>OY986988.1:4546177-5146177 GCA_963920545.1 Lepidium didymum
TGCAACAATATATCGAAGAAGAATTGGATGTCTTCAATATCTTTTACATACAAGGCCCGATCTTGTATTCTCGGTGGGAGTTTTAGCCGATATATGCAAGAACCTAAAGAATCTCATGCCAAAGCTTCAAAGCAAATTCTAAGGTATGTAAAAGGAACGTTGAACTATGGTTTACGATATAAGAAAGGAGGAACAAAAGAAATCATGGGATATAGTGACAGCAGCCACAACATTGATATCGACGATGGGAGAAGCACAACGGGTCACATATTTTACTTTGGAGATACACCAATCACTTGGTGTTCTCAAAAGCAAAACACGGTTGCTTTGTCTTCATGTGAGGCTAAGTTTATGGCAGCAACAGAGGTAGCAAAGCAAGCTATTTGGCTTCAAAACTTGGTAAGTGAAATCACGAGAAAGATGTGTTAAAAGACGATGATTTGTATTGACAACAAATATGTGATAGAACTCACAAGAAACCCGGTGTTTCATGGCCGAAGTAAACATACACACAAGAGGTATCACTTCATTCGTGAACGCATTGAAAACGATCAAATTACCGTGAAACATGTGTCCGGAGAAGAGTAATGTGCAGACATACTAACGAAGGCATTGGCTCGGCTTAAGTTCAAGAAAATGAGGGACTCGATTTGTCTACAAGATTTGTCAAAGAATCATTTGGAGCTTAAGGGGGAAAATGTTGGATAAGTCCAAAGGATTCAACATTATCTTGGTGAACAAGGTTTCACATCTTAAGCATGAAGATAGGAACAAGTTATTCTCCAAAATACATTAGGATTAAAAGGATCTAAATCCTATTAGAATAAGGAAATAACTATGATGAGTTGTTATATATACCTTGGTTGAGTTGTGACCAAAGTATGACTTTGAGATTGTTTAGTTTTTTGAGTTATATTTTCTAAGGAATAAAAAAGAGCAAATTTCTTAATCAAAATTTATACGAAACATTCGTCTATACAAAACTTTATAATATAGGCAGTGAGACTCGATCTATGGATGTGCAAGTATGTTTGCCTTTAGTGGACTTATTACCTGCCACTAGAGTAAAAACTACATGCATTCAAAGTTTTTTGAAGTGGAATGATGTGATTAAAAAGATATTAGGCTAGTTGAAAAAAAAAAAAGTTGTTGAGGAATTTCTAAGCCTTCTTCCCTTATAAAGCCTAAAGAAGTTCCAATTGCAATGTCGTCTCGTCTCTTGTTGGCAAAACGCTTATATTGAATTGTTTAAGAGTTGCAGTTTTGAGGCCCATTTTGGGCCCATAGAAGGTTTTTGATAAACACTTCATCCCTCCCTTATCCTTTTCCATCCAGCAAATCGCCTTTGTTGCGGACTGTTACACTATAATGGCGATTCCAATGTCCATGGCAATGGCAACTCCGACAGACTCCGTGAGCAGAGTTTGGAGCATGTCTTCTCTCAGAGCAGCTCTTCCTTCTCCTTCATCTTTCCGATTACCTTCCTCTTCTCGCCGTCCGGTCACTCTTCGTCTCCCAGTCTCTTCTCCTTCACTCCCATCTTTCTCTGGTCTCTCTGTAGTCAATCCTCTCCTCTCTATTGGACTTCCAGGTAAAATTTCCACTTTCACAGAGACAAAACTGGTTTCAATTTTGGCTCAATTGAACCGTTTAGGTTTTCGATTTCGAACGCAGATTGGCAAAGCTTTGAGAATGGATTCCAAATTGTCGACGGTAGTGGTCGTGTCTACGCTATGAGACACGGACGACGAGTTCCAAAGCTGAACAGACCACCAGACCAGCGCAAAGCTCTTCTGCGAGGACTCACGACGCAGCTACTGAAGCATGGGAGAATCAAGACAACTCGAGCTAGAGCTAGTGCGATGAGGAAGTTCGTGGACAAGATGATAACTTTAGCCAAAGACGGTTCAGTGCACAAGCGAAGACAAGCCTTGGGTTTTATCTATGAGAAACAGATCGTTCACGCTCTCTTTGCAGAAGTTCCTGATAGATATGGTGAGCGAAATGGTGGATACACAAGGATCATTAGAACTCTTCCAAGGAGAGGTGATAATGCTCCCATGGCTTACATTGAGCTTGTCTAAGGTCAAAATACCTCTTTTCTTTGATTACTCAGTTTCTCAACTTTTGTTTTCTGTAATTTTTCCAAACACAGTTGTTTATTGATGCAGATATGAGATCATTTCGTTATTGCTTAGTTTCAATTCGACTAAAGTTTTTCTGCTCAATAGTTTTGTAAGAGATGCTGTATAATTCGTATCTTTTGAATCTCTGGGTTGTTCTGTGCTCTCTATGTCTCTTTTACTGAGAATATTGGGATGATGATCATTGAGGCTGACAGATCAATAGAGAGAAAAAGAGGAAGAGCAAGGATAATGAAAAGTTACAGTCTTTATTAATACCGTATGGAATCTAATAAATCTATCATCTTGCCTAAATGTATACGAGAAGACGAAGTATCTTCATAGCTTAGTGCTGGTTTGACATACTTGATCCTGCACTTTCATGGAAGGGACGAGAAATGGTGATTTGACAATCCGATAAAGCAACTAAGTGTTTGTTGAAGATACCCAACAACTTGACTTTCCCTGGGATCTTTGTCTTTGTTTCCAATACAATCTTTCCACCCAATACATCTTGCATGATACCACTTACGTCACCAACAAACTTATCAATCTGAAGAGTAAGTAAATATGGTAGAATCGTTGAGCCTTTAGCAGGGAAAGTACCAGAAGGAAGATCAACATCACCCACTTGCTTCTCTCTGTATACAACTAATGTCTTCCCTATACCATGCTTGAAACAGAAACGGTGGCTGATTGGATCTTTGTTATAGGTTGTTTTGGTTTGTAAACGGTAAGTACCAAGATCAGAGCAATGAAGAAGATGATGAATATAATGGTTATGATGATACCAGAAGTTAAGCAGCAAACACAACGTTTGGATCTACGCGTACGCTTAGCCATCAGGACAAAACTTTAATGTATTGTGTGTGGATTTGTTGGAATCCTTGAAACCACTTATTGGGATTGAGATCAAAAAAGTAATTAAGAAGAGCTTTGAATGCGATTTGAACTGCCAACTAATTCATTACAATCTGCCTAACATTATATGACAGTAATTAGAATCTGATTTTGATTTCCTTTTGCTGATATATGAACATGTTTTGTAATGAAAACAACAAAACAAAAAGAAGAAGCAAATCAGTCTGAATTAATACATGTATACATACATAACAAACTGATTCAAAGACCAAAAAGAAGACAAAAGTGTAGATCTATGTTGAATACTTCAGAGCTTTGTTGAATATTTACAGTGCTGACTCGTGACATTACGATTTGAAAGAGAGATAGAGATATCACATGAAGAAGATGATTGAACTTTTAACTTGATGATTTTGAGAACTCTTACTTTACCAGTGACTTTAATGAAAGTATTAAGTGGAATGACGCCAGACATGACGTCAGATAAAAGATCTGATACAGAGAGTAATCGATCCGCCATTAACGTCAGAGTTAAATTCATAGGCTGCGTTTTCTGCGCCGCGATTCGATTCGCCGGAAGTGGTGCTTCACCGATCAATTGGCCTCTGTAATTAAGCAAAGCTGATGACGAATCGTAGCTAAATCCAACGCGATTAGGGTTTTCCAAAGAGACATCAACATTTAGCGTTAGGTTTAAGAGGACTCTGAAACGCAGAGCGTCGACGGAAGCTCGGAGACGTTCCACGGTAACGGAATCTATGGTTGTGATTGGACGTTTTGGTTTGAAGAGAGTGAAACCTAAGATGAGAAAAACTACGAAGATGATGAGGAAGAGAAGAAGAGTGAAGCAGATACAGATTTTGCAGTTGCGTTTCCGCCGCACTTTTCTACCGCTACCGGCGTTAGCAGATTGCGTTTCCATGGAAGCGATTGGCTTTGATGATTCAGCTGGTAACATAGCTGTTGCTGGCTTCTCTTCCTTTATATCATCGGATTTGACTGAAAATCCACACATAGTTGTGTTCTGTCTCTTTCTCTACGCCTTCTTCTTTCTTCGTCTTTGTTACGCTTTCTAGTTCGCTTCTTCTCTCAGGGTTTTTCTTTCCTATAAAGAGACTACTATTTGTACATGATTGTGTAACCAAATTTTATGACTTTATAACTCATATAACATTCTTTTTTGTTTCATTCAAATTAAAGATTTTTAAAAAATCTTTAAATTATCTATATTTGTCACAGATTTTGAGTTTTTCATTTATTTACTTTTGTCAATACATTTTTTTTATATGTGAAGTTGTCTATGTCCATTTTTAGAGAGAATATTCTCTCACTTTCTTTTACTTTCCGATGACACTCGAGCCGATTTTTCTCTTCCCTCACCTCCTATCCTTTAGTGAGATTGAGTGAGTTGCCGCCGTCATCATCAATATCAGATCCGGCTGAGCCTTTTTGTGACCATAATCAATGAAAAATCTATGATGACAAAAAACAGAACTATATAAAAGGAATATACTCTTTTGAAATTACAACGATGGACATAATTATTTACTTTTGGCAATACATTAAAAAATGATACGAAGTATGTATGTGTTTACACTAGAATAACTTGAGAGAGAGCTTAAAAGAGTTTTAAATGAATGGAACTAAAATCCAAAACACCAACCTAAATCAAACAAGTACTAAAATATCTAGCTAAACCAAAACATTTGTCGAAATGGTAACGTTCGCACATGTCTAATCAGAACTCAAATGAATAAAGCCCATTTAATGATAGATTGGTAGTAATGTCGTCGATTAGAAGGTGTGTAACAAACAACTGTTTTTTTATTTTTATTCTTTTCATGGGAATGCATTAATAAGTACAACGGGAGAATGAAGAATGGAGATGATAAAATAATAAAGTGAGGTTGGAAGTTAGAAATCAATCAATACTTGTGAAATGTCTCATATACTTTTATAAAATTATATAATACTATTTTGTCGTTTTTAGATGTGTAAACAAATATGTAATGATGAAAATACTATTAATGAAATATGTCACGTCAGCGTAAGGTCCACCACACACTACCAAATTCTACCATGTTGTTATTTATCTCCACTAAGTACTGTCAAAGAACATTCGTACTAACCTCTAGGTTATTAGGAAGTTGTATTGTTGGGGACAAAATGTATAAGGTGTGTTGACAAATGTTTTCACTTAGGTAGAGTTTAGTAGACGTTGGACCCTTTGTAGTAGATTTTGACGGAGTTTGAATCGCCAATGTAGCAGATTTTGGCAGAGTTAGTAATGACGGTGTGATAGAGTTTGATAGAGTTCGTACACTCTGTAGCAGATTTTGGCAGAGTTATATTTGTTAGTGTGGCAGATGTTAGCAGAGTTATTCTGAGAGTTTGGTAAAGTTAAGCAGATTAGTTCATTTAACCTAGTTTGTAGAATGATGATTTTAGCCTTCAATTATTACATCACCTACCTTCTTTCTCGCTCACACTGTCGATCAAACACCAGTGAAACACACAAATCACCATTGTTGCTTGAGCTCCTTTCTTATCTTTTGACCTCGTTTTCTTGTTTTTGGATTTATGGATCAAATCATCTTAGTTTGTGGAAATTGGAGATTCGACCAAAATCATTGGATCTTTTTAGTGGATACTTCCCTTGGTTGTAAGATTATGCAAGTGAGTGAAGATGTATGTTATGATGAGTTTGTGAGGATGGTGCATGAAGATTTCGAGCTAAATCAACAGATTTATAAGGTAAAACTAAGTTACATATCAAATGAACTCATGCATGGACTACCACAAGATACACCTCTTATCTTTGTGACCAACGAGAGGCAATTGCGTGGGTATGTGCAACAAATTCGAAAAGAGGCAATTCGTCTTTGTGTGAAGATTTCAAGGAGATCTCATGTAGCTGTGAAATAAGGTAATAGATTTGAGCCTAAATGCGAGCCTTCCTTTGATAAATTTGATACTACATTTGGTAGACAATCTTCAACGTGTGGTAGAGTTAGGTATACTATCAAAAAAGAAGATGAACACGTTGACTATGCTAAAGAAGATGCGAAAATGAAAATGAGATTCGACTACTGCGAGGATGTAGATGGTGCAAGCTCTAGTGATGAATACTTCATAGGTGTTCAGAGGAAGTTTAAAGAAGAAGATAGAAAAAATCTACCTCCTAAGAAGAGAAATTTGACATTTGATGATGAGTATTTAGACATCAAAATGAGTCACTTCAATTAGCTATTGGACAAATTTATCCCGTAAAAACCGATCTTGAGTCATGGTTGAAGACATATTTTGTTTTACATAGGTTTGACTTTGATGTCGTCTCTTCATCGAAGATGTTATTGGTTGTAAAATGATGGGTTCAAAACTGCGCTTGGAGAGTCTGTGCTTCACGCCACAATGCTGAGAATCTGTGTTTATATATCCGGATCTACTATGGAGAACATACTTGCTCCGTTACAGAGAGGTCATCTTGGGCACATCAAGCAACACCCGATATTCTTCGTCGTTTATACTTGGATTTTGTTGGTGGTGTTGGTCTATCTGTTCTTCCTTGTCATGCTGCTGAATCACTGAACAAACATTTCCGTCTGAAGGTAGAATTTCCTTCATGGTCAAGTTTGGCATACGTATGATAATACATGGTAGACTTTGGGTAGATCTATGGATCCTTTGTGGCAAAATTTGGTAGAGATTGTTTGACTTTAATAGAGTTTGGTTGAGGTTGTTTGAATTAAGTAGAGTTTGGTAGAGATAGTTATAACTCTGACGCTCTATTTTCATTTTGTACAAATGAAGTATTGGAAGGCACATCGTACTTTAAAAGAAGTTCGGGTTATAGTAACAAGAACTACAGAGAATAGTTTTGAAGATCTTCCCTCGTATTTGTATATGATTAGACGAGCAAATCCGGGAACACTTATCAAACTGGAAGTAGACGGAGATGATAGGTTTAAGTTTCTATTCCTTGCATTTGATGCAAGCATCAGAGGATTTTCATATATGAGAAAGGTTGTTGTTATGGATAGAACATTTTCACAAGGAAAATATAAAGGGACTCTTTTCACGGCCACAATGCAAGAGGGAAATTACAACATTTTCCCTATGGATTTTGGTGTGGTTGATACCAAAAATGATGAATCATGAGAATGGTTTTTTAGACAACTCAACTACGTCATTCCTGATGATCAAGAATTGGCCATCATTTCAGATATGCATAGATCAATAACCAAAGCAATAACAAAAGTGTATCCGCTCGCCGCTCGGGGTATTTGCACTTACCATCTGCGTAAAAACATTTTGTCTAATTTCAGAGGAGGAGAAACCTTTAAGCTGTTTAAGAAGGCTGCAACTGCATATAGGATTGATGAGTTTAATGCCATCTTAAGCCATATTGAGAAAGTTGATGCAAGGCTATATTAGTACTTGCTAAGAGCAGATGTTCGCTTGTGGAGTTGTGTACATTTCCTTGGAATAGATACAACTTCACCACGTCGAACAAAGTAGAATCTATCAATCATGCGTTAGCTGAAGCGAGAACTTTCCCTATTGTGCAGCTTATAGATGCCATTAAGGCAATGTTAACAAGGTGGTTCGCGAAGAGAAGGGCAAAGGCAGGGGCAACAACGACCATTCTCACCACAACAATCGAGAAAATTCTAAAGTTATGGCTTCTAAGAGTTTGATAGAGTGTGCTAGAGTTTGGAATAGTTTGGTTGAGCTTGGATAACGATGTAGTTGAGTTTGATGTAAAGACAGTTTTTATTTTGGCAGAGTTTAATTAACGATTTTGGTTTTCTGTTTATGCAGAATAGACTTCTGGAAGCCATGCAGTACAATTTTCAAGACATAGATGAGCATCAAGTTGTTGTCACATGCTCGGCGTCTTCACATTTGGTTAATCTAGCGGAGAAGACGTGTTCTTCCAAACAATTTGACGTGGATAAAATACCTTGTGTCCATGTCTTAGCCGCAGCAGAAGCATATACGAGTTACTTGTACCATGCGTACACCAAATGTTATGCCAAGAGATGCAGCACTTCCAATACCTAAAAAAGTCAGTATTAAAGTTTGTAAACCTCCTGCTGTATGTAACCAACCTGGTAGGCCAAAGAACTCACGGTTGAAAAGTTGGTTCAAGTGCTCACTGGAGGCAAAACACCCAAGGAAAGTGATGACTTGTTCAAGATGTAAAGGTGTGGGACATAATGCCCGAACATGTAAAGCAGACGTCCAATCTTGAACTCGTAAAATTTGTTTCCCAACATGTTGTATCCTAGCTATACCTAACTCTACTATAACTCTACCAAACTCTAGTATAAATCTATCAAGATCTGTTATGTTTTATGTAAGGTCAACCATACCTTACGTCCAAATCATCCAAACTCTTTCATGTTATGTGTTAGCTCAACTAGTAAATCTACTAAAATCTCGGTAAAATAATTTGTTTTTTAAGTCATTTTGTTCATTACAAAATAATATTAATACTCTCATATGACCATCATCTAGTTCATAAAAATATTGGTCCTTTGGGAGTATTTGTTAATAAAAGATAAAAGTTTTGCTAAACATATACAAAATCTACCATACTAACGAGTAATATCCCTAACTCTACCAATAGTACTGGAAGGTGTGGGACATAATGCCCGAATATGTAAAGTAGACGTCTAATCTTGAACTCGTAAAATTTGTTTCCCAACATGTTGTATCCTAGCTATACCTAACTCTACTATAACTCAAACTCTAGTATAAATCTGTCAAGATCTATTATGTTTTGTGTAAGGTCAACCATACCTTACGTCCAAATCATTCAAACTCTTTCGTGTTATGTGTTAGCTAAACTAGTAAATCTACTAAAATTTATTCTTGTAATGACGGAGGCAAACAATTTGTTTTTTGAAGTCATTTCGTAAATTACAAAATAATATTAATAATGTCATAGGACCATCACCTAGGTCATAAAAATATTGGTCACTTGAGAGTATTTGTTAACAAAAGATAAGAGTTTTGCTAAGCATATACAAAATCTACCATACTAACGAGTGATATGCCTAACTCTACTAATCGATAAGCAACCTCTGTGACGCTGTATTTAATACTTCCTTATCAATTTTAGCCCCATGCGGATTAAGATCAGTTGATGAGATTGTCTCTGGTATTGAAAGCTCATCCATGACGTCAATGCCGAATTTCAAGCGGATAAAAGAGATAAACTTATCGTCTAGTTTGGAAAATATACATCCCAAGGCTATACACTCAATGAACTTCAACGTATACATGCCACAATCACCAGATTGGATGTTCAATGGGGTCGATTTCACCTTATAGATAATGTAAGTCTTCAAACTACATTGTTTTTTTATATGCTTTGATGTTATCCTCCTAACCAGATATGAAAGCATCCTCGCATACGGCCTGCTAGCATAAATAAACGCAATCAACATGTAGATGAAAGATCTACCAACAATCTACCAATGTCTACTAAACTCTACCACACTAGCCATAATAGTCAACCAGACTCTATCAAATATTTTATAGTCTACCAACATTACCTGACTGAATCAATGAAATCATCATAGTCCACAGCTGAGAGGGCCGAATAGTAGATTTTATTCCGCGTGTTAGGTAAATCGATCTTCAGTGCTACCCAATGGATGTTATTGATGCTATGAGCAACGTACAATATGTCAACGTCACAAAACCAATGCTTGTTCGTTGGACACCATATTGGTACTTTTCCTGTGTACATTTGGTGAAAATAATCTTCAAACACATACTTCTTCTCGTTTCACGTGAAGGCCTTCTACTGCATACACCAACATGCACATAGACTAGGATCAAGAAACACAATCCTATCACTCTTATACGAAGATGGTATCTGCATACTTCTTCGACGAAACATGTTCATACCGCTAGTCATATGCTGCAAAAAAAGGTAACACAATAATAAGTCAATCACAGTTTACCAAGATCTACTACAGTCTACCATTGTCTACCACACTATCTATAATAGTATACTTTACTATACCAATCAAATTCGAGGAATTTACCAAATCTGTGAACCATCCATATTGTTTCACTGGCCAATGGTGTCTAGGCATGAGCAACTGAAGATAGAACTCAGCTAAAGGAGTGATGTCATCATTCGAGTTATCCCTGGAAATGTGGATAATCAGCCAACAACAATATTGTACCGATTGGTAACTCAAAAAACATCTTAAAAGAGAAAATAATAGGCTTACATTTTGCGCCTGATAAGGTTACACAGCCGAACCACTTTACATCTTTGTATTGGCCCAAATGGATTGTATTCGTTAGGCTCTACCTCATCCTATATAAGATGCTTAACAATAGAACTGCCTCCGAGCGGGAAATTCTGTATTAGAAATAAAACATTATTATATCTGTCAGAAATAGAGAAATAGTTAGCTCAACTTAATTCTAACATCCTAAGCTACTATGTAAAGTCCAACCTCCACCAAACTCTATTACTCTAAGTCCCACCTCGACTAAACTCCACCATACTCCTACAAAGTCTACTACGTACATTCCAACCTCCACCAAACTCCACCGTACTCTTCCAAATCATGCCCAACTACGATCTACAACGTAGTCTACAAACTTTAGCAAACAATACCTAGTTTGCAGTAAGGGTACGAGGTCTAGTTGGTTCAGGTAGTACGTCCTCCATATATATCAGGTCATCGTCTATACTGTCGTTGATAGTTTTGTCAAAATATGACAATCACTATCTTCATTGAGACTGATGATGGCGAGTTGGGACTGCTCTGGAGTTAACTCGAGATCGACGATATGAGTTTTCTTCAGAGTTTTTAGGTTACTAGTAACCTCTTGATTCCTAACAATTTTTAATGCTGGAGACATAGGGTTAGAAGTTTCCTGCTCCTCAAGTATTCATTCTTTCTGGAAAGAAAAAGGTAAAAGATTAAATTAAACAAAATCCACCCAAGCCCACCATGAGGTCTTAACTAACTTCACCAAAGTACCATACTAATCTCTGGGTTTTTAGTAAGTCGTAATGTTGGGGGCAAAGTCTGTTAAGTTTGCTGCTCCTCAAAGATCCGTCTCTTTTGTAAAGAAAAATGTATTAGAGTTAGCAAACACAAATCCACCAAACTCCACCACACTCTACCACGCTGTGACAAAGAACGATAAAACTAACCTTTGGATTTCCGGATAGTGGTAATGTTAGGGACAAAGGCTGTGAGGTTGACTGCTCCTCAAAGATCTACTTTTTCTAGAAAGTAAAAAGTAAAAACGTTAGTCTACCAAACTCTACCAAAGAACTACCATACTAACCTCTAGGTTTTTGGAAAGTGGTATTGTTGGGGACAAAGGCTTTGGGATTGCATGCTCCTTAGAGATCCGTTGCTTCTGGAGAGAAAGGTAAAAGCGTTAGTCTACTAATAAACTACCAAAGTCATTCCCTAACTCTACCAAATAACTATCATACTAACCTCTACCATATTCTACGCAGAGTAAGTCAAAGAACTACCATAGGCAAAAACAAACCATCAAATTTATACAACAAAGAAAGATCAACTAAACTAAACATTATTCATGTCTACAACACATTATCAACAATGTCCACCAAACTCTACCACAGAGTTTACAAAGACCACCAAACTCTGCTAGAGAGTGTACAATGTCCACCAAACTCTGCCACAAAGTGTACAATGTCCACCAACTCTGCCACAAAGTGTACAATGTCCACCAAACTCTGCCACAAAGTGTACAATGTCCACCAAACTCTGTCACAGAGATTACGAGTTTTTGATTCGGCTCAGTCATAATCAAGTAGCTTACGTACCAATTTTTCCCTAGTTGAGGCCTCAACACCATCGCCTCCTCCATTATTCCCATCTCGGGTCTCACTTCCACGAGACTCACTTTGATCCGCAACAGACTTCTTAGTTTCTTCCAAGGGCAGCACCTCTGGTGGTTTTGTTTCCAACACCATAGGGAGGCGTTGATTGATTAAGTTCTGTTATGTCATGCCTTCCTCAATCTTGTGAAACCACTCATTCATCATTGCATCATCTACTCTTTTTTCCTTCACTCGCGCAAGCCATTCAGCGGTGGTTATTTGATCAAATCTCATCACATCCAATGCATGCTTCATGGTCTGCAACATGTCAAACATCATTTTCTTATCTTTCTCCCCCCTTGGGTTTTTGCCTAATACTTCTTTCTCCATTTCTTCTTCCACCTTTCCTTCTCTTTTTCTTTGGCCACCTTATAAAAGTCGACCAAAGTCATATCAGTGCCAAATGCAGAGTTTTCTTCTCCTTTGCCTTTGAACTTTCATGAGCCTTTTTCTTCTCAATCAACTTATTCTTCTCTGGCTTCTTAACCTTTGACCTTTTGGAGGTTCGCAGCTCACGATGCTGCTCATCAGCCTTCCTCTTTGTAGAAGCCAGGATAATCCAAAATGTTTTATCTAATGTCTCAGCAAGTATGTCTCGGATCATTTTGTCAACTTTAGGATCCTCGACATCTCTAGGCCAAGCAAGATAGATTTCTTCGTAAGGCTTTCGAAGAAGATGCACCACGCGAACCTAGAAATGAACAAAACAAAGTTAGATATCAAAGGCATACTATATCTACCAAACTCTGCCAAACCAAGTTTCAAGTCAACCAAACTCTACCAAAATCTGCTACACTACATCCTAGCTCTGCTAACCAAAAATCAAACTCTACCAACATCTGCTACTCTGCATCATAGCTCTGCCAACCAAAAAAGCAAACTCTACCAAATTCTGCTATGCTACATCCTAGCTCAGCCAACCAAAAACAAAACTCTACATCTTACTTCTGCCAATGTATTCATAGGATCCACTAAACTCTACCAAGTGGGGAAGCTTACCTTGTTGTCGGCGGATGTTGTCTTATCAGCTTCGAAGACATCCTCAATATCTAAACTGCGGGTAGTGCGTGACGCCCACTGCAAAACATGAATCTCATCTTCTCTTCTTCTTCCACACATCACTCCGAGTTGTGGGATATGCTCGAATGCCCATACTAGAAGCACATGCACAAAGCCGTGCAGAGAGTACGTTTAAGCTTGCAGAGCGATCTAACCAAAAAATTAAATACTACTCTGCCCCAAGGATGTCGCTCAAATCTTTTCGGATCCATGACCGATTTCGCATGGTAGATTGGGATCCGATTTTTCGTGTGCAAACTGAAAATACCTACGTACATAACCACCAACAACCCCACCATCTTTCTCTTGGCAAGCGACCAATCCTTGCATCCCCTTAATGTTGCGTCAAACTTAGCTTAGTTTTGGCCATCACCGTGTAGTAAACCCATTTATGCCCATAAATCTCCTGCAGCTAAGTTTGCATCATTAGGATCACGCAATCCACAGTTGAGCTGCGTGATATGCTGAAACTCATGTAGAGAAAATCTAATTAGACGACCATTGACCAACACCCACATCTCACACGTCTTAGTTGTTTGAAGCATATTATCCAAAAGGTGTTGCAGATGTTTGCTTGCCCAATTTACAAACTAAGAATCCCAAAAACTCTATCAATATCTACTATATTACCAACTAAAAATCAAGACAAACCCAAAAAATCGACTAAGAAGAAGTTTTCTCACGCTTTTTTTTTAAGACTAATCACATGGCCCTTTCCTTTGCATATGATGATGCGTCATCCGTCGCTTTTGCTCATTCCATGTTCACGTTATTACGTAACATTATTCAACGCTTTCTCTAGGCCCATTTCTTCATTTACACGCGGACGACTTTTGGGTTTTGGCCCATTATAAATCTTCCTTTAACTTTTGGGTTTTGTATATTTTATATAAATTAACCTAGAATTACTTACAAAACTAAAATCAAAACTTTAATTTCATCATAACTATATATCATATATAGTATTAATAATATCCAAAATTTGACCTCATCCTAATTACACTCAAAATAAAAAATAAAAATCTAACTATACCCGATTTTGAAATTTTATGAAAATATATAGAAATACTGAATTCGAACCCGATCTATACATGAACTGAACCCGATCCAAAAATTAAAAATACTTGAATGAGTCTTAAATCAATGAAACCAAAACCCCAAAAAAAATTCGACCCAAAAATAGCTATATTGGCGAAAAACTATTTTGATCATTTAGGTGTTTTTGATGCTATGTATGTTAGTTCAGGTAAAATTAGATTTTTAACCTTAATTTTGTGTGTAACTAAAAAGATAGACAAAATTCAGGTGTTCCTAATACTATTTGTGATAGTTCGGATGGAATTAGAATTTTAATTTTAGTTTTGTGTACAAACATCTCAATATTTAGATATATTCATAATTATATGAAAATTCTGGATGTAATTAGACCGAACACCCTTTTAAAAATTATGAAAAAGAATTACTACTAGTAAAATTTTGAACACTATTGATATCAAACGAATGAGTAGACATTCCATTTCTGTAATTCAAGATGTGAACAATTTTCGTAGCTTTTATTTTATGAATTGGATAACCTATTAAGGTGATTTTATATAACGTTGCTTGTAAAAATGGGCACGTGAACATATTTGACCAGAAACTCAAGTTGTATCTAATTTATTAATTGATGGTAGAAATTGTTTTTTTTTCTTTAATCAAATGTCAAATCTTTCATTACACCATTTCAAACTTGTGAGAAATACAAAAACAACGAATGAACAGAGCAAATAAAAACTACAAAAGATATGAAAACACAACACAACAACTTGAACCCTAGACTAGACAACTTTGGAAACGGAAATGCAACTACAACACAAAGAATGCATGAATAGAACTCTGACGATTACCACAAGCAACTTAGTCCAAAAAGCAGCCTTCAATGTTCAGACCTCGAAACGCCTACACCTTTGTCGAAGGGACCCACAAAGAACCATGTCGAACCGTTGATGTAGTAGAGCCGATAACACCATCTCAGATCCACATCTGATGTTGTCAAAGCCAGAAAATAAACAAAACGGGAACAACATCGGGAAAACCGAGCCTAAACTAGCTAGATCAGGGAATCCTACCGCATTACCTAGACTAGGTTCTCCCTAATCTACTTCTGAGAGCAAGCGAAAGAGCAACACAAACACCAATCTTCCTCGTGCTAAGCCTAAGCGAGCTACAAACAAAAGCAAATCGGGAAAATAATAGAGAGGCCAGAACCTAGAGGTCCAACGACAGAGGCATTAACGATGAATGACTAAGTGGTGGCTGAGATAGCAAAAACCACCACGACAATGTCACGCACCACAACCAACACACCGCCGGGATAGTGATGAACCAGTGAGATGACACGATCAAGCTTCGCCGGCGAGGACAAGGCGGAAGCAGCAGAGAGTCTCTGTCAAGGGAAATGTCGTCCTCAAGCAAAATCAGAGGAAAGGAAAAGCTCTGCCGCACCACCCACGGTACTCAGTGAAGCATCACGCGGAAGAACCACCAAAAAGGAGGGAAAACTCAAATATGAGGCGCGTCAATCAGCTTCAAAGGGAGTGGGGAAAGGAGGAAAAAGAGGGAACACTGGTGGTCCCTTTTCCAGCGGTGGTGAGGAGTGGAGGCCGCCGGAAAAAGAGATTGAAGCTTAGATTTGAAACCTGCAAGTAGAGAGAGAAAAAAGGAGAGAGAAGACGAAGGAGAGAGAAAGCTTAACTATACGGTAGAAATTGTTATTAAAAAGAAAACTAAAATAAGTTTGCAACAATCTTTAACTAACTTGAAAACATGTTCTATCACCGGAAAAGTTGTAGGGGATGTTTGGTATAAATTTTAGGTGTTGTTCTGAGATCCATTTGATTGTGGTAATTTCAGATTATATCAATCTTGTGTTAGTAAATGAATTTGTCCATAATTTTTTTTAATTGGATCGACAAGAGCCTACATGTTTTAATTGAAGTAGGATGTGATTTAAACTCACCATCTGATGCCAAACTAAATAATGGATCTATAACCTAAATATTTCAACTGGAATAAAGTGGGATTCGAATTCACCATATGATGCCAAGCTAGACAGAAGAAACCAGCTAGGCCACATGTTTATTGGCCACTGAACTATTTTTTTTTTATCAACAATTAAGTCGATAAGATCCGAACCTATCTTTAAATGCACCCCTAAAATTTTTTTCTTAATTTACTAGTAGAGAGGAATCGAACTCTGATACCAAATCATTAGTTGGATCATCCTAACACTAATTTTTTTTGACAAATTATATGTTTTTTTTTTGTCAACGGCAGATAATATGATGGGCCACAACTGGCCGACCCATTAGCCAAATTCCTGCATAATACAGGTGGCGGGATTAGATCCCGGGTGCATGTGCGCCTGCCACTTGACAAATTATATGTTTAAAATCCTAAAAATGTATAACAACTTAATATTCATACAATAAAAATACATTATATTTAACCAAAAAAAAATACCGTATATAATTTTCACTGCAGTCAATTAATCAATTGTGATTTAAAATTATTGTAGTTTTCACTAAAATGTTTATTGGGCCATGACATTTACAGCCCATAGTAGAGGTATTTTTGTTAGTTCAAACCCTTATACGCTTCGTTTAAGAAATTGGATTGGTTCGGCTGGTTAGTGCTCGAAACTGAGATTTTGAAAGAAGGAGCTTGAAACATTGAATCAGCCAATATGCAATCTGAATCTACAATTACTCTTACGCGAACTGCTATGTAGTAGCCGTCACTTCTCGTCTTCTTCTCCAGATACCGACGCCTCTCGCTTCCTTCTTCTAGCGCTTAGGGTTTCCTCTTAACTCCTCCCGCCTCTTCTTTCCCTCTTCGTAAAACCTGCTCTAAGTATTGGGGCTCAAACAAGGAAGAACGTAGATGGAAGGAAGAAGGATTACGGCAAGTCCTAGACCTTGTAGTGGAAGAAGAGTTGTAGCTAAGAAAAGGTCTCGACCCGATGGGTTCGTCAACAGTGTTAAAAAGCTTCAACGAAGAGAAATCTCATCTCGTAAGGATCGAGCTTTCTCTATTAGCACTGCCCAAGAGAGATTTCGCAACATGCGTCTCGTGGTATGATGCTCTCTGCTCTTCTGATTTTTGATTTTGCCCTAATTTTTTTGATTTGCCAAATCTCCCTCCAAACCCTAGAATTTGATTCAGTACTAGTTAATCTATTCCTGCTTAATGAATTTTGACTTTTGATTTCAGGAGCAATATGATACTCACGATCCAAAGGGACACTGTTTAGTTGCATTGCCGTTTTTGATGAAAAGAACAAAAGTTATCGAGATTGTCGCTGCAAGGGACATTGTCTTTGCGCTTGCTCATTCTGGAGTTTGCGCTGCTTTTAGTAGAGGTAATTTCTGTAACTTGACTACCTAATCCTGAACCCCACCCATGGAAAGTTTCAAAATTAAGTTTTACTTTGTTTTGAAACCATAATCTAGAACCCCTAATCTTTGACCTTTGTGTCTGTATGACATAGACACTTTACTTTTTGGATTCTTATTGTAAACTGCAGAGACGAACAGAAGAATATGCTTTTTAAATGTTAGTCCAGATGAAGTCATAAGGAGCTTGTTTTACAACAAGAACAATGATTCTCTCATCACCGTTTCAGTTTATGCTTCAGACAATTTCAGCTCTTTGAAATGCAGATCCACTAGAATTGAGTATGTTGTCTACCATATTGGTTATTAGCTAGTGTCTATTTTTGATGGGTCATTTAAACTAATGTGTGATTCTGCTTGTTTTCACCTATTAGGTATATTTTAAGAGGTCAGCCAGATGCAGGGTTTGCTCTTTTTGAATCTGAATCATTAAAGTGGCCTGGTTTTGTGGAGTTTGATGATGTCAATGGAAAGGTGCTGACATATTCTGCGCAGGACAGGTTATCCTTCTGGTCTTCAAAACCTATATTTTTGAAAACAGAATTCTTCCACTGAGCTCAATTCCGGTTTCTGCAGTGTGTACAAAGTTTTTGATCTAAAAAACTATACCATGCTATATTCGATATCAGATAAACATGTCCAGGAAATTAAGATCAGGTGACTTTCCTTCATCTGTCGTTTGCTCTTTTGTTCTTCTTGTTTGCAAATGTTGAGCTTGTTGCTATTCTAATTCTGTTGTCCACTTGGTTGGATCCAAAGACTTGTGACTTAGTCAACTTTAATTTCTTTATCTGCATCAGTCCAGGGATAATGTTATTGATTTTCAAGAGAGCTACCAGTCATGTTCCTTTAAAGATTCTATCAATAGAAGATGGCACGGTTCTCAAGTCCTTCAATCATTTACTCCACCGTAACAAGAAAGTTGATTTCATTGAACAGTTTAATGAGAAACTGCTTGTTAAGCAAGAGAATGAGAATCTCCAAATTCTTGACGTGAGTTGATTTTCTTATTATCTGATTTAAAGCAATCTTATAGCTTTTTTTTCTGCATGTTTTCATTTTAATGAAGGTATGTTTTTGATTTGTGAACTCAGGTACGAGACTCTGAGCTAATGGAAGTTAGTAGAGCTGAATTCATGACACCATCTGCATTCATATTTCTATATGAGAATCAGTTGTTTCTAACATTTAGGAATCGAAACGTCTCTGTGTGGAATTTTCGCGGAGAGCTAGTGACTTCCTTTGAGGATCATCTGCTATGGCATCCGGACTGTAACACAAACAATATCTACATAACAAGTGATCAAGATCTGATCATCTCATATTGCAAAGCAGATACAGAAGATCAGTGGATAGAAGGAAATGGTAAGTAGAATAGGCTTATAAACTACTTGCATAACCATAAATACTAACACAAAATCCCACTAATTAATGCTGTTTTTTGGGATGATGATGATGCAGCGGGATCGATTAACATCAGCAATATATTGACTGGGAAATGCTTAGCTAAAATAACACCAAGCAGTGGACCTCCAAAAGAAGATGAGAGCAGTAGCAGTAGTTGTTTGGGGAAGAACACAAAGCAAAGAAGAAACGCTGTAGCTGAAGCTTTGGAAGATATCACTGCGTTATTCTATGATGAAGAACGCAATGAGATATATACAGGAAACAGACACGGCCTTGTTCATGTATGGTCCAATTGATTTTCACACCACATCATCATCATCGTTAGCTACTATTTTCTACTACTACAACTATTATATCATTTGATTTTCTTCAATTGTGTGTAGTGATCAATCTCTCTTTAATTTAGTGTCTTTGATCAGCGCTTTTGTGTTGTGAAAGATGTGTGGGCTTTGTGTTTGTGAGTCAGAAAAGCCAATTATGTACACTAATATCATTGTACTTGTACGTAACATTTGGGTTTTACAAAATTCTATGAAAGACCCTTTATTTCATTTCTGTTATATATATAAGGTCTCGCCCAAAACTTCAATGTTGTACATCACAAAGTTGAATCAAGTTTGTATAATTACAAAAAAAAACAGGCAATCAAATATTATTGCAAGCTTGCAACCACACCACCACTGTGTTTTACATTACTTGAGAAGACAAAGTTTAACAGTTTCTTCGATTACTACAAATCTCTAATTTAACATACATTAGACACTAATGTGTCGAAAGCAACATAAAACCAAATGTTGAAACTCACCAAGATGAAGACAATAGATTCAGCAACGAACTTTTGTGTGTGTTTTGCTTCAGAACTGAGACTTGTCAAGACTGTCAAAATATGGATGATCAAGTGCTGTTTTTGCTGAAATTCTATCAGCTGGATTGTATTTGAGCATTCTCTGCATTTGTTCATATATAAGCTTATTAAATGGATATGATTTAACAAAGCATTTCAGCTCGGAAATATCAGGAAGAGGATCTTAGAGCTATATTGCAACGATTTTCATATGGTATGTTAATTACCGTGAGGAGATCAACTCCTTCAGGTGAAAGAGAAGGAACCGCAAGATTTAAGTCTTGCTGCTCCCATTTTGGGTAGACATGCCAATCACGCAGAGTGGAAACACCTGGCCATTGCTTCTCAGTTGGTGTTCCTAGCAATCTCCATGAACCAAAAAAAACCATTACTAAGATCGTAGTCTCCATTCAAGAATGCTAAATCCTTACTTCCATTGAATTATGGTCAATGAAACCTTGACTATATAGAGTCAATTGTTTTCAATTGGTAAACTTAGCTGTGTATTATTCATTGATGATGTTCACAATAAAATTGGACGAACCAGAAGAATCAATGGAAGGTGAAATTCAATATACCTGAAGATATGAAGCAATTGCTGAAACTCAGAATCACCAGGGAAAAGAGCTTGCCTCCGGACCATTTCAGCTGTGGAAATTGAAAGATGGCAACAACATAAAGACAAAATCACAGGGAAGAGAACAACGAATTCGAACACAACCAAACACATCATTTGAGACTAACCAAAGATGCAACCAACAGACCACATGTCAACAGCAGTTGAATAATGAGTTGAGCCAAGAAGAACTTCAGGAGCTCTATACCAAAGAGTAACAATTTCATGCGTGTAGGACTTAAGAGGTACAGTGAAAGCACGACCGAGACCCAGATCGGCTATTTTAAGTAGCTCTTTATCTTTCACAAGAAGAAGATTCTGTGGTTTAAGATCACGGTGAAGCACACCGTGACTGTGACAGTGCGCAACACCTTTACAGAGCTGAAACATCAATTTCTGGATCAGAGAAGGCTCAAGAGGTCTAGGATTAGTACCTTTCCGATAAGAATCAATGAATTTCTTAAGATCAGTATCAAGGTACTCAAAAACGAGATAGAGATTGGATTTAGGGGATTGAGATTTGGATGAAGGTTGATGAACATGCTCGACGCAGAGTAATCGAACAACATAGATCGAAGTCGATAACATCTGGAGAAGCGAAATCTCACGAAGTGCAGTAGGTGGAATACCTTCTTCGTCCATCTCGAGACGAGTTTTTTTGAGAGCTACAAGCTTACCGGTGTCTTTCTCCACCGCTTTGTAAACTTTCCCGTACGTTCCTTCTCCGACCTTCTCAAGCTTCTCGTACTTCTCCATTGTGAGATCTTTCAAAAATGGAACAATGGCGGTTTCTCGATTATGAACCCTACTTTCGAGTCTTTTTGATCAAATTAATTAATCGAGAAGATAATTGTGAGAGCGATCAGATACTTCCACGTCACTTTGTTTTCCCGCTCCTTTGTATTTTGAATTCTTTGCTCGCTTACAACTGCAAACAGATTAATGGGCCTTAACTTGTGACTTTCCTGCACATACAAACCGGTTTGATTGAATTATATATGAACCGGAAATAATCAAAGATGAAGCTACTCATGATTTAAAACATTACTAAAGGATGGATATTAGCATTGAAGCAATAACAAAATTCAGAGATATATAATGACGAAAATGTGACTTTTAACTTCAAATGTACAAAAAAAAACATCTTTTGATTGCTAATTTCTATTCTCCACTATCAATCTCTTTTGCATTTTCACCATTTTCATCATTAGCTTCATCTTTCTTGTCAGCTACATCAGAAGATACAATATTCGTCTCTTTCTTTAATCCCTCTATCTCTTTCTCTTTTTCTTCTAATTTCTCTTGCAATATTATCACCTGAAACACATCAATGTCCCATTTCAACAAAATCATAATCAAATCTTCCGTTTCAACAAGAATCTAAAGGAATTCAGAGATAAAAGACAGGATCAATACCGTTTCGTTTGATCTCTCAACATCATTTGTTAATTCCTCCATGTGTTTGTACAGTCCTGCATTCCACAAAAACCTCAATCCACATTCAATATCTCTGCTAGACCTTATATCAAAGTATCAACTTACCTTCAAACTGACTTCTAAGTTCTGCGTTTTGAGACTTCTGCATTGTAAGCTTCATCGCTAATTCATGAATCTGCCATACCACATGTAACATAGGAAAGCATCAGTTTCTCTCTCGTCAGGCAATCAGCGAATCCTATTCTATGGAAGAAGGCAACTACTGGTTGTCTTTAATCACCAGACTGTAGAACAAGCTATACCTTTCCTTCAGCAGCTTGGTGCCCAATCTCCTCGTTTTCCTCTTGCAATGTTCTACATTTTGCCATAAGCATCTTTCCCATCTTGCTTTGAGGAGTAAAAGTAACTGCTGCAATATTATCCTGAAGTTCTTTGATCTTCTTGTCTTTCTCCTCAACTAGATTCTGCATAATATAGAAACATGAGTTCAAAATTGATTTAGTCATTCTTCATTGCAGCATCGAATATATAAAACAAAACTTGGGAGTTTTTGTCTGCAACAGTATCAACAACCTAAGAGAAGATCAAACATATTGAATTTTACTAGGGATCTCTAGATGAAGACAGCGTCAGCTATAAATTCTAAAAAATTATCTTTCAGGTCTTTCATAACTCAGGAGGGTTTTACTTTTTACTTTAGGAGCTACACGTTTGGATTATTTGAGGATAGTTACGGCAAATATTATGACAAAGTAGTCTTAAGGGTAAAGAGTATGTGCAGACCTTCAGTCGTGAAAACTCTTCATGAATTGCTGGATCCAGTAACAACCTCCTTGCCTACAAAGGTAAACCGAATAAATCAACCATATTGCTATTTGATCATGGCAAGCTGCTAGATGATCATTGCGAGTCAAATACTAATAGTCATGTTTTCTCTTTCAGAGTTACAAAAAGTTCAGACGCCAGGTAAACGTTTACAAGGAATATATGCTTATCATCACATCCAGACTGAAAAAAAAACTACACGTCTAGGAAAAAGTTTCTCCCCACCTAAATCAAGGTCAAGGACGACCATCATAAAAGGTACACTATGGCAAAAGAAAAAAGTGGAGGACTATGCCTAAAAATGTCCAAGTTGCTTCAATGACTAACTTTCATGGTTTGGCATAATTGTATAACTTACTCCAGAATGAAAAGATTTGGGAGAACTGTACCTGCATAGACGCCGGCTTGAGTTGAGATTTCAAATCACGAACAGCTGACTAGAAAATACAAACCCAAGATTATATTCAGTGACAATTATTATAGGTAAGAAAACATGAAATAGGCAATGAGAACATCAGTCAGGAAAACATGTGTTAGGCAATAATTTCCTTGAGAATTACCTTCAATTCTGCCATTTCCTGTTCTCGTTTCGCATATTGTACAATGCATGAAGCTTCTTTTCTCTTTGCAATTTCTAACTAAAAAAAAATAACCATCAAACCTTGTTTGAAAGTCAAAGACCTTCATCTTTATAAATACACTTGTCACTCAACTGCCTACCTGTTCTTTCAAAGATCTCTCAGAAGATTTTAGGTTTTGGATATAGTCAAATAGAAATCTAGGTTCTGAAAAAAAGAAGAAGTACCAAACAGAATCATTCTGGATTGCCAAGGGTTAGCATCACTTGAACAAATGTAAAAACCTACATTGAATGGACAGGCTAACCTGGAGATTTTCCAGCCGGAACAAATGACTCGTTCTGAAACGCTGATTTCCACTTTTGGATCTCTGTTTTCGCTGATTCAAGCTCATTCTATCAAAGTAGATATACTTAGCCACAAATAGAGATGCAAAAGTAAACAGCTATAGTAGATACTTAAATAGAGTAGAGAGTAGAAACAATACTTGACATGAAACAAGATCATCTTTACAATTCTGTAGACTGCCAAAGAGAGAGGGAGCAAACGCAGGTTAGAATAAGGCATCAAAGCAAACACTCTTCTCTTTTCCGAAATGATATTTTATCCATAAGCTTCACATCGAAAAAACATGAAGAAAGGATTGGATAAAGAAACCTCTCACGGAGTGACAAAATCATCCCAGTTGCAACACCGGGGGCTGCTTCCTCCATTTTCGTTCGGCCCTGAACGGCGAAAATTTCAGATTTTGAATCTCACCCTTGATCACGAAGGTGGGCGAAAACTGAACTCTGATATATATATATATATATATATGTAAAGTTCAAAAGCTACCTTTTTTGATCCGAAAATATCATCTTCATCGTCTTCAAGATCACCGAAGCTTCTTTTACTACCTGAATGATACATATGGAAAATGAAAAAAATTCCAGTCCAATGTAACATAAATTCGTAAGGAATGCAGAATGTGGAGACCTGAAGCCCTGGTGGGATTTGCAGCAGAATAGTCTCCTCCAAAATCGTCGTCTTGTAAGGAAAACTCCATTGGAGCAAGTTCCTGAGATAACTGCGGGAACTGTCGATGACTGAGTGTGACGAGAGCGACGGCAATTGAGAATTTAGGGTTTAGTTTTTGGGGGAAGAGGAGAACGGGTCCAATCGGGTCACGGTCTGGATCCGTTTTTCGATTTTTGTTTTGACAACATTGAATAAAGAAGAAAAAAACTTTGTCCAAAAAAATATAATAAAAATAAAGCTCAAATAAAATGTTCAAATATCTTTTTCGTGATTAATCGAAAATTTTAATTTACGTACTATATAACTATAACTATAATAAATAAATCAGTTTTAATAATAAACTTTTTGTTAATAGTTTTGGAGAATGTTGTCACCAATCATAATAATTTCTCTAAATTTATCTACAATTTAATAAAATCTAAATTATTTACAATTATTTAGAATTTATAATTCAATATATAATAATATATACATAGATGTCTTAACAAAATTAAAGGTCATGTGTTGGTAAAACAAAACTATTTTTACCTGGTTGAAAAAATATTTTAGCCTCTAAATTTTGTTAAAAGTAAATAAAACTTACTAAAGAAAACAATAATATGATATGAGAAAAAAAATTTGTAATAAGAAAATAATAGTATGGTACGAGAAGAAATTTTTTGTAATATGATATGTGTATAAAAATATATTAATTTTTAGAAAAAATATTCATGATATTTTTCTAATGGACCTTCTATTTTTTGGGCCATGTGACAAATCTCATCTTACACGTGCTTATCCACAATCCTGAGTATATATATATATATATATATATATATATATATATATAAAAGTTTTTTTTCTTTTCAATGTAAAATTTTATTGGTGTCTAATTTCATCTAAAAACTTGTATCATTATCCAATAGAGAACTTGACATTTGCATGTAATCTTTAGTCCAGTGACATGTGGTAAATGCACTAAAGTCAGACGCACTTGCATATTCAGGGATCGAGTCTTACTGGCTACATTATGTAGGAACTTGGCTAACGGGCCGGCCTGGTTCAGTGTTAGAAAAAAAAACTTGACATTAATGACAAAAGAAACACTTTGTAAAATGGGATATTTGTATGAAATGCCATTTTTATGTTTTTATTTACCTGAAGTGCCATTTTTTTAATATTACAGAAAATGCCCCCTTACATGTTTCATTTTTTAGGAGATCTCTTTTTGTGGTATTGAATTGCAACATCGTTGTCCACGATAAACCGTATAAATGTCTATTGTACAGAGCATTGTATGTTATGTCCATGATAAACCATATAAATGTTCACCATAGAC
Organism: Lepidium didymum; assembly: GCA_963920545.1. Classification (NCBI taxonomy): domain Eukaryota; kingdom Viridiplantae; phylum Streptophyta; class Magnoliopsida; order Brassicales; family Brassicaceae; genus Lepidium; species Lepidium didymum. The sequence continues at coordinate 4,571,595 of OY986988.1, forward strand.
AGCAAATATATTTTCATCATAAAATTGCTATATATGTCCATAATAAGCAGTATTAGTTTCCACCGTGGACAATATTCTATATTATGTTCTTACACGAAAATGCTATATTTTTTAAAAAAGGGCATTTTAAAAACATAAAAAGGGCATTTTATAAAAAATATTTTATACATTTTATAAGATTTTTATAAAAAATATTTTATACAATTTAAAACATAAAAAAAGGCATTATATACAATTTTCTGTTGTAAAATGGTATTACCCTCTTTTTTATTGTCACTCACCACACTAATCTACTAACTTTTGCTCTTGATATTTTAAAAATAATTAAAAATAAATGAGAGGTTAATTGTGACTCTTGCAAAAAAATTACGGAAAAAACTTTTTATTACGAAAAAATCTCATCTATCTTCTAAATTCTCAAATGTCAAATTTTATGAGGTAGAGCTAGGAATACAAAAAGATTGAAGTCGAAATTATGGATTCTTAAAAAATGTATTTTTTCCATCATTTCGTGGAACATACTTGCATGTTGAATATTCAACACAGTACTACTGTCTTCAAAAACTAAAAAAAATAAACAGTTCAAAGACGACTACGGTAAGAGTAGTATACTTCACGCCAAGTTTGACTCTTTCCATAATTTATTAATCAGAACAAAGACTATACAAGAGAAGAGACTACTTTAGATATAAAACGAAATTAAGAGTATTCATTTAAAGCAAAGAAAGAAGAAGAAAAAGAAAATGGCTGCCTTATCAGAGAAAGATGCTAAAGCTTACCTCGACGCAAGGCCTAGATATCCGATCGATTGGTACAAGAAGATTGCTGATCGGACACTGAACCACAAACTTGCTTGGGATGTCGGAACTGGTAACGGTCAGGCTGCTATTGGGGTAAATCATACTACTTGATTTAGATTTTGAATCATCTCAAACCTTCCTCTGTTTTGATTTGTGATTCTGAGATTACATTGATAAATCTAGCTACGAGATCATAGATTTTTACATTAGGATGGCTAGTGCTTTTGTTGAATCATCTCTATTAGTCTTTAGATAATTAGTCAAATTTGATGGTGGCACATCTATGTTAATGAAGCAGATGGTGAAGTAAATCTTGACAATATCATGCGCATTCGGATACCCGAACCTGATAAGATCGGGTTTTTTAGGTTTCAAGTATTTCGGATTTACCTATATAAGACCTGTTTAAGTATTTTTTTGCGGGTTCGAGTAATAAATTTTGGGTTCGGATTGGAATCAATTCTTATAAAACACCCTACTGCTAATCGGGTTCGGTTCGGGTACCCAAATTTTTTAATTAACTTTTTTATCTAAACATTTTTAAATTTTTTAAAAAAATCTTAAAAAGCCTATAATTTAATAAATTTTTTAAATTTTTTTAGTTTTTTCGGTTATTTAGATTCTAAATTGATTAGTATATTTAGATTTATAATTATAATTTTAAATATTTGTGTTACTAAAAGTATATATAAAATCATTATTTCTTAATATATTATACATCTTGGGTATTTCAGGTTTTACCCGATTGGGTTCGAGTATCCATACTGTCATAATCTAAAACCTGTTCAGGTATTTTATCTATTTCGGTTCGCTTCAGTTTCAAATATTTTGGGTCGGGTTCGGGTATCAGGTATTATGCCGTGGCTATTACCAAGTGTATGAATGTTTGTGATTTTTAGCAATTTTTCTCTATTGAGCTACTTTTTAGATATGAATTAGACTTGCATTGTATCAAAATCCAAGATTAACCCAATATATATAGGTGTGAGATCTGTCTTATTGTAGTATTTTCGAAATAAAGAATTTGGTTGTTTTCCATCCATATTTGAACAAAATAATAGTTCACATCAGAATTTAGGATTAGATTTATAATCTCCATTCCTGTTTCAAACAAAACAAATACCAAATTAAAAAAACTAAAAAAAGCAACGACTAGAATGGGAGAATCAAAGTCGAAAAGAGGATTCCTCACTTTTTTCTCTCATTCAAAACCGTGCATGAGACTTTTATCTCGCATGACTCCTAAATGATAAAAGTAAAAAAATTAGATTTTTAGCTCCTTACCAATTGGTTTTAATGTAAAATTCTAACACCTAGAACTGTATATTTTACAGCTAGTGGAGTATTACGAGAATGTTGTGGCTACCGATATAAACGAAGCACAACTTAAACGAGCAATCAAACACTCAAAAATCAGCTACCATCACACACCAACAACAATGTCAGAAGATGAGATGGTAACTCTTATAGGTGGAGAAAACTCTGTAGATCTCATAGTTGGTGCACAAGCTGTCCATTTTTTCGACCTCACAACATTTTACAACGTTGCAAAACGTGTTCTTCGTAAAGATGGAGGCTTAATAGCCGTGTGGGTATACAATGATATCATAATCTCACCTGAGATTGATCCTATAATGAAAGGCCTTGTGGACTCTACTTTACCTTTTAGAACTCCTATTATGAATTTAGCATTTGAAGGTTATAAAACGTTGCCGTTTCCTTTCGAAACCGTAGGAATGGGATCAGAAGGAAAGCCTATAACTTTAGACATACCTCATAAGCTTTCACTTAAAGGGTTTATAGGGTTTTTGAGATCATGGCAACCTGCAATGAAGGCTAAGGAAAAAGGAGTTGAGCTTATAAATGAAGATCTTATAGCCAAGTTTGAGAAAGCTTGGGGTGATGAAGATCAAGTTAAAGATGTTTATTATAAGGCTCATATGATTGTTGGTAAACTTCAGGTAAGATTCCAACATTTCAAGCAATTATCCAACATGTTTTAAGCATTTTTAGTTTCTCACATTTTGTTTGGTGAATTTTTCTTTAAAGCAGGAAATGAAATGCGAATCTGATCAAGTAGTGTCCGAAGATGGTAACGAAGATCTCTTGCTAGAAACAAAGGTTGGAAAGAAACAAGAAAGACAACCATCCGATGAAGAAGAGAGACAAAGTAAGAAGCAAAATACAAGTGAAAATGAGGCATGAACTAGCATCAATACGTGATCGTACCAAGTGATATAGCTAATGTCGAGTATGCCAAAATAATTGGATTTGGAAATTTGAAAGAAAATAAAATTTAATAAAATACTTTTGGAGACTATGAGAAATGGAAGCACTAAAACCATCTCCAACCCAACACTAAAACACTAAAATAGTGTTGAATTTATAGTTTTCGCTCTGCAACCCAAAACTATATTTTGCACTATTATAGTGTGATTTTTCTTTTTGTTACAATATTACACTATATTTGGGGTGATACTGTTCAAAACTGCAAAAAATAAAATATTATTATATTTTCAATCAAATGTGTATTATATTAGTTTTATATTATTATTTTGATATACCTTCACTCCACAAACAACGTTTGTTGTAAACGCAAGTAGTTATTCAATAATTTAATAAGGTTTATATTATTTAGTGTAAGAAATTATATTAAATCTAATAATTTTTATGTATTGTTATTTAATATTGTAATTAATTGCTTTAAACAAGGTGATTTCACGTGCTCTCAACTACAAGGCAGATTTTCTTGCCCGCAGTGTTAGAAAGAGCTCTAGGACCCAAGTCTTTATGAACAATGTACCAATTTCTTGGTCCCGATTTTGTTTGTGAATGAGTAAGGTTGACAAAAAAAATAAAAATAAGGTGGTAGGTAATAAATGTCTCATTGCATACATTATGTAGGAAGTTAGGTAATAGATCGACCAGTTATGGTCCAATATTAATAAAAACAAAATACATACTCAAATAATCACTAAATTTACAAAATTAAAATCAAACAACATTATAAATCATATTTCAATTCCAAATATGTTTTGATCGACATATTTTGATCTTATATTAATTAATTAATCAAAAGAATAATAATTATTTAGAAAATATTATTATATAATAAAAAATTTTAAAAAAAATATTAGTTTTATTGCGATTTTTAGTGTTGTGGTTAGAGAAAAAAAAATATTTAGTGTTAAAACTTCACCAAATATAGTGTAATTTCAGCATTAAAATAATGTTAGTGGTTGGAAATGTGCTAAATGAAAATTGAAGGAGATTCTACACACAAAACTAATCTTAGATGTAAATTGTGTCAATTTTCATACGACAAAATAATAAAGAAAAGAAACCTTGAAATTGTAAACTAGATATCAAATAATCAAAGATAAGTTTGCTAGTAATTTCGACAATTCCTAACCTCTCCAACAAAAGACATATCAACACTACTTTTGTTCATTTTAACAAAAAACTTCTTTAAAATTCCTGATCTTGCTAGTACAGTAATTTGAATGAAATTATTTGCGTCTATATGCCAGGAAATTCTTTAACATTCCATAAAACTCATAAACATTTCTTTACGATTTTGTTCCCTTACCATTTATATAACTTGAGGTGAATTTGCTGAAATTACAAAAGTTTTAGAAAAATTAAGAGGATGACACAAGTTTTGTGTTTATTAGTGTTGGAGCTTAAGAACAGAACAAAACACCGATTGAATCAAGTTTTTTTTGGTTAAAATGTGAAATTTATTGATCAACAAAAAATATTTACAAACATGTTCAAATCAAATAAAAAATTAAAACTGTTCTTTTAGAAGAATAAATGAATTAACTGATCCTGATTTCAAACCAACGATGCATCAAACCATAAAGCTTGTGAGCCGAAGCGAAAGACTTCTATACTTAAGAAAAAATACCACCTAATCTTGTGTTGGATTGTATCAAGATGGATCTTTCATAGCGTTAACTCTACTCTTGTTTCTTGAGCACTCAAAAACATGAGATGAATTACTTAAAAACAGAAAAGAAAGAAGAACATATTTCAGAAAACAGATGATCCCAAAAATATATGAGCCGTAACTCCATTTTTGATGAATCAATTCATCATAAGTATCGATGAATTTTTCTTTCTATATCTCTGATCTCAATCTGATTTCTCTGATCTCTATCTCTTCGTTTTCATATATATATATATCGATCTTCATAAAGCAAGAAAGAATTTTAGTAGATCTTAATTGATGATGGGCCTAATCCGATTATCTATTCAACCTAATGAACAAAGCCCAATGTTTCAAACTATGAAACAATCCATCAATTAGTTATCTCTCATCAAATACTTATGCTGAATTAATTTAAAAAAAAAAAAAATGTTAGATATGTTAAGATAATATTAGTAAATAGGAGACAAATTATTAAATGATGTCAGAGAGTATTTCAGCCATGTGTCGAAGCTGTATATTTGAAATGAAAAAATAACTTTGTAAATGTAATGATGAAAATGACATACGTGTATTTAAGGATTAGATGTGTAACTATTGAAGTGTATCTAGTTTTTATTTAGTTGACGTGTATAAAAAACGTACATGTTAACTATATAGGTGACATTGATACACAATTATGAGTGTAATTATATTGAGACACATGTACACATGTAACAAGTTATGAGTGTAACTATATTGATTCACATGTAGCAATATATGATGATATTAAAACATAAGTACTAATTATATCATTCACATGTAACAAATTATATTATGGGTGTAAGAGAAGTGATAGATGGTAACCAGATGTGTTACATCTTTAAAACTTGACAAATAAAAATTGCCAACGATGAAACAAATACATCATAACCTCAAATTCCAAAATAACAAACAATATTTAGTTAAGTGAAAGAGAAAAAAAACCTTAATTGTCATGATTTAACCACATTATGTATAAGGAAGCTAGATAATGTAGACTATAGGGGTATAATTGTCATGATTTAACCACATTACTATAGAGAGAAACTTGTTTGAAAACTAATTTAGGAGAAACTTATAGCTATATACCCAAATTTTATTATAACTTATCATATGTTGAAGTCGATGATGAAATTATACTTATTCAAAGTATGATAAGTTAGATTAATAATAAGAGAAAATCTTTTGTCAAAATTTTAAATTTATCGATTAACAAAAATATTATTTATAAGTGGTATAAACAGGTTTTTAAAAGCCAAAAAAGAAATTAGATTCTCTTAATCTCAAATCATCGTTTTAGTAATCGTTCAAGCTCTTGTGAGATTTTTTACTCCAGTGAAGAAATCTTGTTCTGTATGATCTTGTCGACAAGGAAAGAAAAAGTAGTTGCAGTCATCCAGCCCTTGCTTTAAATCATGGAATTCTGATCACGCCATAGTTACTAGGTAGTGGTTTGGAAAAAAAATTATGGTTAAGACTCGATTTATTGGCCTGAGTTTTGAAGAAGAGAGCAATGCTATGTTACCAGCCCAATATGGAGTAATACATATCCATTTTTACCAGACATATTTTAGGTATCTATTGTGCAATATTTGTCTATAATTAAGTCTAGTTTTAGTTAGAGCTTGAATTTTGTAGTCTTGTCTTGGTTTTTGAGAACTTAACAGGGTTTTGGGCATTTTAGAGCCTAAAAGACGAGTTTAGAGTTAATTCACAAGACAAAGAATCTTAAAGCGATTTTAAGACGTTAAGGAGAGAAGATTCAAGCCAATAAAGTCTTTTAGGTGTTGGACAGACTGATCTTTAGCTAGATCAATCGATCTACAATGTTGAAGACTCTATGGAAATTTATCGATTCATTTATACCTTGGATTGATCAATTCGTGATGTTAAACTCATAGAAATTTGCAAGTGGTTAGATCGATCGATCTACTCTCTGGGATCGGTCGATCCACTTTAATAGACTTAAAATAAACCGTGTTAATTTTGGGAACACATTGTCCAATTCGTGTGTGAATCGATTGATCCCCTCCCAAATATTCTCAAGAATATTCTTTAGGGTTTTACCTTTTTGTGTTGCTATAAATACTCTTTAGACTTTCATTGTAAAACACACCGACTCGCAAGTTTATTTTATTTTCCTCCTATTTTCAAACTTAAAGTTGATACTAAATTTGACCATCTAAAACCTTATTAGAGAGATTCATGGGCACATTAGTGTGTTGTAGTTTCATATCTCACTATATATAAGTGGAGCAATATATGTCTTACAATTCTTAGCAGAATACATGATATATTGTGTGAATGTAGTGGACTGTTCATCATTAATGCAAATATTAGACTTAATTCGTTTGTCATTGTAGCTTAAGTATTGAATTAAGTACAAACTTGTACATTTGTCATTGATTCTCGGTGCTGGTTTATCTTTTGACTATGTTAACAATTTTATTATTTTGAATTGGGTTTCTTAGCTGGTTAAATAATAAGAAGACGAGATATGAAATTGCAAGTGAAAAATGCTCAAGACTACTTGTCAAAATGTGAACACTTTAGCTATTACTACCTACGAAGCACGAAACCGTTGGTGGTAGTGCTTGAAATCGCGTAGAATCTCTTTTGGACATGTTCGCTGACAAGAGGATAACAAAAAGAATCAAGTTATAGAGGTAAGACAAATTAGTCAATCACTATAACAAATTTATGCATGAGGAATGAAATGGAAAAATGCTTAGTGTAAATGAATTATATGACAGAGTGGTATTCTAGCAGATTATGCTTCTCTCGCATGCTTATGAAACTGTATCAGTATGTATAATGGGTTGCACCCATAAATGCTGTTAACGATCTTAAAAATTTTATCTTCAATTCAGCATTTTCATTACGCTTTTCCCAAATAAACTCTTTTGCAGCCCTTCATGAAGTGTCAAAAGATTCTTTACCGACTAAATTTCCTCCCATTTTGAGTACATCACCAGCATTACCTATATGTTGACTGGTTTTTCCCTTATTTATGCGTCGAATTCAAATTTTTACTTTTCTTAACTTTTTTCTAGTGATGTTTTTGTTGGGTAGCAATTTTGCTTTGTCAAGCTCAGCCAATGCTTCCCATGCCTTTTCATAACTATTATGTTTCATTTTTATCTTTATAGCTTCATCTTTCAATAACCGTTGGAAAGTAACACACTCAAGTTGGACTTTCATGGGCAGGGTCAGTGACTCTGGCTCATGAAAGGTGTTCTCCATGTAATATATTACCTCTTGAAGTGTGCTTAACTGGTATCTGATCATGACAACGACACTTTTCCTAGTATCAGTCGTGTTGATACCTATTATCAAGATATCTTAATTTTTTAAATGACTGGGAGCAACAACAGAAAATATTTGTGGGGTTCTAAAAATTAACAAAAAAAATAAAAGAGAAATTGCTCAAATTGTATTTCCTCTTGAAGTTTTGAACAAGAGATATGTTATATAGAGAATCTAACCTTGGAAGCAATTTGGCAATGGACAACATACTCCCTGGCAAAAGGATGACAAAAATAATCTAGTTGTAGAGGTAAGACAAATTAGTCCAATCGATATAACAAATTTATGCATGAGCAATGACATGAAAAATGCTTAGTGTAAAGGAATTATTTTGCAGAGTGAGATTCTAGCATATTATGCTTCGCTTTCATGCTTATGAAATTGTATCAATATGTATAAAGGATTACACCCATATATGCTGTTAGCGATCTTAAAATTTTTGTCTTCGATTCGACATGTTTATAATGCTTTTCCTGAATAAAATCTTTTGCAGCTTTTCATGTAGCGTTAAAAGATTCTTTAACGAATAACTTTCTTCTAGTTTGAGTACATCACCAGCATTACCTATATGATGACTAGTTTTGCCCTTATTCATGCGTTGAATTAAAATTTCTACTTTTTTTAACTTTTTTCTAATGATGTTTTGGCTGGGTAGCAGCAACACATGACGTGTGTTGGGCTCTGAAAATTAAAAAATAAAAATATAAGAGAAATTGCTCAAATTCCCTTTCCTTTCGAACTTTGAACAAGAGAGAAGTTATATAGAGATTTTAACCTCTGAAGTAACTTAGCAATGGACAATATGCTCGCTTGCAAAAAGATAACAAAAAGAATCTAGTTGCAGAGGTAAGACAAATTAGTTCAATCACTATAACAAATTTATGCATGAGCAATGACATGGAAAATGCTTAGTGTAAATGAACTAGTTTGCATAGTGGAATTCTAGCAGATTATATTTCTCTCGCATGCTTATGAAACTATATCAGTATGTATAAAAGGTTGCACCCATATATGCTATTAGCGATCTTAAGAATTTTCGGCATTTTTGTTACGCTTTTCCTGAATAAACTCTTTTGCAAAAGATTATTTACCGACTAAACTTCCTTCTAGTTTGAGTGTATCACCAATATTACCTATATGTTGACTGGTTTTGCCCTTATTCATGCATTGAATTCTAATTTCTACTTCTCTTAACGTTTTGTCTAGTGATGTTTTTGTTGGGTAGCAATTTTGCTTTGTCAAGCTCAGCTAATGCTTCTCATGCCTTTTCATCCCTATTTATTTCATTTTTATCTTTATAGCTTCATCTTTCAATAACCGTTGGAAACTAACACACGCAAGTTGGACTTTCATGGGTAGGGTTAGTGACTCTGGCTCACGAAAGGTGTTCTCCATGTAATATATTACCTCTTGAAGTGAGCTTAACTGGTATCTGATCATGACAACAACACTCTTCCTAGTATCAATCGTGATGTAACCTATTATCAAGATATCTTAATTTTTCAAGCGACTGGGAGCAGGAACATGAAATATTTGTGGGGTTCTGAAAATTAACAAAAAAAATAAAAGAGAAATTGCTCAAATTGTATTTCCTCTTGAAGTTTTGAACAAAAGATATGTTATATAGAGAATCTAACTTTGGAAGCAATTTGGCAATGGACAACATACTCGCTAGCAAAAGGATGACAAAAAGAATCTAATTGTAGAGGTAAGACAAATTAGTCCAATCGCTATAACAAATTTATGCATGAGCAATGACATGGAAAATGCTTAGTGTAAAGGAACTATTTTGCATAGTGAGATTCTAGCATATTATGCTTCACTTTCATGCTTATGAAATTGTATCAGTATTTATAAAGGGTTGCACCCATAGATGCTGTTAGCGATCTTAAAATTTTTGTCTTCGATTTGACATTTTCATAATGTTTTTCCTGAATAAACTCTTTTGCAACCCTTCATATAGCGTTAAAAGATTCTTTAACGAATAACTTCCTTCCAGTTTGAGTACATCACCATCATTGCCTATATGATGACTCGTTTTACCATTATTCATGCGTTGAATTAAAATTTCTACTTTTCTTAACTTATTTCTAATGATGTTTTCGTTGGGTAGCAATTTTGCTTTGTTTAGCTCAACCAATGCATCCCATGCCTTTTCATGCCTATGTTGTTTCATGTTTAATATTTATAGCTTGATCTTTCGATAACCGTTGGAAAGTAACACATGCAAGTTTGACTAGCATGGGCAGGGTCAGTGAGTTTGGCTCATGAAAGGTGTTCTCTATGTGATCTATTACCTTTTGAAGTGTGCTTGATCGACATCTAGTCATGACAACATCACTCTTCCTAGTATCACTCGTGTTGATACCTTTATAGAGATATCTTAATTTTTCAAACAACTGGGAGGAATAGCACGAAATGTTTGTCAGGCTCTCAAAATTAACAAAAAAAATAAAAGGGAAATTTCTTAAATTCCATTTACTTTTGAATTTTGAACAAGAGATATGTTAGATAGAGATTCTAACCTCTGATGCAACTTGGCAATGGACGACATGCTCGCTGGCAAAAGAATAACAAAAAGAATCAAATTGCAGATGTAAGACAAATTATTTCAATCACTAACAGATTTATGCATGAGCAATGACATGGAAAATGCTCAGTGTAAATGAACTATTTTGCAGAGTGGGATTCTAGCAGATTATGCTTCTCTTGCATGCTTACGAAACTATATCAGTATGTATAAAGGGTTGCACCCATAGATGCTATTAGCAATCTTAAGAATTTTGTCTTCAAGTCGACATTTTCATTACACTTTTCCCGAATAAACTCTTTTGCAGCTCTTCATGTAACGTTAAAAGATTCTTTAACGAATCAACTTTCTCCAGTTTTAGTACATCACCAACACTACATATATGTTGACTGGTTTTACCATTATTCATGCGTCAAATTAAAATTTCTACTTTTCTTAACTTTTTTCTAGTCATGTTTTCGTTGGGAAGAAATTTTGCTTTGACAAGCTCAACCAATGCTTCTCATGCCTTTTCATGCATATTCTATTTCAATTTTATCTCTACAGCTTCATCTTTCAATAACATTTGGAAAGCAACATACGCAAGTTGGACTTTCATGGCAGAGTCAATGAGTCTGGCTCGTGAAAGGTGTTCTCCATGTAATCTAGTACCTCTTGATGAAGTGTGCTTTGCCTGGTATGTGGTCATGACAACAACTCTCTTCTTAGTATTACTCGTGTTGATACCTTTTATATCAAGATAACATAATTTTTTAGACGACTGAGAGCAGCAGCACGAAATGTTTGTTGGGCTCTGAAATTTTTTAAAAAAATATATAAGAGAAATTGCTCAAATTCTGTTTCCTTTTGGAACTTTGAACAAGAGAGAAGTTATATAGAGATATTAACCTTTAAACTAACTTAGCAATGGACAATATGCTCGCTTGCAAAAGGATAACAAAAAGAATATAGTTGCAGAGGTAAGACAAATTAGTTTAATCACTATAACAGATTTATGCATGAGCAATGACATGGAAATGCTTAGTGTAAATGAACTAGTTTGCATAGCGGGATTCTAGCAGATTATACTTCTCTCGCATGCTTATGAAACTATATCAATATGTATAAAGGGTTGCACTCATAGATGCTATTAGCGATCTTAAGAATTTGCGGCATTTTTGTTACGTTTTGCCCGAATAAACTCTTTTGCAAAAGATGCTTTAATGACTAAACTTCCTTCCAGTTGGAGTACATCACCAACATTACCTATATGTTGACTGGTTTTGCCCTTATTCATGCGTTGAATTAACATTTCTACTTCTCTTAACGTTTTTCTAGTGATGTTTTTGTTGGGTAGCAATTTTGCTTTGTCGACCTTAGCCAATGCTTCCATGCTTTTTCATCCCTATTTTGTTTCATTTTTTTTATCTCTATAGCGTTATCTTTCAATAACCGTTGGAAAGTAACACATGCAAGTTAGACTTTCATGGGCACGGTCAGTGACTCTGGCTCATGAAAGGTGTTCTCCATGTGATATCTTACCTCTTGAAGTGTGCTTAACTGGTATCTGGTCATGACAACGACACTCTTCCTGGTATCACTCGTGTTGATACATGTTATCAAGATATCTTAAGTTTTCAAATGACTGGGAGCAACAACACAAAATATTTGTCGGGTTGTGAAATTAACTAAAAAATTAAAAGAGAAATTGCTTAAATTGTATTTCCTCTTGAAGTTTTGAACAAGAGATATCTTATTTAGAGAATCTAAACTCTGAAGCAATTTGACAATAGACAACATGCACGTTGACAAGTGGTTAACAAAAAGTTGTAGAGGTAAGACAAATTAGTTCAATCACTATAACATATTTATGCATTAGTAAATAAACTATTTTGCAGAGTGGGATTCTAGCAAAACAGGCAACACCATATGAATAGGCATGCTTCTCTCGCATGCTTATGAAAAATTATCAGTATGTAAAAAAGGCAACACCATATTTGCTGTTAGCTATCTTAAGAATTTTTTCTTCAATTCGACATTTTCATTACACTTTTCTCGAATAAACTCTTTTGCAGCCTTTCATGCAGCGTCAAAGATTCATTCAAGACTAAACATCCTTCCAGTTTGAGTACATCACCAGCACTACTTATATGTTGACCGGTTTTGCCCTTATTCATGCGTTGAATTAAAATTTCTACTTTTCTTAACTTTATTCTAGTCATGTTTTCGTTGGGAAGCAATTTTGCTTAGTAAAGCTCAACCAAACGCTTCTCATGCCAATTCTTTTTCATTTTTATCTCTACATCTTCATCTTTCAATAACCTTTGGAAAGCAACACACACTAGTTGGACTTTCATGGGGAAAGTCAATGAGTCTGGCTCATGAAAGGTGTTCGCATTTGATCTAGTACCTCTTGATGAAGTGTGCGTAACTGGTATGTGGTCATGACAATGGCTTTTTTCCTAGTATTATTCGTGTGGATACCTTTTATCAAGATATCATAATTTTTGTTCGCCTCTGAAAATTAACAAAAAAAGAGAAAAGGGAAATTTCTCAAATTCCATTTACTTTTGAATTTTGAAAAATAGATATGTTATATAGAGATTCTAACCTCTGAAGCAACTTGGCAATGGACAACATGCTCGCTAGAAAAAGAATAACAAAAAGAATCAAGTTGCAGATGTAAGTCAAATTATTTCAATAACTATAACAAATTTATGCATGAACAATGACATGGAAAATGCTTAATGTAAATGAACTATTTTGCAAAGTGGGATTCTAGCACATTATGCTTCTCTCGCATGCTAATGAAACTATTTCATTATGTATAAAGGGTTGCACCCATAGATGATGTTAGTGATCTAAAGAATTTTGTCTTAAATTTGGCATTTTCATTACACTTTTCCCGAATAAACTCTTTTGCATACCTTCATGCATCTTCAAAAGATTCTTTTACGACTAAACTTTCTTAAAGTTTGAGTACATCACTAGCATTACCTATATTTTGGCTAGTTTTATTCATGCGTCGAATTAAAATTTCCACTTTTCTTAACTTTAGTCTATTAATGTTTTTGTCGGGAAATAAGTTTGCCTTTTCAAGGTCAACCAATGCTTCTCATGCCTTTTCATGCCTATTATGTTTTATTTTTATCTTTACAGCTTTTCATCTTTCAATAACCTTTATCAAGATATTATAATTTTTCAATCGACTGGGAGCAGCAGCACAAGATGCTTGTCGGGCTGTAAAAATTAACAAAAAAGATAAAAAGGAAATTTCTCAAACTCCATTTACTTTTGAATTTTGAACAAGAGATATGTTATATAGAGATTCTAATCTCTGAAGCAACTTGGCAATGGACAACCTGCTTGCTGGCAAAAGAATAACAAAAAGAATCAAGTTGCAGATGTAAGACAAATTATTTCAATCACTATAACAGATTTATTCATGAGCAATGACATGAAAAATGCTTAGTGTAAATGAACTATTTTGCAGAGTGGGATTCTAGCACATTATGCTTCTCTCGCATGCTAATGAAACTATTTCAGTATGTATAAAGGGTTACACCCATAGATGATGTTAGTGATCTAAAGAATTTTGTCTTAAATTCGGCATTTTCATTACGTTTTTCCCGAATAAACTCTTTTGCATACCTTCATGCATCTTCAAAAGATTCTTTTACGACTAAACTTCCTTAAAGTTTGAGTACATCACTAGCATTACCTATATGTTGACTGGTTTTGCCCTTGTTCATGCGACGAATTAAAATTTCTACTTTTCTTAACTTTTTTCTAGTGACGTTTTCTTTGGGAAGCAATTTTGATTTGTCAAGCTCAACCAATGTTTTTCATACCTTTTCATGCCTATTATGTTTCGTTTTTATCTCTACAAAGTAATCTTTTAATAACCTTTGGAAAGTAACACGCACAAGGTTGACTTTCATGGGCAAAAACATTAAGTTTAGTTCGTGAAAGGTGTTCTCCACGAGATCTATTACCTCTTGAAGTGTGTTTGACTTATATGTGGTCATGACAATGGTTATCTTCCTATTTTTACTTGTGTTGATATCTTTTATCAAGATATCATAATTTTTAAATCGATTGGGAGCAGCAGCACAAGATATTTGTCGGGCTCTAAAAATTAACAAAAACAATGAAAGGGAAATTGCTCAAATTCTATTTACTTTTGAATATTTAACAAGAGATATGTTATATAGAGATTCTAATCTCTGAAGCAACTTGGCAATGGACAACACGCTTGCTGGCAAAAGAATAACAAAAAGAATCAAGTTGCAGATGTAAGACAAATTATTTTAGTAACTATAACAAATTTATGCATGAGCAATGTCATGGAAAATGCTTAGTGTAAATGAACTATTTTGCATAGTGGGATTCTAGCACATTATGCTTACCTCGCATGCTAACAAAACTAGTTCAGTATGTATAAAGGGTTGCACCCATAGATGTTGTTAGCGATCTTAAGAATTTTGTCTTAAATTCGGCATTTTCATTACACTTTTCCCGAATAAACTCTTTTTCATCCCTTCATGCAGCTTCAAAAGATTCTTTTACGATAAAAGTTCTGTCAACTTTGAGTATATCACTAGCATTACCTATATGTTGACTAGTTTTATTCATGAGTCGAATTAAAATTTTCACTTTTTTTAACTTTTTTCTAGTGATGTTTTCGTTGGAAAATAAATTTGCTTTGTCAAGCTCAACCAATGCTCCTCATACCTTTTCATTCCTATTTTGTTTCATTTTAATCTTTACAGCTTCATATTTCAATAACCTTTGAAAACCAACACGCACAAGATTGACTTTCATTGGCTTAGTCAATGAGTCTAGTTCGTGAAAGGTGTTCTCCATGAATTCTCTTACCTCTAAAAGTGTGTTTCACAGGTATGTAGTCAAGACAATGGTTCTCTTCCTAGTATTACTCGTGTTGATACCTTTTATCAAGATACAATAATTTTTCAAACGACTAGAAGCAGCATCACAACATGTTTACGTGGCTCTAAAAATTAACAAAAAAAATAAAAGAGAAATTGCTCAAATTCTATTTACCTTTGAATTTTTAACAAGAGATATGTTATATAGAGTTTCTAACCTCTGAAGCAACTTGGCAATGGAAAATATGCTCGCCAGCAAAAGAATAACAAAAAGAATCAAGTTGCAGATGTAAGACAAATTATTTCAATAACTATAACAGATTTATGCTTGAACAATGACATGGAAAATGCTTAGTGTAAATGAACTATTTTGCAAAGTGGGATTCTAGCATATTATACTTCTCTCGCATACTTATGAAACTAAATCAGTATGTATAAAGGGTTTCACCCATAGATGTTATTAGCGATCTTAAGAATTTTTTTTTTTATTTTGGCATTTTCATTAAGTTTTTCCCGAACAAACTCTTTTGCATCCCTTCATGTAGCTTCAAAAGATTCTTTTATGACTAAACTTCCTTAAAGTTTGAGTACATCACCAGCATTAACTATATGTTGACTGGTTTTGCCATTATTCATGCGTCGAATTAAACTTTCCACTTTTCATAACTTTATTCGATTGATGTGTTCATCAGGAAATAAGTTTGCTTTGTCAAGCTCAACTAGTGCTTCTCATGCCTATTCTGTTTTATTTTTCTCTTTACAGCTTTTTATCTTTCAATAACCTTTGGAAAGCAACACACGCAAGGTTGACTTTCATGGGCAGAATCAATGTGTCTAGTTCGTGAAAGGTGTTCTTCATGAGGTCTATTGCCTATTGAAGTGTGTTTGACTGGTATGTGGTCATGAAAATGATTCTCTTCCTAGTATTACTCATGTTGATACCTTTTATCAAGATATCATAATTTTTCAATCGACTGGGATCAGCAGCACAAGATGTTTTTCGGGCTCTAAAAATTAACAAAAACGATAAAAGGGAAATTTCTCAAACTCCATTTACTTTTGAATTTTGAACAAGAGAAATGTTATATAGAGATTCTAATCTTTGAAGCAACTTGGCATTGGACAACATGCTTGCTGGCAAAAGAATACAAAAAGAATCAAGTTGCAGAGGTAAGACAAATTATTTCAATAACTATAACAGATTTATGCATGAGCAATGACATGGAAAATGCTTAGTGTAAATGAACTATTTTGCATAGTGGGATTCTAGCATATTATGCTTCTCTTGCATACTTATGAAACTATATCAGTATGTATAAAAGGTTACACCCATAGATGTTATTAGCGATCTTTAGAATTTTGTCTTTAATTCGGCATTTTCATTAAGCTTTTCTCGAATAAACTCTTTTGCATCCCTTCATGCAGTTTCAAAAGATTCTTTTACGACAAAAGTTTCATGAAGTTTGAGTGCATCACCAGCATTACCTATATGTTGACTAGTTTTATTCATGCGTCGAATTCAAATTTCCACTTTTCAGAACTTTATTCTATTGATGTGTTCATCGGGAAATAAGTTTGCTTTGTCAAGCTCAACTAATGCTTCTCATGCTTTTTCATGCCTATTTTGTTTTATTTTTATCTTTACAGTTTTTCATCTTTCAATAACCTTTGGAAAGCAACACGCGCAATGTGTCTAGTTTGTGAAAGGTGTTCTCCATGAGATCTATTGCCTCTTGAAGTGTGTTTGACTGATATGTGGTCATGAATTTTAGCTTGAAATTCAGTATTTTAATTAGCTTTTTCCTGAATAAACTCTTTTGCAGCCACTACTAAAACGTCAAGACACTTTTTAACAAATAAACTTTCTTCCTGTTTGAATATATCACCAGCATTACCTATATGTTTACTAATTTTCCGGTTATATATGCGTCAAATTAAAATTTCTACTTTCTTTAAATTTTTTCTAACGATGTCTCCTCTGGAAAAATTTTGCTTTGTCACCCATGTCTTTTCCTGCCTATTCTATTTCATTTTTATCTCCATAGTTTCATCTTTCAATACGCGTTAGAAAGTAACACATGCAAGTTGGACTTTCATGGGCATGTTCAGTGAGTTTGGCCCATGAAAAGTGTTATCCATGTGATCTTTTAGCTCTTGAAGTGTGTTTGACATATATGTGACCATGACAACGGTTCTCTTCCTAGTATAACTCGTGTTGATATCTTTTATCAAGATATCATAATTTTTCAAACGGCTGGGAGTAGCAACACGAGATGTTTGTTGCGCTCTGAAAATTAAGAAAAAAAATAAAAGAGAAATTGCTCAAATTGCATTTCCTCTTGAATTTTGAACAAGAAATATGTTATATAGAGATTGTAACCTCTGAAGCAACTTGGAAATAGACAACATACTCGTTGGCAAAAGGATAACAAAGTGAATCTAGTTGCAGAGGTAAGACAATGAATACAATCACTATAACAAATTTATGCATGAGCAATTACATGGTAAAATGCTTAGTGTAAATGAACTGTATTGTAAAGTGCAATTCTAGCAGATTATGCTTCTCTTGCATGCTTATGAAACTTTATTAGTATCTTTTAAGAACAACACACATAGATGTTGTTAGTGATCTTAATAATTTTGGCTTCAAATTCAGTATTTTTATTAGTTTTTTTCCGAATAAACTCTTTTGCAGCCATTACTACAACGTCAAGAAACTTTTTAACGAATAAACTTTCTTCTAGTTTGAGTATATCACCAGCATTACCTATATGTTTACTAGTTTTCTGGTTATACATGCGTCAAAATAAAATTATTTCTTTTCTTAACTTTATTATAACGATGTCTTCGTTGGGAAAAGAATTTGCTTTGTCACTCATGCATTTTCATTCCTATTATGTTTTATTCTTATCTATACAACTTCATCTTTTAATAACCATTGGAAAGTAACACACGGAAATCAAACTTTCATGGGCAGGGTCATTACTAAAACGTCAAGAGACTTTTTAACGAATAAATTTTTTTCTAGTTTGAGTATATCACCATCATTACCTATATGTTTACTATTTTTCCGATTATACATGCGTCGAATTAAAATTTCTTCTTTTCTTAACTTTTTTCTAACGATGTCTTCGTTGGGAAAAGAATTTGCTTTTTCACCCATACTTATGAAACTGTATCAGTATCTTTAAAGGACAATACCTATAGGTGTTGTTAGTGATCTTAAAAATTTTAGCTTCAAATTCAATACTTTTATTAGCTTTTTCCCGAATAAACTCTTTTTCAGCCATTACTACAACGTCAAGGACATTTTAACGAATAAAATTTCTTCCAGTTTGAGTATATCACCAGCATTACCTATATGTTTACTAGTTTTTCGGTTATACATGCGTCGAATTAAAATTTCTTCTTTTTGTAATTTTTTTCAAACGATGTCTTCATTGGGAAAAGAATTTGCTTTGTCACTCATGCATTTTCATGCCTATTATGTTTTATTCTTATCTATACAGCATCATCTTTCAATAACTGTTGGAAAGTAACATACGGAAATTAAACTTTCATGGGTAGGGTCATTACTACAACGTCAAGAGACTTTTTAACGAATAAACTTTCTTCTAGTTTGAGTTATCACTAGCATTACCTATATGTTTACTAGTTTTCCTGTTATACATGCGTCGAACTAAAATATCTTCTTTACTGAACTTTTTAAGTACGATGTGTTCGTTAGAAAAAGAATTTGCTTTGTCACCCATAGATGCTTATGCAACTGTATCAGTATCTTTAAAGGACAACACCCATAGATGTTGTTAGTAATCTTGATGTATGCTCGGAAGCGCTTTAAGGGTGGATAGATGATTGAAAGGGCAGTTGTTCGGAGAACATTTACTAGCCGGTTCAATGGTGTTGTTGTAGGCGGTTGATGGAAGTTATTTGTGAGACTTCAAGGATGTTCGGAGAGCATTCACCTCTGGTTCTCTGGAAGATGAGGTTGTAGATGGATCAAGCTGTGCCACAAAAGGTGTGAAAAGCCTTTGATAAGCAGTACACTTCCCACACGAATGCTTCTCACAATCGGATGGCAAGTAATATAGTTTCTTGTCCCGGACAAGAGAAAAGAGATTTAGAATTCGTCTCAATTTCTAAAAGAGTTTCAAGAGTTTTGTTTATCAATAATGCTTTCTCTTATTCACGTTTCAAGAGACTATAAATAGAAAATGAAAGACTCAAGACAAGAAGGGGGACCCATGAGCTTCAGTAAGACCTTTGAAGATCCAGCCGTTACATGTTGGTTAATGCTTACCTTAACTCAAATTTCCTCCCACTTCTACCACTAACTTGACACTTAACTTCATGTATCTAGACACTAGACTCTTCAAGACATTTATTGGACTCTAAATGGACCAAAAATACAACAAGCTTCTCCCCTTTAAAATTCATCTTCAGCCCATGTTCTTCTTGGATCACTTGTGGACTTCAATTCAGTCTTTGGGTTTTCCTCTTGTTGTGTGGCCTCTTATTGACACTTCTTGGACTTCTATGGACTGTGGATCCCTTGATATTGAGATGAGAGTGGGCTAAATGGCTTGCCCCATTAAAACCTTTCTTTATAAAACCCATTTGGGACAAAACTAAAGATAAGGAAAAAGAGTACAAGATCACTTAACCAATCTCAATACCTTAATGATTCCGGTCTGGTTCTGGTTCGAAATGCTGAGAGCTTCATCCAAGGTTTCCTCTTGAATCATACTCATTAGCATTCCCACGGTTTTGGTGAATCCTTCTCTTATTTCCTTTGACTTTGAGCGTGTGATTGGACCCTTGGGTGTTGGAATGGCGAGTTATCTAGCTGCAGCTGGTCTAGCATTTATGTCCTCATCATTCTCTCTTTCTTGAGAAAGTTTTATCCTCAAAATTGCACCATCATCTTCATACAAGGATAAATTAGCAACATTAAAGCTAGAAGAAATATTCATATCACCTGGCAGCTCCAGCTTATATGCATTATCATTAATCATTTCCATCACTTTAAAAGGCCCATCTCCTCTAGGCATCGATTTAGAACTTCTCTTTGAGGAAACGTTCTGGCCGCAATGTACCCACACCCATTCTCCCGGTTTAAAGACAACATGCTTACGCCCTTTATCATCTTGACGTTTGTAAGCCTCAGTTCGTTTCTCAAAGTTGTCCTTAACCTTTTGGTGTAGCTTCTTAACCATCTCAGCTTTGGCTTCACCTTCTTGACATGAAATACTTTCAAGTGGTAAGGAAGCTAAATCAAGGGGAGTTAAGGGTTGAAAACCATATATCACCTCAAATAAAGACTTCCTTGTGGCTGAGTGAGTAGCATGGTTGTGTGCAAACTCAATGAAGGGTAAACACTCCAACCAATTACTTAAATTATTCCCAACGGTTACTTTCAATAAGGTAGACAATGTGTGGTTCACTACCTTGGTTTGCCCATCAGTTTGTGGGTGGCAAGTTGTTGAGAATAAGAGCTTGGTTCCCAATTTCCTCCACAAAGTCTTCCAAAAGTGGCTCAAGAACTTTGAATCCTGGTCTGATACAATGGTTCTCGGCATCCCATGAAGCTTTACTACCTCCTTAAAGAAAAGACTTGCAATTTGTGATGCATCATTCACCTTTGCACATGGAATGAAATGTGCCATCTTGGAGAACCTGTCCACTACAACAAATATAGAATCCTTGTGTTTAATCTTAGGTAATCCAAGCACAAAATTCATAGAAATATCTACCCATGGTGAGCTTGGAATCGGCAAAGGCATATACAACCCATGCAGATGAGATTTGGATTTTGCTCTCAAGGAAATCTCACACCGATTGCAAAACTTCTCGACTTGTTTCTTCAAGTGTGGCCAATGGAAATGTTCCTTTACCATTGCCAAGGTCTTATCACGTCCAAAATGACCCATCAATCTACCTCCATGAGCTTCCCTACTGATCAAATCCCTCATGGAACTTTGCGGTACACAAAGTTGTTTTTCTTTGAACAAGAAGCCTTCATGCCGGTAGAATGAACCATAAGCACCCTTCTCACACTGCTTATACACCTCCGCAAAGTTTGGATCATCAACATACAAGCTCTTAAGAAATTCAAATCCCAATACCTTAGCTTCCATTGTTGAGATCAAAGTATAACGCCTTGACAATGCATCATCAACAATGTTCTCCTTTCCACGCTTGTACTTAATGACATAGGGAAATGTCTCAATGAATTCCAGCCACTTAGTATGCCTTCTCTTAAGCTTTGTATGTCCTCTTAGGTGCTTTAAGGTTTCATGGTCTGTATGGATCACAAATTCTTTAGAAAGTAGATAGTGTTGCCAAGTTTCCAATGATCTTACCAAGACTAGAAGTTCCTTGTCATATGTCGGATAATTGAGGGCTGCACCACTGATTTTCTCACTAAAGTATGCCACAAGTCTTCCACATTGAGTCAATACTCCTCCAATCCCAAAACTTGAAGCATCACACTCAACCTCAAACATCTTATCAAAATCGGGTAAGACTAATACCGGTGCTTGAGTGAGGTTGTCTTTGAGTCATTGAAATGCCTTCTATTGAGCCTCTTCCCACTTGAATGGTACATCTTTCTTAATGACTAAAGTGAGAGGGGTTGCTATGGTGCTGAAGTTCTTCACAAATCTTCTATAGAAACTCGCTAAGCCATGGAAACTCCTTATTTCACCAATGGACGTTGGTGTTGGCCATTCTTGGATTGCTTTGATCTTTTCTTGATCAACATGCAAGCCATTTGCACTTACCACGAACCCAAGAAAAGTTAATTGGTTAGCACAAAAGCTACACTTCTTCTTATTGGCAAACAATCCTTTTTCCGCAATATTCTTAACACTTTATCCAAATGTACTATGTGTTCATCCCAATCCTTGCTATAAATCAGTATGTCATCGAAATAAACCACCACAAACTTACTGATATAAGCCCTCAAGACTTGATTCATGAGTCATGAATGTAGTTGGCGCATTAGTGAAGCCAAAAGGCATGATCAACCATTCGTATCAACCTTGCTTGGTTTTGAAAGTTGTTTTCCATTCATCTCCTTCCTTCATCCTCACTTGGTGATAGCCACTCCTCAAGTCTATTTTTGTAAACACAGTAGCACCACTTAGTTCATCTAACATATCATCAAGTCTAGGAATAGGATACCTATATTTGATGGTGATGTTATTGATGGCTCGACAATCCACACACATCCTCAAACTTTCATCCTTCTTTGGTACCAACAAGACCGGTACAGCACAAGGACTAAGACTCTCTCGGATGTATCCTTTGCTCATGAGGTCTTAAACTTGCTTCGCAATTTCCTTAGTTTCCTCAGGATTCATTCGGTAAGCTGGTTTGTTGGGAAGAGCTGCACCCGGTATGAAATCGATTTGGTGTTCAACTCCTCTTATGGGTGGCAAATCGGGTTGAATCTCTTCAGGAAACACATCTTGGAATTGTTCCAAGACATTCAGAACCTCCACAGACAAGTCTAATGCATTCGCCTCAGCTTCAAAACACTCTTTGAATAGCATCAATACGATGCTTTCCTTCATGTTCACCGATTTATTCACTCCGGCTGATGAAAGGTATAAGTTTGGTTTTCCTTTCTTAACTTCTTTGGACATCCTAGCTTGCATAGAATGAACCTCCATAGGGCTGAGAGGGGCTAGGTTGATCCTTTTGTTGTTGTGAGTGAAAGAGTAAAAGTTAGACTTCCCATGATGTTGAGCATCTTTATCATATTGCCAAGGTCTTCCTAGCAATAGATGACTAGCTTGCATAGAAACCACATCACACAAACACATTATCCTTATAGTACTCAATACCAAATGATACATCAACTTACTCGGTGATTTTTAGTTCAGTCTTGTCATTTAACCACCGAAGTTTGTAAGGGGTTGGATGCTTCTTCTTTTCCAAGCCTAGTTTATCCACCATCACTTGACTAGCCACGTTAGTACAAGAACCACCATCTATAATGAGACTGCAAACCTTGTTCTTGATAGTGCAACATGTATGGACAATGTTTTCCCTTTGATTGATCTCTTCAATCTGCATTGTAGTGTTGAGAGCTCCTTCTGAAAATCGGCATGCTGCAAGGGCTAACTTCCTTGGCTTCGGATAGCCATAACATTCAAAAATGTACTCCATTCTTCTCTCCCAATCCAAGTATGTACTTGGATATGATTTTCTCGTGAATATGGGGGCTGTCAGCTTCACCTCCATGTTTCCTGGTCTAGCAACCCTTTCCTCTCTCCTTCTTTGATCAAGAGGGTCTCTTCGTTGCGTTCTTAACACCAAAGGATCGAGTGGATCCTCCACCAATTCAGGCGGTTCATCATCATCCCCTTCACTTTCTCCTTGTCGTGAGGCTGGTGGAGTAGGATGTTGCTGAGCTCGTGCACTCCTTGGATCTATCTCCAAACGCCTAAACCTCTCCTCAATTTCTTGGAGTAAAGTTTGGTTCTCTTCTCTCATCATCGTGAGCATTTGAATGATTGTTGCATTATCTGCAGCCATAAAAGAAGATCAGTGAGTATAAGCCTTATCTAGGCTCAAATTATACTCAAATATCAACTCAAAATTTTCCTTGGTTCAATCACAAAACCACCGGTACAAATCAAGTAATGATTTTGTAACGGTCACCGATTATCAACAAGAAATTTGATCATTTTTGTATTGAACTTATCTTGACGATTTCGGCTTGGTTTGAACCGGTTTTGATGCTACAATGGAAGGTGTTGGCTCTATTTTGGCTCTGATACCAAATGATGTAGCCTCGGAAGCGCTTTAAGGGTTGATAGATGATTGAAAGGACAGCTGTTCGGAGAACAATCACTAGTCGGTTCAATGGTGGTGTTGTAGGCGGTTGATGGAAGTTATTTGTGAGACTTCAAGGCTGTTCGGAGAACATTCACCTCTGGTTCTCTGGAATATGAGGTTGTAGATGGATCGAGCTGCGCCACAAAGGGTGTGAAAAGCCTTTGATAAGCAGTACACTTCCCACACGAATGCTTCTCACAATCGGATGGCAAGTAAGATAGTTTCTTGTCGCAGACAAGAGAAGAGAGATTGAGAATTCATCTCAACTTCTAAAAGAGTTTCAAGAGTTTTGTTTATCAATAATGCTTCCTCTTATTCACGTTTCAAGAGACTATAAATAGAAAATGAAAGACTCAAGACAAAAAGGGGGACCCATGAGCTTCAGTAAGACCTTTGAAGATCCAACCGTTACAAGTTGGTTAAAGCTAGCCCTGGGATAACGGTTCGGTTTGTTCGGTTTAATCGGGTTAAACCGATTAAATCGGATAACCGAAACCGAATGTATTGAAGAAATTGAACCGATCGGCGGTTCAATTAAATTTGGTTGGTTATCTGAACGGTTCGGTTCGGTATTCAGTAACCGAACCTAAACCGAAATTAATTTTAATTATGCAGATTTGATTAGGGTTCATTTCCTTTGGTTCACTTCTCTTCTCCTCTCGCGTTTTTGGTCTCCTTTTTGCTCTGCGGCGATTTCGCGATTTCTTCTTCTTCGCTTCATCTCTTCATCTTCTTCTTCCATCGTCTCTTCTTCTTCACACCGGACATTTCTTCTCCTCCTCTTCATCTATTTCATCCTCTTTTTCCCTACTGATTGGATTTATTCTTCCGCGATTTGTCGAGGCGAACTTCATCTTCGATTCTTCTCTTCTTATCTCGTGCTTTCAGACTAAAAGGTAAGCGTATACGGTTCATTTCATCTTTGTGTCTCGGGTGAAGCAAATTTCTTTGACTGTAAATCCGAAACCCTAAATCGATTTAGGGTTTCAAAAATTTAGGGTTAATTGATTTAGGGTTTCAAAAATTTAGGGTTAATTAAACGTGATTTAGTATTTACGAACTTGATTTTGATTGTTTTCGATTTGGTCATCCGAAACCCTAAATCGATTTAGGGTTTTAAAAATTTTAGGTTTCAGAAAATTAGGGTAAATTAAACGCCAAATCGGCTTTAGAACTTGATTTTGAAGGTTTTCGATTGGTTTATCCAAAACCCTAAATCGATTTAGGGTTATCAATTTTAGGGTTTCGGCAAATTAGGGTTGATCAAATACGATTTAGAGGTAATCAATTACGAATTAGGGTTAATCAAATTTGATTATGAATAAGAAAAATTGGAGTTACTGTTAATTTGATTTAGGGTTAATCAATTTTTGACTCGGGTTTTAATTAATTTCGAATTAACTGTCTGTTTTAACATATTTTCTTATGTTAACGTGCATGTTTTTGTGGACCAAAGGCTCTGTAGTGTGGACTGTGCGGAACTGCGGATTAAGTTGAAAGAGGTAAGTGATTATTGTTTTTGTTTGATCTGTTAGTTTTTGTCTAGTAAATTGATATATTTTTGTCTAGTAAATTGATATAGTTAAATTGATATAGTTTTTGCTAAGTAATTTGATATAGTTAAATGATTAGTAAATTGTATTGCTCTGTGATTGTGAATCATTTTAAATAGTAAAATGATTAATATAGGCTGCTTCTTTGCTCAGTGAATTATTGTAAATTGATATGCTCTGCTTTTTTGCTCTGTGTATTACTATTATTGTAAATTGATAGCTTCTGATTCTTAAGTGTAGTTGAGTGTAGTTAAGTTGGTGAGTGTAGATTAGTGTAATTGTGTGTCTGCGATTCTGTCAATTGATAGTTAAATACTTAAATTGATAGCATCTGATTCTGTTTTAATTTGATTGTTAATTGATTCTATTTTAATTGAATGTTAAATTGATTGTTAAATTGTGTGTCTCCGATTCTGTTATTTCGATTCTGTCAATTGATGGTGAGTGTACTTATTTTTTAATCTTCAACTTTGCAGATGGAGTCACAAACAGAGAATACAACTGAGGTTGAGGGACCACCACAAGCGGGAGAAGAAGTCACAGGACATAAGATGACAGAAACAGAGCGATCGAGCACTTCCCTACCACCTAGACCAAAAAAAAAATATGCCAAAAGAGCTGAGGTATGGCAACACTTCCTTCAACGAGAAGATGATAATAAGAGGTGTAGTTGTAGATATTGTGGCATAGATATTAGCTGTGATTCAAAGACTGTAGGTACAAGTCCAATGAGAGGGCATATAAGTAGGTGTAAACTGTTTAAAGATTTTAAGGATAAAGAGAAACAAAATAACTTAGGTAGTGATGATTCTGGAAACATGAAAGTAGTTAAGTACGATCCAACAATGTTTAGAAAAGCTGTCATTGAAATGGTAGTTATCAATGAACTACCATTGTCCTTTGTGGAGTCTGAGGGTTGGAAGAGGTTCTGTGCTAGTATTATGCCAATGTACTCTACATTTTCAAGGAGGACAACATCAAAAGACATTGTGGCGATGTATGAGGCAGAGAAGCTGGCTTTGCAGGAGTTGTTTGAACGTCAAAAACAAAGAGTCAGTCTTACAACAGACATTTGGGTGTCTCAACATACTTCATACAATTACATGGTTATCACTGCTCATTGGATCGATGAAGATTAGCAGCTGCAGAAGAGAGTTTTAAGTTTTAAAGTAGTAACTGACCATAAGGCTGAGACAATAAAGGGCCAGTTAGCTGAGTGTCTAGAAGAGTGGAGGATTAGTAAGCTTTTTACAGTCACAGTAGATAATGCTACAGCCAATGACAAGGCCATTAGGTTATTGAGGGAGCATTTCTTGCAAGTAGGGTGTGAGAAATTAGTGTTAGATGGTCAGCTGATCCATATGCGATGTTGTGCACATATACTGAACTTAATAGTGTCTGATGGGTTGCAGAAAACTAAGCTTAACATTGTGGCCATTAGGAACGCATTAAAGTATGTGCGTTCCTCTTTCAGTAGGTTAAAGTCATTTGAGCTTAGGTGTCAATCCGGGAAAATCTCAAGAGGTAGTTTGCCTTTAGATGTGAAAACTAGATGGAACTCAACATATCTTATGTTGAGTTCTGCAATCAAGCTTAGAGTTGCATTTGAGAAGATGATGTTAGAGGATAAGCTTTACTGTGAGTATTTTCAAGAAGATGATGAGAAAACAAAGGCGAAAAGGGTTGGACCACCAACAACAGCTGACTGGAATGAGGTGCAAAGATTAGTAAAATTTTTGAAGATATTCTACAAGTCCACACTAACTTTCAGTGCTTCCAACACTGTAACTTCAACAGTCTGCTACAATGAGATAGTGAACATCGAGAAAAATCTGATAACAAAGTGCCGCAATAGTGATGAGGAAATCAGACGTCAAGCACATGTTATGAGGGACAAGTTTGAGAAATATTGGGATGGTCTTCTTAATATGAATCCCTTAGTCATTATAGCTTCTGTTTTTGATCCAAGGAACAAGATGCAATTTGCATCTCTCTGTTTTCAGGAATTATATGGTAAGGATACCATTGAATGTAGGAAGCTTAGTAGTTCAGTTCTAAGTGTGCTGCATAAGCTTTATGAAGAGTATAGTGTGAGGCTGAAGAGACCTGAAGAAGAAAACACTTCTGCTGCAGATTCGGAACAGCAAAAGCTTGCGGATGTAATGTCTGATGATGATGATGATGACTACGAGAGGGTTGATGTCATTTATCGGAAGATGGTTAGTTTAAGGGGCAATGAAGATGGCTGCAGTGAATTGGATATCTACTTGACTGAGAAAACAGAGCTTAGAGTGTCCAATAGCTTAGGTTTACCATTTGATGTCTTGCATTGGTGGAAATGTAATTGTAGTAAGTTCCCTATATTGTCTCAGCTTGCACGAGATGTCCTAGCCATCCAGGTCTCTTCAGTGGCATCCGAATCCACTTTCAGTACCAGCGGTAGGATCTTGGATCCTTACAGGAGTTCCCTTACACCATACATGGTAGAAGTGTTGCTTTGCACACAACAATGGTTAAGGTGTAAGTTCAGGTTGAAGCTGAAGTTGTTAACCTTAACCAAATGCTTGAGGAGATTGAATTCTTTGACTCACTAGGTAAATTTGTTCTAACTTCCAAATCTGTAGGATTGTTAACTTTAATAACATTGCATTATTTTACTTACTAGTTACTACATATACTTACTACATATACTTTCATGCTGCAGATGCTAGGAATTTAAAAGATGTGCTATGAAGACATGAAGTTATGTACTCTGTGTGGTGTTATGATTTATGAATAAACTTGGTGTTTGCTTACGAAGTAATGAAGAAACAATGTAGACATTTTCAGATGCTTTGAACATTTGTTCTGATTTTCGGTTAGTTCGGTTTTTATGGATTCGTCGGGTTGTACGGGTTCTTCGGTTTGTACGGGTTGGGACGATGAACTGTTTTTAATTTTTTTTTCGCAATTGTGGTACCATTTACTCTATTTCGGTTTTAGAAACCGAAATAGATTTACAATTCGGGTTAATTCGGTGGTTTCAAATGTCAATGAAACCGAACCGAACAACCCGAAGACCGTTTAATCCGAACCGTAATGTTTAATCGGTTTAATTCAGATGGATTCAAAACCGATAAACCGATTAACCCGATCCGAACAAACCGGGTAAACCGATGTCCCTGGGCTAGTTAAAGCTCACCTTAACTCACATTTCCTCCCACTTCTACCACTAACTTGACACTTAACTTCATGTATCTAGACACTAGACTCTTCAAGACATTTATTGGACTCTAAATGGACCGAAAATACAACAAGCTTCTCCCCTTTAAAATTCATCTTCAGCCCATGTTCTTCTTGGATCACTTAATGATTTCGGTCTGGTTCTGATTTGAATGTGAAAATTAGAACCTCTTTATAAGCTCCAAGCAACGGCAAGTCTATGTTGGTAGAAATGCTGAGAGCTTCATCCAAGGTTTCTTCTTGAATCATACTCATTAGCATTCCCACGGCTTTGGTGAATTCTTCTCTTATTTCCTTTGACTTTGAGCGTGTGATTGGATCCTTGGGTGTTGGAATGGCGAGTTCTCTAGCTGCAGCTGGTCTAGCATTCATGTCCTCATCAAATCTTAAGAATTTTAGCTTCAAATTCAGTATTTTCATTAGCTTTTTCCTGATTAAACTCTTTTGTAGCCATTACTACAATGTCAAGAGACTTTTTAACGAATAAAATTTCTTCGACTTTGAGTATATCACTAGTATTACCTATATGTTTACTAGTTTTCCGGTTATACATGCGTCGAATTAAAATTTCTACTTTCTTTAAAAAATTTCTAACGATGTCTCCTCTGGGAAAAATTTTGCTTTGTCACCCATGTCTTTTCATGCCTATTCTGTTTCATTTTTATCTCCACAGTTTCATCTTTCAATATGCATTAGAAAGTAACACATGCAAGTAGGACTTTCATGGGCAAGTTCAGTGAGTTTGGCCCATGAAAAGTGTTATCCATGTAATCTTTTAGCTCTTGAAGATTGTTTGACATATATATGACCATGACAACAACTCGCTTCCTACTATCACTCGTGTTGATACCTTTTATCAAGATATCATAATTTTTCAAATAGCTGGGAGCAACGACACGAGATGTTTGTTGCGCTCTCAAAATTATGAAAAAAATAAAAGAGAAATTGCTCAAATTGCATGTCCTCTTGAATTTTGAACAAGAAATATGTTATTATAGATTTTAACCTCTGAAGCAACTTGGAAATAGACAATGTGCTCACTAGAAAAAGAATAACAAAGTGAATCTAGTTGCAGAGGTAAGACAATGAATACAATCACTATAACAGATTTATGCATGAGCAATGACATGGTAAAATGCTTAGTATAAATGAACGGTATTGTAAAGTGCAATTCTAGCAGATTATGTTTTTCCTGCATGCTTATGAAACTATATCAGTATCTTTAAAGAACAACACCCATAGATGTTGTTAGTGATCATAAGAATTTTGGCTTTAAATTTGGTATTTCCATTAGCTTTTTCCCGAATAAACTCTTTTGTAGCCATTACTACAACGTTAAGAGACTTTTTAACGAATAAACTTTCTTCTAGTTTGAGTATATCACCAGCATTACCTATATGTTTACTAGTTTTTGGGTTATACATGCGTCAAATTAAAAATTTCTTCTTTTCTTAACTTTTTTCTAACGATGTCTTCGTTGGGAAAATAATTTGCTTTGTCACTCATGCATTTTCATGCCTATTATGTTTTATTCTTATCTATACAGCTTCATCTTTCAATAACTGTTGGAAAGTAAGACACAGAAATCAAACTTTTATGGGCAGGGTCATTACTACAACATCAAGAGACTTTTTAATAAATAAACTTTCTTCCAGTTTGAGTATATCACCAGCATTACCTATATGTTTATTAGTTTTCCGGTTATACATGCGTTGAATTAAAATTTCTTTTTTTCTTAACTTTTTTCTAACGATGTCTTCGTTGGGAAAAGTATTTGCTTTGTCACCCATATATGTTTATGAAATTGTATCAGTATCTTTAAAGGACAACACCCATAGATGTTGTTAGTGATCTTAAGAATTTTAGCTTCAAATTCAGTATTTTCATTAGCTTTTTCCTGATTAAACTCTTTTGTAGCCATTACTACAATGTCAAGAGACTTTTTAACGAATAAAATTTCTTCGACTTTGAGTATATCACTAGTATTACCTATATGTTTACTAGTTTTCCGGTTATACATGCGTTGAATTAAAATTTCTACTTTCTTTAAATTTTTTCTAACGATGTCTCCTCTAGGAAAATTTTTGCTTTGTCACCCATGTCTTTTCATGTCTATTCTATTTCATTTTTATCTCCATAGTTTCATCTTTCAATACGCGTTAGAAAGTAACAAATGCAAGTTGGACTTTCATGAGCAGGTTCAGTGAGTTTGGCCCATGAAAAGTGCTATCCTTGTGATCTTTTAGCTCTTGAAGTGTGTTTGACATCTCGTGTTGATACATTTTATCAAGATATCATAATTTTTCAAACAGTTAGGAGCAACAACACGAGATATTTGTTGCGCTCCGAAAATTAACAGAAAAAATTATAAAGAAATTGCCCAAATTTCATTTCCTCTTGAATTTTGAACAAGAAATGTGTTATATAGAGATTGTAACCTCTAAAACAACTTGACAATAGAAAACGTGCTCGCTGGCAAAAGGATAACAAAGTGAATCTAGTTGTAGAGGTAAGACAATGAATACAATCACTATAACAGATTTATGCATGAGCAATGACATGGTAAAATACTCAGTGTGAATGAACTATATTGTAAAATGGAATTCTAGCAAATTATGCTTCTCTCCCATGTTTATGAAATTGTATCAGTATCTTTAAAAAACAACACTCATAGATGTTGTTAGTGATCTTAAGAATTTTGGCTTCAAATTCGTATGCTTCTCTCGCATGCTTATGAAACAATAACAGTATGTATAAAGGGTTGCACCCATAGATGTTAGTGATCTTAAGAATTTTGACTTCAGGTTCGGCATTTTAATTACCCTTTTCCCGAATAAACTCTTTGAAGCCTTTCCTGGAGTGTCAAGAGATTCTTTAGCGAATAAATTTCTTTCCAGTTTGAGTACATCCCCATCATCATGGTGACTTGTTTTTTCCTTATTCATATGTCGAATTAAAATTTCTACTTTACTTAAATTTTTTCTAGTAATGTTTTCATTGGGAAGCAATTTTATTTTGTGTATCTTAGCCAATTTTGTGCATCACATGCCTTTTTATGCCTATTTTGTTTCATTATTATCTCTACAAATTCATCTTTCAATAACTGTTGGAAAGTAACACATGCAAGTTAGACTTTATTGGGCAGGGTCAGTGAGTCAGGCTTATGAAAAAGTGTTCTCCATGTGATCTTTTACCTTTTTAAGTGTGTTTGACCTTTATGTGGCCATGACAATGGTTCTTTTCCTACTATCACTCGTGTTGATACCTTTTATCAAGATATCATAATTTTTTAAACGACTGGGCAGAAGCATGAAGTGTTTGTTGGGCTCTGAAAATTAACAAAAATATAAAAGAGATATTGTTCAAATTACATTTCCTCTTGAATTTTGAAAAAAAGATATGTGATATAGAGATTCTAACTTCTGAAGCAATTTGGCAATAGACAACATGCTCGCTGACAAGAGAAAAACAAAGGGAATCAAGTTACAGAAGTAAGACAAATGAATTCAATCACTATAACAAATTTATGCATGAGCAATGACATGGAAAAAATGTTTATTGTAAATGAACTGTTATGCAAAATGTGATTCTAGCATATTATGCTTTTTTGACATGTTTAGGAAACTTTATCGGTATGTATAAAGAAAGTAATATATATTGGCGCAATAAACAGTTTTGTAGATAAGATTCAGTTAACTAAGCGAAAGTAAGAAAGCAAAGACTCACTCGGTAACCAACAAAAGCCAACAAACAGTTTTCAAAATGAATTTCGAGGTTACATGTGATTAGAAGAAGTTTTGCGTCGGAGATTGACGAGGAGATCCATTGGGTTGTGATATTATATTACTAATAGAATAGAACAGAGTTACTCTCCATTAAGTGAGGAAGAGTTTAATGTGAATAAGTTCAGTTTGAATAAGTCCTCTTAACGCGTATAGAATAGAGTTACTCTGCATTAGGTGACGAAGAGTTTAATGTGAATAAGTTAAGTTTTAATAAGTTCTCTTAACGTCAAATCTTCTCTTTCCAACTTTTTTTAACTTGCTCTACTTTTCCAGCAAGCAAAAATGGAGAAAAATGATGATGTCAACAGAAAAAGCAAAAACATAGAATTAAATTTGGGTTTCCTCTGCACATAGAACAAAAACATAAAGGACTTGAGAAGATTCCTCGGGAGTAATGACTCTGAGTTACTCCCAATCCACCTGTCTCCTCTTCTTTTCCTCTCTTTCCAACTTTATCCCACTTAAATTGAATCGGTAGAACCGGTCCGACCGGTCATCCATTGACTAAGCTGAGTTGAACCGGTCATCATAAATTGAACCGGTCCGATTATCATCGACAGCTCATATGCAAACTCAAGCATTAAAACGACATTTTACTCACTCTTTTTGTTTTGGGTCGGAAACTCACTAGTTCTTTACAATCAATATCGATTATTGTTGAGCTTTTGTATTAATCTTCTACTTTCTTCAATTCTCTGTAACGAACCCTAGTTTGTCCCGATTCATGATCTTCTCTTTTGTCAAGAAGATCTACAGGACAAGCTTGTTCTCTCTTTCCAAGATTATTTCAAGGTTTCAGATATTAGAATCTCTTGTTTCTTTCTGTTGTTCAAAATTTATTGTCTTTGCAGTTAAACTGAAAGCTACTTAGGGTTTTGATTGCCAATGAAAACGACCTGTTGATTAGGATCTGTTAGCTAATTATTCTTTCTTTCTTTTTTTTTGGGTTAATTTCTAGAACCTGAAGTCTCAGACTGGGAGCTACTCAAATTGAGAGTTCTGAATCTTTTTTTAATGTTTATGATAGCTATGCTTCTCCGTTAGCCTTTGGATTCCCTTTCTTGCTAAAAGCTCGCTTTACTTCTCAGTTAGACTTACAATTCCCTTTCTTCTCACAAGCTTGCGGGATGAACACTAGGAGAGAAATCGTTGTTATGACCACTATCCCGCAAGAAATACTTCAATACACTATAGATGAAATGGAAAAATGTGTTGACGATGAAATAGGCTTCAAAACTAACTACGAGGCAAAACAATTAATATCGTCTCTTACCAGCTGCTTGGAGGAGTATGAAGTGTTGAAAAAAACGATGCAATCTCCTTGTCATTTATTTGATGTGGCTATTATGATTGGTATCTATTGTAGCCCAATAACATCTAAATAATAGTATGTGATTTGTTTGATGGTCTGATGCTCTACTTAAAGTCCCCGAGCGTTTTGCATTTGTTCATGTTCTTGCTGTTACAGTTTGATGGAAAGCACAATTTGGGTACTATGTATGTTCAATCAATCACTCGTATTGGTAAATTATTATTCTGTTTTTCAGTCTTATAGATGAATTGTCTCTCTGTATTTAGCCTTTTGAACTTTGTTGAGATTTTCAATGGTTAAATGCTAACTTATATCATGTCATCGGCTACTAAAACGCATTTGAAACAGTTGTTTGGATCATTATCATTGTATACTAGATTCTTAGGACAAAGAATTATAACAAGATACATACTTGTTTACCAACAAGTCATCGGTCTAACCCATGGTTAGAATTTAGAAACATAAGCCTGAAACCGCTTTTTTTTGTTTCAGCATTTTTTGTGTTTTCTTCAATTTACCACTATCATGTGGCTTAGCAAGCATTTCCCTTGTACTCGACTTGTTTTCCTTCGTTGGCGTGGCAACCATTTCCCTTTTACTTGCCTTATCATTCTTGTCTTTTACATCATCTTTAAACTTCACAAATGTACCCAAGTTTTCCAATTGTCTTTTGCAATTAGTTGTTCCTAATTGTACAAATACATATATGTTCTTAGTTGGGTCAGTTGTTCCTAGTTGTACAAATTCACTTCTTATACCATAAATGACAAAATTACCCTTATATGACAAAATCCTTATGAAGTAAAAAATTGGTTTTGAGTTGTAGAATGATCGATATGTACCAGATGTTTATGAATAAATTGAACAATTGATGATATGATTTTACAAATTTTTGGAGAAATGAAGTTGCCAAGACACATATCACTACAAGAAAACATCGCTATAACTGACGGCCATTTCTGTCAGTTGTCATCGCTTATAGCTCATAAGCGACGGCAACCGATGGAAAATAGTCGTTGAATACGCGTCGTCGGTTATCACGGTTCCGTCGATTGCCATCGGTTACGATCGATAGAAACTAACGAGAAATATCGTCGGTTATGCTATCGGTTAGTTTCCGTCGGTTGCCGTCGGTTAGATACCGTTGGTTGAAACTGACGGCAACCAACCCATTTTTCCGTAATATATATTATTTATATTAATTATATTATATTTTAATTATTTAAATATATTATATTTTCTATTGGTTCCCATCGGTCTAATATAATATTTTTAAAAAAAAATTATATATATGTATATATATATATATATATATATTTTATATTAATATATATGTATATATATATTAATGTATATATATATATATATGAAATTATTATAAACAAACACAATTTTACGTTTCTATCAACCTATTGCTTAATCTAATAAAAAAAATTTAGGAAATTTTATGATTCTATAATTTTAACAAACTTACATGATTATTGGATAGAGGAATAGATTTGGGCGGTTTTATCCGCCAATTTAGTCTTGCCCGTGAGATGAATTGCCGCGAAATGGAGGATTTTGGCCGGATGAACTGAGAGAAAATGGAGGAAGAAGGAGAAGAAGAAGGAAGAAGGAAGAAGGAAGAAGAAGAGGTTTTCCGGAAGGGATATTTATTTTTGGCCGTCAGTTCCCGTCGGTTGAATATTTTATTTTTATTATTTTAATTATTTTAATTATTTATTTTAATTATTTTAATTATTTTTATTAAAAAATAAAACCGAAAAATAAATATCCGTAGGTTACCGTCTGTTTAACCGACAGATTTAATTATTTTTATTAAAAATAAACCGAAAAATAAATATCTATTTAATTATTTTATTTTAATTATTTTTATTAAAAATACACCAAAAATGAATATTTGTAGGTTGTCGTTGGTTGAACCGATGGCTTTAATTATTTATTTTAATTATTTTAATAAAAAAAAAGCCGACGGGAACCGACGCCCTATGGAGAAAAATGTTGGCGCTAATTTTTTTGGTGGCGATTAAATTTTCCTCTAATTGCCGTTGGTTTCCGTCGGTTCAACCCACGGTAACTAAAGGGTCATTTGTTTTCGTTTGTAAAAATTTTAATAAAATATAAATAATATTAAAAACCAACGGCAACTGATGACTTTTTTTTTCTTTTTCTTTTTTTTAATAAAATATAAATAAAATTTTAATAAAATATAAATAAAATATAAATATACGGTTCAACCGACGGCAACCGACAGAATACATTAAGAAATTGATGAACGTCGATTGCCGTTAATTAGTCTTTCCGACGTTGGTTTTGCCATCGGAAAAACCAACCGATTAATCACTGTTTTTGGTCAAAACTTGTATATAATTCTTAATAAACTATGGGATAAACTATGGGGATGTATATTCTCAGTAAAACATAAAAAATTGTGAATAACATTTATGTCAAATTTATTCTAAACTTTATGTAAATCTCGCCTCTTAATTCGCTTTAAACTTGGAAATACAAGTTGGACAAAGCTAAAAGAATCTTCTTCAGTTAGAAAAAGCTCTTACTCTTGTTGTTGTATCCCAAAAACACCAGTCAAAATTGCTTCTTCAAACAATTTTCAAAGTTTTTTTTTTGAAAAGAGAAGAATTTTGTTTCTATTTAATACTTAACTTAGTCACCATCGCTTTGATCACTCATCTTCGTAAAACCTTTTTTTTTCTGTAAGCTTTCTCTCACGCCATTCTAAGTATCTAAAGCTTTTATTTCTATATTCCTCGTTCGAGATTTCTTATTCGTTTTTGTTTTCAACTTTGGGATTTTTGCCCTATTTTGAAAATATTTACAGAATGTTGGTGATTTCTTTGTTTCTGTCGTATTCGATTTTCATCTCCATTTTTTTTGTCTCATGATTTTGTTTTTGTCGATTTCGTGTTGGTTGAGTGTTATAGAAAAAAAGTTGTAGGCAAATGACTGGAGTGTTCGGGAGAGTGTTTAGGTCGCGTCTGGAGTTGGTGGGGTTATGGTTACTAAATAAAAAAATTTACAAACAAAATCAGATCAGCTGGAAAAAAACAAATATCAAAAACCAAATCAAAAAATTATTTCCAATTGAAATATAAATTGGTACAACTTAGTTGTTCTAGTCTAGATGATTGGTTATTTCTCTAACCAAATTTTGATTTAGATGGTTGGTTACTTCCAAAGTAACCAATCCGAAACGAGAAAAAATGTCAATTTAACATTGAACTTATCGAAAATAGACTTCAATTTGCCGAGTCAAAGCAAAGTTAAAGGTATTTTCAAAAGTCAACAAAAAATTGAAGGTTTAATTAACCATATCCAAAGTTCAATGTTAAATCAACCATTTTCGATAAGTTCAATGTTAAATTGACATTTTTTTCCAATCCGAAACCTGAATAGTTTTGGGTTTTTAATTAAAAATCCAAACCCGATCCAAACACAACACTATCTGAACCATATCTGATCCAAATTCTCAAAATACCCCAAGATACATCTATGAGCCTACAACCAAAAATCAATTGGGCTAAAGGAATAAAGATAAGAGACCCAATAATACATTAAAAAGCCCAAGAAGGATATCTCTAGGCCCATTAAGCCCATTTAGCTGAGAGAGTTTTTGTTGAGCGACTGTTTTGGCGAATCCGTATTTGTTGATCTCGTCGGCACGTGAAGCATACAGCGGCGAATACGGGTTGCGATCTTGGTCTTGCAAAATCTGCTGGTGGTGGTTGTGTGGGTTGAGTTCGAGGTGTGTTTGTGCTCTTTGTGGTTATGGGTTTCATTATGGTAAGGTTGAGGGTTTTGAATGAAGGTAATGGTGATGCTACGATGGTGGATGTGAATGTTAAGATGAAATTGTTGGGGGATCTCCCAGATAGTTCAAGTTCGTGGGTGTCGTGAGTGGTGAGCTTGAACGCCTGTGGTGCTCCGATTCTGGAATCTTTGATTGATGATGATTTTTTGAGAGCTCGTTTGAAGGTGAATTTTCCTAATGGTGAAAATGGTGAGCCTGAAATCACGATTGGGAATGAGGTCATTGATGCTATGAATGGTTTATGGAAGTGTTGTATGATTGTTAAAGTGCTTGGAAGAAATGTTAATGTTGATGTTCTCAATCGAAAGTTAAAAGAACTGTGGAAGGCTAAAGGATTAATGTGTATAATGGATTTGTCAAGGCATTTCTTCATGATTAGATTTGGGTCAGAGGAAGAGTATCTTGTTGCATTGACCTTCCATGGAAGGTTTTCGGGAATTATCTGATGGTGGAAGTGTGGTCTCCGGCGTTTGATCTGCTCCAAGATGAGATATCTACTACTCCAGTATGGATTTGACTATCACATATTCCTATTAACTTTTATCACAAATCTATTCTTATGGGGATTGCAAGTAGCTTTGGAAGACCGATTAAAGTTGATATCACAACATTAAACTTGGAGAGAGTTCGGTTTATCCGTTATATGTTGAAGAGATATAAGGTTGATATCTTGGCTTTGTTTGAGACTCAAGCGGGTGGTGATGGAGCAAAACGCATTTGTCTTGGACTAGGTTTTGATGATTCATTTTGTGTGGATGATGTTGGCTATAGTGGAGGGATTTGGTTACTTTGGAGGTCAAAGGTGGGTGATGTTAATGTTATTAAGTCATCAAATCAGTTTGTTTATTCTACCGTGGGAAATGGTGAGGAGATTCTTCACTTGGTGGTGGTGTATGCGGTTCCTACAGTTACTAGAATGAGTGGTTTGTGGGAGTCTTTGAAGGAGTTAATTTTACCAATCAACGAACCTTTAATCATTGGTGGTGACTTTAACACGATAGTCCGTTTGTATGAAAGAAGTGGAGGGCATGGTCTAATATCGATTGACTTTGTTGCTTTTGATAATTGGATTAATGAGCTGTCTCTCATTGATATGGGTTTTAGAGGAAATAAATTCACTTGGAGGAGAGGTCGTGATGTGAATACTCATGTAGCGAAAAGGTTGGACATGGTTTTTTGTTGTGCGAGATCAAGGCTGAAGTGGCAGGAGGCTATATTTTCGCATTTACCTTTTTGTCTTCGGATCATGCCCTTGTTAATATCCAGTTGTGCCCTGATATTAAGAGAGATCCAAATAGGAGGCCATTTCGCTTTGAGGCAGCTCGGTTATCTCATCCGAGCTTCATAGATTTGTTGTTGAATACTTGGAATAGTAATATCTCAACTCCTCAAGTTTTGAGAGGTTTACAATCTAAGTTGAAGAAATGGAATAGAGAAATTTTTGGACTAATTTAGAATCGTAAGAAGGAATTGGTGTCACGAATTGATTTGGTCTAAAGTCTAGTTAATGAGAATATGCATGATGATCTCCTTAAAGAAGAAGAATCCTTGGTTAAAGAGTTGGATGTGGTATTGGAACAAGAAGAGTTGGTTTGGTTCCAAAAATCTAGAGAGAATTGGATTTTGGATGGAGATTGTAATACGACTTTTTTCATACATCCAAGGTGATTAGAAGGAGAAGAAATCAGATAAATATGTTGAAAGATGATAAGGATAAGTGGATTAGTGAACCGCAAGATTTAGAAAATCTGGATGTGAACTATTATAAAAAGTCATATTCTTTGGAAGATGTGAGTTTGGTGTTGGATCAGTTACCAAGTGGTGGTTTTGCTCAATTAACGGAGCCAGAAGTTGAGGAGCTTGAGAAACCATTTACTGCGGTTGAGATTAAGTGTTCAATGCGTGGAATGGGCAAATTTAAAGCCCCATGACCTGATGGTTACCAACCGGTATTTTATCAACATAATTGGGAAGTTGTAGGCCCCTTGGTGATACGTTTTGCTAAACATTTTTTCGATTCTGGAAAGTTACCGAAAGGTTCAAATGATGCTTTGGTGGTTTTGATTCCTAAGGTCGGCAACCGGAGAAGATTACTCAGTTCAGGCCAATTAGTTTATGTAATGTATTGTTTAAAATCATCACGAAAACTATAGTCATGAGATAAAAGATGGTGATGCCGAAGTTGATTGGACCTGCCCAATCTAGTTTTATACCTGGTCGGTTGAGCTCGGATAATATAGTGGTGGTGCATGAAACTTTTCATTCAATGAGAAGAAAGAAGGGTAAGAAAGGCTGGATGTTGTTGAAACTTGATCTTGAGAAGGCTTATGACCAAATAAGATGGGACTTTCTTATAAATACTTTGAAGGTAGCTAGACTGGCTGATAGTTGGGTTCGTTGGATCATGGAAGGCAGTGTCGGGACCGGCCATGGCAGTTTTGTGGAATGATGAGAAAACTGAAGCTTACTTACTTGCTTGTGGCTTGAGACAAGGTGACCCTTTGTCACCTTAGTTTCTTGTGTTGTGCTTGGAACGTTTGTGTCATTTGCTTTGCAGATGATTTGATTCTTTTTGCTGAAGCGTCGGTGTCACAATTCCGAGTAATTAGAGGTATCTTGGAGATGTTCTGTTTGATGTTTAGGCAGAAAGTGAGCTTGGAAAAGTCCAAAATTTTCTTTTCAAGTAATGTGGATCGGGATCTAGAGAAGGAAATTAGTGAGGAAAGTGGTATCAAGGCTACTAGAGACTTAGGCAAATATCTTGGGATGGCTATTTTGCAAAAGAGAATTAATAAAGACACATTTGGTGAAGTTTTAGCAAGAGCTAGCTCTAAATTGGCTGGATGGAAGAGATAAAATGCTAAGTTTTGTAGGCTGTTTAACCTTGACAAAATTAGTATTATCTTCTTTGCCTATTCACTCTATGAGTACGATTTAACTTCCACCCTCTATGGTTAATAAATTAGATAGAATTTCTATAGACTTTCTTTGGGGAAGTACCTCTGTAAAAAGGAAGCAACACTTGGTTAGTTGGAGCAAAGTTTGTAATCAAGAGAAATGGTGGTATTGGTATAAAAAAATCGAGTGTTATGAATAAAGCCTTACTTGCTAAGATTGGTTGGAGACTTCTCCATGATGATTCAAGTCTTTGGGCTCTCAGATTTTGAGAAGCAAGTATAAAGTTTCTAGTATTTCGAACTCAGATTGGATGATGGTGAGTGGGAATTGGTCTTCAACATTTCGGAGTGTGATGTGGGGGTTTAGAGATGTTGTCTTGCCTAGGTTACGTTGGATTGTTGGGAATGGTTAGTGTGTCCGTTTTTGGGAGGATAAGTGGTTACTAAAGTCAAGTTTAAAAGATGAAGTGTTGGCTGAGTTACCACATGAGCTGGTGAACCTACGGGTATATGGCCTTTGGACTGTTGATTCTGGTCGGGATTTTTCTTGAATTTTACTTTTTATTTTAGACGAGTTGAGCCTCAGATTAAGATCAATAATGGTGGATAATGTGACTGGAGCGGAAGATAGAATCTCTTGGGGAGAAAATTCTAATGGGATTTTCTCGGTTCGGTCAGCATATGGTTATTTTCTGAAGGATGACATTCCAAGATAGAACTTGAGTGCTTTGTTTGATCGGATCTGGAGGGTTATGGCACCAGAAAGAGTTCGTTTCTTCTTGTGGTTGGGAGTGCATTAAGTGATTATGACAAATGTTGAAAGATGTCGAAGACATTTGTGTGATAGTGATATTTGCCAAGTGTGCAAAGGAGGAGCTGAGTCAATCATCCACATTTTGCGAGATTGCTCGGCAATGTCAAGTTTGTGGAACAGAATTATCCCTTATAGACGTCGTGATTCTTTCTTTTCACAATCCTTGTTGGAATGGTTGTTTGATAATCTAAGAGATAATGTGATTCATTTTGAATGCCCATGGTCTACTTTGTTTTTAATGGCGGTTTGGTGGGGTTGGAAATGGAGATGTGGAAACGTGTTTGGTGTATTTGGGAAATGTAGTGACCGAGTTAAATTTGTGAAGGACTTAGCAAAAGAAGTGGATGTAACTCATCAAAAGGATAGTGTTTTAAAGGGAAGTTAGTCTCGTTTTGTCCGTGAGATCTCTTGGGAAGTTTTGAGTGTAAATTGGTTTAAATTGAATACGGATGGTGCTTCAAGGGGTAATCCGGGTTTGGCTACAGCTGGTGGAGTGTTGAGGAATAGTAATGGTGAGTGGTATGGTGGTTTTGCTTTGAATATAGGTATATGTTCTGCACCATTGGCGGAGCTTTGGGGTGTGTATTATGATCTTGTGGTTGGTTGGGAGAAACGAGTGTCACACTTGGAATTGGAGGTTGATTCTGAGTTAGTAACGGGGATCTTGAAGTCGGGGATTGGTGAGTCTCATCTGTTAT
This sequence comes from Lepidium didymum, assembly GCA_963920545.1. Taxonomy (NCBI): domain Eukaryota; kingdom Viridiplantae; phylum Streptophyta; class Magnoliopsida; order Brassicales; family Brassicaceae; genus Lepidium; species Lepidium didymum. The sequence goes on from OY986988.1 coordinate 4,614,011, forward strand.
CTTTCTTTGGTGCTTTGGTGCTAATGCTTTTTATCAAATGATTGGAATATCTGGGTTACTCATGTATATAGAGAAGCTAATGATGCATTTCAATTATCTCTGGGTTTACATATGTTAAACTCGGTTCCTAAGTGTGTTAGGTCGGTTTATTTGGAGGATATTTGTGGTATTTTTTATCCATGAAGTGTCAAACTTTAATCTGGTGATTGATTAATAAATTTGGTGTTTTGCCGTGATTATGACAATTAAAAAGCCCAAGAAGGAAGGAAGATAGCACGAGACGAGACTCTCTTCTTCTTCAATTCACTCGTCACGTCTTTCAGTCAGCCACCGGCGAAAATTTCACGATTCCGATCTACAAGAAAAACGATTTCAGATACAAATCGTGCGATTCAATATCGATTACAAATGCCCAAATTTAGGTATCGCGATTTCCAAGCACCACAACCGACGATTTCGTGCTTCGTATATTACTACAATCGGTTTTGCATTTTTGTAGCGTTAAGTGATAGGCTATGTGATTTTCATATGTTTTTGTGTTCTCTATGTCATTGTAAGATTGGCTGCTCACACACTAACGCTGGAGAGTATATGTATAAATCTAAGGTTGATCTTATTTCACTTGTGAATCATCTATGCAAAATTTGACCAATGCTTGTACCAAGAATCTGCCTCCCGTTTCCAAGTTACCTTCCTATATACTTCCTTTGAAACCATACACTATTTTAGAGCTTCTGTTTATTGAAATTGAAATTGAAATTTAGATCATTGATATAATTTTTATTCTATGAATTTTTTTATTTTGTTACTGTAAAATGACATTTCGACAAATTCTTAGTCAGGGTAATAAGTGTCTCTTATCTTTCTCCAAAGATTGGATACGTGGAGAACCTTTTGTTGCAAAACCATCCAAAAATGCTAAAATGGACAAGATCTAGACATCTATATAGATGATATTTGATGACTACGATCAGCATTTTTCTCACAGCATAAAGTGTAATATGAATAATGATCTTAAGATAGCTCTGGTTTACCGCTATGTTGTTCTAACAGAGTATGCTAGGAGCATGTTTTCTCTAGAGAAGATACAGAAGGGGATTATTGGTACTATTGATGAAGATGGTGATGATGATAAAGATGAGCATGAAAAGTTCTCGAAGAAGTACATAATAAGTTTCAGTTTACGGATTTTTGGTTTAAATTTTCATGAAGAAGATGAAGAGATGAAACTAAAAAATTTCACACTTTTTTCTAAATCAATTTTATGGTTGCCTTTGTTTTTTTGAGAAAATTGTGAGAGAGAGAGAGAGAGAAAGAGAGTAAATTAGAAGAAAAGAAAAAGGTATTCCGAGGTATGTCATCTTGTGACTTAGTGTAGTCTTCATCCCAGGTTACATTATCGTCTCTCTTGTGGGCTTAATTTTCAGGAACATAAATGTTTTCTGGTTACTTAAGTATTTTATTTAGGTATTCTGCAACTGTATCCTACTTTGATTTTTATAATAATAATCAGCGACAAAAGAAAAGGCATTCACTAAGGAATTTAGGAAAGAAAGCGAGTTTCTAAAGAAACATGCATAGAAAATGTCAAATCCGATTGGTTACTTGAACAAATCGTGATTTGCAAGAAAATCCTCCAAATAAAACATATGCGAAAAAACTCTCAAAGTAACCACTATTTTCATAAAATTCCTCCAAACAAAACATATGCAAAAAATTTGTAAGGCGATTTAAAAAAAATTTCTAAAAACAAATCATGTCAAAATTAACAATATAAAGTCAAAAATATGTGGAAAAGTCGACAGTTTTTGCAAAATTATTTTGAAAGTAAAAAACCTCCAAATATTTTGTTTTTGCATAGTTTTTAAGAGTTTAGAGGGATTTTATTTTTTGGCAGAAAGATTTGGAGGGTTTTTCGTGATTTGCAAAACTAATTTGGATTTTTTTGCAAATTATTTTGATGGTTTTTCTGTGAGATTTAGTAAAACAAGAGATTGAGAGATTGAGAGATTTGAGTTTGCAGTTTGAGAATAAGAGGCTTGTGAAGCCAAGAGAGAATAAGAGAATAAGGAAGAAGAAACTTCTCTTTCTTAATCTTAAACAATGTACAAGATATTGTATATATAAACTTAGCTAAGCTAGGGCTTTACAAATAAAGACAATGTACAACAAGACAAGAAATACCAAAGAGGAAAGATTCTAAGTCCACGGCACGAGATCCAAGGTTGATGAGAGAGACACGAGCCAAACGGCTCCTTCTTCTTATTTACACATGTGAACTTCAACATTTGACTTTGGTCTTCAAAGCTTCTCCAACGACTCTCATCATCTAATGGCTACAAATAAATCGGACTAGGCATGAACGGATCGGATCACTCGCTCGTACGGATCGCACTATCGCTCGTACGGACTGCTAATGGATCACACCATCCGGTTGTACGATATGTAACTTCCAGCTGTATGGATTGCGGCCTTTTGGTACCTTGATTCTCACGGCTCGGCTACCTTGCTTGACACTTAAGGTGATCATGCCCTCCTTCTCACTTAACCTTTGAGTTTAACACTCCTTCTCAAGCTTGAATCCGTAATGAAACATTAAGGACAAGCTTGAAAGTTGTGACTCTCCAACTCATTAAAACCTTAGTCAAAAACCCAATTGGGAGAAAACCGACTAAGGAGAAAAGAGTATGAATCATGGTCACAGCTTAGGTAAGTTAACCTAAACTTTTAAAAACGAACTCATACACCTTAGAGCTTGCGGCTTTGGTGAATATGTCTGCTAGTTGGTCTGAACTCCCTGTGTAACATGGTAAGATCACTCCTTGCTCCACCTTCTATCGGACCTTATGGCAATCAACCTCAATGTGCTTTGTTCTCTCATGAAACACCGAATTTGATGCAATGTGAATGGTGGCTTGATTACCACAATGCATTGTGATCGGCCCTTGAGTTTCAACCATATGAGTTCATTTGTGAGCTTCTTCATTGCTCTATACTCGGTTTCCGCACTTGAACAAGACATTACCTTTTGCTTCTTGCTCTTCCAAGTAACTAGATTGCCTCCAAAGAACATGTAATACTCGATAGTTGACTTGCGGTCTTGCGTATCTCTGGCCCAAACCGCATCACAATAACCAACAAAAGTTGTGTTTTCATTCCGATTCATCCATATACCTTGCTCCAGAGTCCCTTTGAGATACCTAAGGATCCGATCCACCATTTTCCAATGACACATCTTTGGAGCTTGCATATGTTGACTCACTTTGTTCACCGCAAAACACAAATCCGGTCTTGTTATTGTGAGATAGATTAACTTTCCAACCATTCTCTGATATTGACTCACATCTTCAAATGGCTCATCATCTTTCTCCCCTTTGCACGTTGCTTTGTAGGCGTCTTCAAGTGGAGTCTTGGCTATACGTTTACCTACATCACACTCATTTAAGAGATCAAGTGTGTACTTCCTTTGAGACAAGAAGAGCCCTTCTTTGGATCGGCAAACTTCAATCCCAAAGAAGTACTTCATTTCACCCAAATCTTTAATATCAAAAACGGATTTAAGGTGTTCTTTGATATCTTTGATGCCATCCTTGTCACTTCCGGTGATAATAATGTCATCCACATAGATGAGAATGACCACTATACTATTCCAACTTGAAGTGTGAAGAGAGTATGGTCCGTCTCAGACTTCCTAAACTCATGATCTCGCAAGGTATGACTCAACTTGTGATACCACACTCTTGGAGATTGTTTGAGTCCATAGATAGTTTTCCTAAGCCTTAAAACGTTCTGGGAGCTACAATGAGTTCAAGGCCCGGTGGAGGAAGCATGTATAATTCATCTTCTAGCTCACCTTGTAGAAATACATTCTTGACATCCATTTCCCACAAATCCCAGTCAAGGTTAGTAGGGAAAGATAAAATAACACGTACCATATGTAGTTTTGCTACCAGAGTATTTGTGTCATGCTAATCTTCTCTATAGGTTTGAGTGAATCCTCTCGCCACAAGTCTAGCCTTGTGTCTCTCAATTTGACCATCACTTAGAAACTTGATTGTAAAGATCCATCGAGATGTCACATGCTTCTTTCCAAGAGATAACTCGGCTTCATCCCAAGTGTGATTTCGAACCATAGCACCATGTTCTGCACTAACCGCATCATGCCACACTTTATGCTCTCTAGCCTCTTTATAGGTCTTTGGCACAAAGTTTTGGTCTAGCTTAGTGATGAAGGCTTGATATTCAACCGAAATCACGACAAGATTGCATACAACTTGGTCCGGGTGAGCCTCGGCCATGTTGTTGTAGTATACTCTAGCTTCGGTGTCATGAGTTCTCACTCTTGGACTTCTCCTTAGACTTGGCGGTTTTGGTGCTTCCACGGTCTCAACATCATCTGGAACCATGGCAAGGTTGTGCACTCTTTGGCTTCTCCTTAGAGTTGGTGGCTCAGTTACTTCCATGGCATCAACATTAACCAAGCCAAGTTCTTCTTCATCCACATCATGTCTTCCGGTCTGCTCGGTCAAAGGCGGAGCAATCTCCATACTTGGTTCAGTAGCCGCTTGAGTTAGACCTTCCACATTTCCTTCCTCACACACATCACGACCAACCTCATTTCATGGTTGAGTACTCCTTGAGCTAGTACTCAAGTCGCCGATCCCAAGCTTTTCAAGAAGCATTCGAACACTCAAGACGCGGTCCGAGGTATTCTTAGACAAGTCCTGGAGATTTTTCTAATCTTTTTCTTCATAATACCATTTTTCTTCCACGAACTTGACTTCTCTAGAGACCATGACTCGTCTTAACTCGGGTATATAGCCCTTGTACCCTTTTGAGTAGTTGAATAACCAATGAACATACCTTTCACACTCTTAGCATCAAATTTAGTCATTTGTTCTCCTGGAGTAAGAACAAAACAAACACACCCAAATACACGTAAGTGATCAATAGACAGTTTGGTTGAATTTAGTACCTCGAATGGTGATATGTCATGAAGCACTTTAGTGGGAATGCGGTTGATTAGGTAACATGTCGAGACCACGGTATCACTCCAAAACCTCATAGGGATATTAACATGGAACATCATTGATCTTGCTACTTCCATAAGATGCATATTCTTTCTCTCAGCTACACCATTTTGTTGAGGTATGTATGGACAAGTAGTTTGATGAATGATCCCATGTTTTGCAAGGTTTGTTTAAACGCATGACTTGTATATTTCCCTCCATTGTCGGATCTTAGGATCTTAATCTTGGCACTATATTGAGTCAAAACATAATTTTGAAAGTTAGTGAAAGCCTCAAGGACACGATCTTTGCTAGGCAATAATGTCAACCAAGTGAATTTTGATTTCTCATCTATAAATGACACAAAATATTTATGATGATATCTAGCTTCACACAGGGAAGACCACACATTGGAATGAATAAGATCAAAACAATTCTCATAAATAGTTGAAGACTTAGGAAACACTGATTTACAATGTTTCCCAAGTATACAAGCTTCAAAGCACGAGAATGTGGATGTCCTAAACGAGCTTGCCACAACACACTATTACTTAAACTAGAAACAAAAGCATTAGATGAGCTAGATAAACTTGAATCAAATGATAGAGTTGAACTATTCTTGGTCTCCTTTAGCAAGTATAATCCATCCTTGTTAACACCTTCTCCAAGAACACGGCCACTTTTAATATCCTGAAAACAAAACTTGTTAGGATCAAAGATAGCTTGACAATCTAAGTCACAAACGGTTTTATAAACACTTAACAAATTTGATTCAAATGTTAGCATATAGAAGGCTTTAGATTCCTTATCAAACAACTTAAGATCGCCTATACCCTTAATGGGAACTTTCTTCCCATCCGCAATACTAACACAACCTAAGGCCGGTTTCAAGTTCTCATGCAACTTAACATTACTAATCATGTGATGTGTTGCTTTGGAATCTATCACCAAGGGTTTAACAATTTTGGACACATAAAAAGAGTTACCGGACTCCTGTAGAGCATTGATGGACTTGATGAGCTCCTCAAGATCCGCCTTTCTTACAAAGTCACGATGAGCCGCTACCATTGCATTTCCCATAGCCGCTTGAGAGTTAGACAGACCACTAGCTTGAACTGCGGCTTCTTCACTTGCAAGGTTAGCTTTAGGCTTGTTCCATGGCTTGTTTTGCTTAAGATGAGGGTGTAATATCCAACATCGGTCCTTAGAGTGACCTTTCTTCTTACAATGGTCACACACCCACACCTTCTTTTCCTCATGTCGGTATAAGGCCTTGGTTGCCATAGCAAGCTCCCCCTTACCACCAAGAAGGCTCCGAGATCCTTGTCCTCTTTGAATGGAGCCACATACTTTTTCAAGGCTTGGGAGCTTGTCTTGCCTTAAGAAATGGCGAATGAGATCACCATAAGCCGGATTTAGGTTCAACATGAGACCGAACACCTTGTCTTGCTCAAGCCTTTCTCCTAACACAACCGAATCCACTGTTGGTGGCCTTAGCATACAAGCTTGGCCCAAATAAACCTATATTTCCCAAACCATTAAGTAAACTCTATATCTTCTTGGCTTAGGTTATTAATGGCCTTCTTCACTTCATACATACAACTAAGGTTTGAGAGATTGTCGTACACCTTCTTGAGAGTGTCCCACAAGTGCTTTGCACTCTCACAATATGAGTAAGCTTCATGAATAGCTAGATCTAATGAGCTTTGGATAATTACAAGAGCCACTTGGTCATCTTGGTACCATTTGGCTTTCTCTTCATCAACCGCCATCATCATACTCGTTTCACCTTCCTTTTCCTTACCAACATATCGGACATCCTTCTTTGGAGCTTCATCTTCAACATGAGCCCAAAGTCCACGGCCACTCAAGGCGGTCTTCACGGTTCTAGACCATAGCAAATAGTTAACTCCTTTAAGAGTAACATGGACAACAAAATTCTTAGAATTATCTATCAAAAATAGAGAGAACACCCTTTTACCCAATGGACAAAAGATAAGCTTCAAGAACAACAATGGAGAACGAAAGAAAGAGAAGAATGAGAGATTTTCAGCGGAATAAAAGAGTCTTCAGAGATCTTAAGCTCTGATACCATGTGAGATTTAGTGAAAGAAGAGATTGAGATTGAGAGATTCAGAGATTGAAGTTTGCGGTTTGAGAATAAGAGGCTTGTGAGGCCGAGATAGAATAAGAGAATAACGAAGAAGAGACTTCTCTTTCTCAATCTTAAACAATATACAAGATAGTGTATATATACACTTAGTTAAGGTAGGCCCTTACAAATAAAGATAATTTACAACAAGACAAGAAATATCAAGGAGGAAAGATTCTTAGTCCACGGCACAAGATCCAAGGTTGATGAGAGAGACATAAGCCAAACGGCTCCTTTTTCTTATTTAGACATGTGAACTTCAACATTTGACTTTGGTCTTCAAAACTTCTCCAACAGCTCTCATCATCTAATGGCTACAAATAAATCAAACTAGGCATGAACGGATTGGATCACTCGCTCGTTCGGATCGCACCATCGCTCGTATGAACTGCGTATGGATCACACCGTCCAGCTGTACAAGACGTAACATCCGGCCTTTGGCTACTTTGGTTGACACTCAAGGTGATCATGCCTTGCTTCTCACTTAACCACTTAACCTTTGAGTTTAACATTTTCTACATATTTGTTTGAAGGTTTTTTGCATAGTTTTCCTCAAAAAAAACTTTCTAACATACAATCTTGAGATAATAATTATTTGGGTTTATTTCAAACTGAAACTCATATATGTACACACACAATGACTAGCTTCAATTATATAATATAGTTTTTTTTTCTATAATAAAGTAATTTGTTGCAAATAGTTTTTCTTCTTAACGTAATGTTATTTGATACATCATATATTTTAATAATTATATCGATAAAATTCTAGATAAACATTTAACCATGTTGTCTCCCAGATGAGAACTAAAACCAGGTAGCTAAGGGAAGATATTTGAATAAAACTGCCTCGTAATTACTAAAAGAGGTAATATAAGTTAGCTCTTAATCTGCCTTGAAAAATGTGCCTGAGAGAAAACTTCACCCTCGTCCGTACAGTTAAAAACAATAAACTTTTACCATCTCTCAGCACATTTTGGTAGATAATTTTATTGTTTTGGACAATTTTAACATTGATTACAGTTGAAAGAAAAAGACATGCAAAATTCTGGTATCGAATCAAATCCAGAAAATTCCCAAAATGTTTTTTAAAATTTAAACCCTAAATTCAAAATCACTAATAAAATTTTCAACCCAATATTCAGAAAGTCCGAAAATCAAAATCTAACATTGTGTCTATTTTTAATTCGAATTTGATTTTCTGAAATCTTAATTTTTTTCAAATTCGAATGGCTTAGTTGTTATTATTGTACAAAGACTGAGATGATGAAGCTTAAAATGGAAGAGAAAACAAAAGAGAATAAGAGGAGAGTTGTTGCAGAGAGAAAAAATCTTCACAAAGTCTTAATGATTTTTCAATGAGACTTGTAAGTAGAGAAGATAAATGTAAAGAATCAGAAATTTTGGTTTCACCAATAGAAATTGGAAGATCAAGAAAAAAAATTGGAAAGGTAAAGAGAAAAAGAAAAAGTTCATAGTCATATATCAAAGAAAGAGGCAAAAGAAAACAAGGATAAAATTGTTTTTTGCATAAAAAGTACAACTTTTTATCAAAAATGCTCTCATTGCGTATTTCAGCCAAAAATGACACACACACAAACTTGGCATCTATGAGCCAAAACGAAGGCAAAGTCGCTTTTTCAAACACAAGTTGCACAAATCCCAAACCATACATGTCCTCATGTCACCTCCCAACAAGTTTTTGTTTTCTTAAATACATTCGTAATGATATTGACTACAAAGAGTATGTTGAGGCGTGAAAGTAAGACTAAGGGGGGCTTATTCAAACAAAATTGATATAGAGTTTAGTGATTTTAACAATCATAGAATTTTATAAACACTTTCAGAATTATAAATCATGTAGACTCTTTCATAATTTTGTATCAAAAAAAATTGCATACTCTTGCATGTTCTCTCGTATTATTGCATACTCTTGCGTACTTTCACAAATTTTAGAAATTATGAAATCTTATTAATAGAATTTTGTAAATTCATTGTTCTTATATGTTCCACTATATATAAAATCTTATTAACTTTTTATTCTAATAGGATTTATGTAAATTTTTGATAACTTCAGCAATTATAGAATTTTATTAATATTTGGTATTATATTTTTCTTTTCTCTTATTTTGTAAATAATTCTAGTTTTTTCTTTTGCTTCATTTTATATAAGTTTGTTTTTATGTTATAAATAATTTTTGAATTTTGCATTTAACTAACAGATTATCTTCTCTACCCTTTAGAATGATTATATATTCTGTGTTTAGGAACTCTAATTCATGTTAATTATACCTAGAATTCTAGTATATAGAACACTACATATAGTTATTATAATAATGTATAATGATAGTCCAACAATTATGGAGATTTTCCAACAATTATAGAATTTTTGATAACTATATTAGTATACATAAATCCTATAGTGTATAAAACACTCTATTTTTACGAAAGTTGTTTTTTTTTTCTTTCTCGAATGATTTTGTTTTTTGTTAACTTCTTTAAAGATTTTGAAAATATGAGAGTAACAACTATTATTTTAAAAGAGTTTTTCTATGAACAAAAATATTTAAATTCTATAACCCAATAATACTAAACTATGCCATACTTTTAAAGTCAATAAAAATTATTTTATTTGAATAACACATGATTCACTTTTAGAAATCTTCAATCTAATAACACATGACTTTTAATGATTTTTTACGGAATTTTAAAATATCAAAACCAATAATACATAGCTTTAATAGAATGTTAGAAATTCTAAATTGAATAATAGTCAACTTTTTAAAATTTTAAACTCTTTAAAAATCATAAAACCAATAAACCCCTAAAACTAAGAATTTTAATCCACATAGTGTACTCATCAAAGTCCATTTTAGTTATATATACAAAAGCGGACCCACGTGAAGTAAAGGGGGTTCAATTGAACCCCCTAAAATATGGATTTTTTTGTTCTTTTCTTTTTTCTGTCAACATTGGATCGACAAGGTCCAATTCATAACCTAAAGCTCAACCCTAATAATTTATTTTTTAAGCTACCATAATGCAGCGGGTAGAAATCAAACCCTAGTACCAAGTCTTTAGCTGGATCATCCTAACCACCAGACCGAGAGCAACTCGGCGAAATTTTATATAGAGCTTCATTCATTCATATGTGTATTTTTTTACCTTAAGATTTCTTTTGTTTTATTTTGACACCATTAGTGTAATTAAAACCCAATAACTTTTTTAAATTGTTTGAAAATTTATGGTCCAATAAGAACCCAAAAAGCTCCATCACTCACAATTCTTTTCATTTTTTAACTAATCATATATTCCATTTTTTAGAAAATTTTCTTTTTAATCAAGAAACACAATATTATATCTACCCAATTGAAATTAACCTAATTGTATTTAGGCATTTGAAGTTGATTTTGATTTTACATGTTGCTACTGCAACTTTAGAGAGATGTTTTTCAGCAATAAAAATTGTGAATACAAAATGAGACAATCAGATTAGAGATCAATTTTTGATTGTTTAGTTTGTTTTGTCGATAAAGGTTTGTTCGAGTCTATTACAAATGAAGTTGTGATGAAGAGATTTAAAGATATGAAGGATCACATGGTGGTTTTGTAAATTTGTTTATTATTAATGGCTTTCTATATCACATTTTACTTCTTATTATTTTATGGGATAGTTGGTTTATTTTTTATGAAATATAATTTATTATTTTTAATATATACTATGAATCGGGTAAAATAATTTTCTGGGTCCGCCACTGTATATATATATATATATATATATAACAATTTAAATATTGAGTTTTATATAAATTATGAAAATTTGAGCAGAAATATTGGAGGGGTATTAGAAGTATTAGTTTTGTACCCGTGCAATGCGTGTGATAATGTTCAAAAATATATTTATTTATATGATTTTAAAGCTATTTTAAAACCTATTTATGTGATATTTAATTTTTACAACAAGTTGGTTATTAAATTAATTTTGAGAGTCAATAATCAAATAACTAGTTTATAATTATATCTATAGGAAGGCTGATAGTTATATGGTTTCTCTTGATTCACTATATCGCCAATCTGATTTTCGCCCGTTAGTTTCTTTTTGTTCACAACACTTGTTACTTTTGTCTTTTCTTTCATTGCATCTTCATGATGAAATCATGATCTAAACTCTTATTCACGATTTGTACCCGCACGATTGTGTAGAATAATATTTAGAAATAAATTTATTTTACATTTTAAAATAAATATATAATTTTCAACAAATATACTTGATATTTATTTTTGAAAATTAGTTTTGTTGCTAAAGTTAAATGATGTTCAAATTATAATTTCTAAAACTTATCTATTACATGGATATAAGCATTCAATTTAATTTTAGTTTATTTGTTTGATTTTTTAATATTCGGTATATGAATAAACACATACAACCTAACTTTTTATCTATAAAATATGCTTATTGTTAATGTAATAATTTACAATTATATTTCATTTAATTTGTTTGCAAATTAAAGTTGCATCTTTCTCAAATGGAACCAAATACATAGTATGTCTAATTTTGTATATAAGTTAGAAAACAATAATTAAACGTAATATATATATATATATATATATATATAACACTTTATAAAATGAAATATAAAAAATACCTAAAGCATGTAATAAAATTATTAGATGGGACAGAGGGATTATATAACTAAGTCGAGATACATCGAAATCCTCGACAACAGGATCAAACTATGTCAATTCACATGCAATTTTTTCTAATAAGTTCGTCCTTAGTGAATCTTTCAATCAACGCCTAATTTATTATCAATTGTCCATTTGACACCTCTTATTTTTACGAAAACAATTAAACCCCATTATCTTTTAAATATCCAATACCGTAATTTTCAGAGCAATCAATCTTAACCTTTTTCTCATTAAAGTAAAAATCAAAATCCTACTGAGAGGCCTTGAAACAACTGTACATATATAAATACTATTATGTATAAAGTTTTAGTTGATACATATTCTATAACTAAGAAGTATGAACACAATTATAAAAAGAAAAGTCCAAATTTGCCTTTATTTCATGACCAAACTTTTGCTTTCACACTTGGTTGTTTCTTGATTTTAGAAATGATTATGTCATTGTCCACTCAAATTCGGAGTAGGATTCCTTATTTCCTTCCATGTGTTTTTAATATATATCAACGTCCTTAAATATCCTTTGGAGTTTGGAGAATTAAAAAATCTAATATATTCAATCTGACAGAGTATCAAAATGAAGATAACATAACTCTTGAGGCTCTAATTGAAAACTACAAAACTTAAGGGTTTAATTGCAAACATCGGAAGAAAGTTACTCCTTTCTATCGTCTTGGATATAAAGCTGGAACAGAGCTCTGAGCTCATTCATGCTCATGAACTATTCATTACTCGACAAGTGCTCTCTCAATCCTCGGCCACTCTTTCTTCTTCTTCTTATTCTTCCTGACAAATAACTTCTTCTCTGCCATCTCCGCCGCTGATTCTGCAACCGTCACCGTCTCACGCGGCCAAAGGTTTCTCTTTTTCTGAGTTTTTGATATTGGGTTTTAAGTGGATTCATTACAGCCTTTAAGCTCATTTTGGGTGTTTCACTTTAAGCTCAAAGCATGAAAATTTTGGTCAAAGCATCTCTAACTAGTTCATTCATTTTGGTCTGAGCATCTAACATGGTTTGCTCATAGCTAAAGTATTGAGCTTTAAATCAAAGATCTTTTGGGTTTGAGTGTGATTTTTTGTTCAACAAAGCTAAACTCTTTTCAGGACTATGGAAGAGAAAAAAGATGTGTATACAGAAGATGGAACAGTCGATATTAACAAAAATCCAGCCAACAAGGAGAAAACTGGAAATTGGAAAGCTTGCCGCTTTATTCTAGGTAAAGATTTCACCGTTTCAACAACTCAATTTTTCTCATGCATTATAGCCTCATAGGTACAAGACAAGCTGAATTAATGGCTTTGGGTCCCCTATATTATACGGTCTATTTATAAATTATCATAATAATAGTTGACGTAATGATGAAAAGGGAAAAATATCCTATAAAAGAAGAAAAACAAATTGTAAATAATATTGGAAATGTTTTAATTTTTGGTGGGTCTTTCACAACAAAAGACAGAAAAAAATCTTTTCTAATTTTAAGAACTATACTATGTTAGGATATTTCATCTTTCTTCTGTAGAAGATTGATCTGTTTTTTGTGTTTGCTAAATTCATCTTTAGGAAATGAATGTTGTGAAAGATTGGCCTACTATGGTATGGGTACTAATCTCGTGAATTATCTTGAGAGTCGTATGAATCAAGGCAATGCTGTGGCTGCAAATAACGTCACGAATTGGTCTGGAACATGTTACATAACTCCATTGATTGGAGCTTTTCTAGCTGATGCTTATCTTGGAAGATTTTGGACTATTGCAACTTTTGTTTTCATCTATGTCTCCGTGAGTGTTACTTGTTCAATATGTGGATTAAAAATGTCATTTTGATTTGCTGCAAGTAGTAAGGTTTGTGTTTTTATTCACTTGCAGGGTATGACTCTTCTGACATTGTCAGCTTCAGTTCCTGGACTTAAACCTGGTAATTGCAAAGGGGAGACTTGTCATCCTAATTCTGGACAGACAGCTATTTTCTTTGTTGCGCTCTATATGATTGCGCTTGGAACAGGCGGTATAAAGCCGTGTGTTTCGTCCTTTGGAGCAGATCAGTTTGATGAGAATGATGAGGCTGAAAAGCTGAAGAAAAGCTCTTTCTTTAACTGGTTTTACTTCTCCATTAATGTTGGAGCTCTCATTGCTGCGACTGTTCTTGTTTGGATACAAATGAATGTTGGTTGGGGATGGGGTTTTGGTGTTCCAACAGTGGCAATGGTCATTGCGGTTTGCTTCTTCTTTTTGGGAAGCCCTTTTTACAGGCTTCAGAGACCTGGAGGGAGTCCTCTTACACGGATATTTCAGGTTATAGTTGCGGCTTTCAGGAAGATGAATGTTATGGTTCCAGAGGACAAGTCTTTGCTTTTTGAAACCGCAGATGATGAGAGTAATATCACAGGTAGCAGGAAACTCGTGCACACAGATAACTTAAAGTAAGAAACAAAAGTTTTGATCAGTTTAACAATTACAAAAAGTTTGAATCTTTACTAATTAGAGTTTTAAACATCTCAGGTTTTTCGACAAGGCAGCGGTTGAGAGTCAAACCGATAGCATCAAAGATGGGGAAGTGAATCCATGGAGACTCTGCTCTGTAACTCAAGTCGAAGAACTCAAATCCATAATCACACTTCTTCCAGTGTGGGCCTCAGGAATAGTTTTCGCCACTGTGTACAGCCAAATGAACACAATGTTTGTCTTACAAGGAAACACAATGGACCAACACATGGGAAAAAACTTTGAGATCCCTTCAGCTTCACTCTCACTCTTTGATACAGTCAGTGTACTCTTCTGGACTCCTGTCTACGACCAGGTAATAGTCCCTATGGCAAGAAAATTCACACGCCATGAACGAGGCTTCACTCAGCTTCAACGAATGGGTATAGGTCTTGTGATATCGATCTTCGCCATGATCACAGCAGGAGTGTTAGAGGTTGTTAGGCTTGATTATGTCAAAAGTCACAATGCATATGACCAAAAACAGATCCCAATGTCGATTTTCTGGCAGATACCACAGTATTTACTTGTTGGTTGTGCAGAAGTTTTCACCTTTATAGGTCAGCTTGAGTTTTTCTATGATCAAGCTCCTGATGCAATGAGAAGTCTCTGCTCTGCTTTGGCATTGACCACAGTTGCGTTGGGAAATTACTTAAGCACGGTTCTTGTGACAGTTGTGATGAAGATAACCAAAAAGAATGGTAAACCGGGTTGGATACCGGATAACTTGAACCGAGGCCATCTTGATTACTTTTTCTACTTGCTTGCAACTCTAAGTTTCCTCAACTTCTTAGTCTACCTCTGGATTTCTAAACGCTACAAATACAAGAAAGCTGTAGATCGTGCACATTGATGGGAACAAACTGCTTTTGGATTTGGGATTCTTACAACACTCTTTGGTTAGATTTGGTTTGAAAGTTGTTTGCTTTCAAAATGTGTAATATATCTTTATGTGGGTTGGGTTTGGTTTTGCTGATGTATTTTTGAATACTTTCACTTGATTATATATAAGATGCTTAAATCATTTTCCAATAATTTAACTTAATTAAGTTAGCAAAAGTTTTATGGTAATTGAATTGATAAAATCTGATTCATAAACTATAACATGAAAATATGTAATAATGTCCAATCGAGTATATTGACAAAAATATTTATTCTTAGCAAAAAGTTTACTAAGAATTTTTGCAATATATATTTTGCTAATAAATTGTTTTAAACATATTTGATATAAATGCTGACCAACTAGAAGTGAAGAGATCCAAAAAAGAAAGAGGATAAATATGGATATATACATTATCCATCCATCCAAAAATGAAATAAAATCTAATATAATTAATTTTAAAAGATTAATTATCCAGATATGGAATAAAATCTGAAAAACTATCCAAAAACTTATGCATCCAAAAATGAAATTAAATCCTAAAATAAAAAAAAATTTTAAAATGTTTTGAACCAAAATTTTTTTTGAAAACATGGTTCAATTGATTTTTTGCCGGTAAGTTTTGAATAAGTTATACAAAAGTAACCGGTAATTGTTAGTTTTTCTACCGGGAGGATCAAACAGTTACAGAAGTAACAAACAAAGTCAGTTATTTTGACACGTGGCACTCTTTATCTTAATTATTATTTTCAGTCCCTTTAATTTTATATTATTTAAATAACGAAAGGTAAAGTCTGTAACTTGCGATTTCTCATTGATGTCTTTGCTTCTTCTTGGCTTCATAATCTCTCGAGGGGATTAGACTTTCCCATTTTTCTCATTTCTCCAATATATATTCATCACGGAATCAGTGAATTCAAGAGTTCTGATTGAAATCCTAATCGGCGATGGAGCGAACGAGCAACGGAGGAATGTTGTATCACGAGGTCCAAGAGTCAAATTTGTGCGCTGTTCACTGCGTCAATACGGTGTTGCAGGGACCTTTCTTTTCTGAATTCGATTTGGCTGCAGTCGCTTCCGATCTTGACGGGAAGGAGCGTCAGGTCATGCTCGAAGGCACTGCCACTGGAGGCTTCTCGTCCGGCGATTTCTACTCTGAAGAATCGCACAATGTTTCTCTCGGCGGCGATTTCAGTATCCAGGTACGAATTGCGAGTTTCTTGACTGCGTGATTGATTTTATATGAAAGATGAGAATTCCTGAGTCGCATTTGACATATAAATTGATTAAAGCCCTTTGCTCATTGTGTTCTTAGGAGTTTTTAGCAAACCTAGGGTTTTGGTTCTTTATAATGCATTTGGTTGCTGGGTTACTCTGACGTGATAACCTTTTCAAGATTTATGTTAAGAATTTAGTTATAATGAAATTTGTAGCCTTTAGTTATTTGTCGAAGCCTACCTTCTTTATGCGAGACATTTAATGCTGAGACATGGAGGAACTCGAGAGGGTTTCTATTATCTAGTCTATGGACTCATGAGTTTGGATATGTTAGATACATGTGGAGGTTGTTTTTAAGTTATTCCCTTTAGTATTGATGTCGATCATCTTCTGCAAGATGTATCTATGTTTTCTTTTTTTTTTGTGTAACGTTAATCTTTAGAACTAGTTGTTTAATACGTCTGTCTCGATGCAAATCAGTTATGCTTGCAAGCAACTTTATATGTTAGAAAAAGAAATCGTTTATTGGATGCCGATTCAATTCTCATTTTTAGACTTTTCAGTATAAAAACAATTTTGACGACTTTATGTGATCTGTGTAGCATTTCAATCTTGCAAAATATATCTAGTCTTGTATAATCTTTTATCTGAGAAAAGTTTCTGTTTGATTGAATAGGTCTTGCAAAAGGCTTTGGAAGTGTGGGCTCTACAAGTGATTCCACTCAATTGTCCAGACGCTGAGCCTGCACAGATAGATCCTGAGCTTGAAAGCGCTTTCATCTGCCATTTGCATGACCATTGGTTTTGCATAAGGAAAGTGAACGGCGAATGGTACAACTTTGATAGCCTTCTCGCTGCCCCACAACATTTATCAAAGTTCTACCTTTCTGCGTTTCTCGACTCTCTCAAAGGCTCAGGATGGAGCATCTTCATTGTTAAAGGAAATTTCCCGCAGGAATGTCCCATGTCGTCTTCTTCTGAAGCTTCCAACACTTTTGGTCAGTGGCTATGTCCTGAAGACGCAGAGAAGATAATAAAGAACACAAGCTCGGTACAGACTCCTTCTGTCAGCAACAACAAAACTGATGACAATGTTGAACAACAAAGACCAAATCAGGCATTGTCACGTGAAGAGGTGAGGGCTTTTTCAGAGATGGAAGATGATGACTTGAAGGCAGCCATTGCTGCGAGTTTGCTTGATGCTTCTGCTGCTGGGGCCAATCTCGGAGCTGTTGGGACTTCTCAAAAGGAGGAAACTGAGAAACAAAAGTAACGGAGAAAAATAGAGAACAAGTCTTATTGATGGAGGTGAGGAATTTTCACTTTGTTTCTTTTTGGCTTGTTATCAAGAGTTCTCAACAAGTTACATACAGAACAAAAAACAATTTAAATCGAAAGAAACCAGATAATAATGGTTTGTGAATTGTGTTTGTTTGGTATATTTCTTTGAGTATAAAAGATTTGACCTTTCCGGATCCAGGATCTGAACTCATGCGAGTTCCGTATCAATTGGACTGAAACAGAGAAATTTCAACATTTTTTTTCTTTGGTCTAATTAGATTAATAAACATGGAGGAATATAACGGGAGTAAAAGCAAAAATCGGAGGAAAACAAAAATATTCCCCAAAACAACATCTAAAAAAGAGAAACTTATAGAAGTAAACCCAAAAGAAACTGGCTAGACAAACAAAGTAAAAAACTCGAGAAAATGCTAACCTGAAGATCGAAGACCACTAGACAAACTAAGCGAAACTAGATATCGAAGACTCCATTTATTTCATCTTTTGTTTTTTCAACATTCTCTAGGTAATTAATTAATTCAGTTGACTAAAGAAATAAATGCGATATGAATTCAAACAGATATTTATAGAAATAAGTAAAAATTTCATTACTTTAGTCCCATCTGGCGAACTTTTACAGTTTGAAAAACCTGGACTTGAAGAATAACACTTTTAGGCTGTAACATCGAGAGGCCAACAAACACCTTCTTTTATTTCCTTAACAGAGCAAATCGAATTGCTTTTAATTATTTGTTATTATTTTATTATTCAAAGTTGATGGCTTTGATGATGATGGTGACGACCCAACTTTAGTCTCTTCACTTTTTTTTTCCCCATTCTCTCATCTTCTGATACATCAGGTTCCTTCGATTTGAGCCTTTAGGATTATCTTGCACATGATGATTTGATTCTGACATTCAGAGCTAGATATAGATATCTGGGTAACTTTTGGGATCTGAATCCAAGCTTGCTGATCTTTCTTGTGAAATGGGTTCTTCTTCATCGGACAAGTTGTTTAAGAGAGAAAGAACAATACATGAGATTCTGAGAGGTGGCATTGGTAAGTTAAAAAATCTAGATTCATATCCGCATAATTGGTAAGTGATCTCTCACTTTTTAAAACTCTGTTATGAAATGAATCTGTAGTTGGAGATGTGATGATGTGGAGGAAGAAGAATGTGAGTGTTGGTATAGTTACAGTGACAATAGCTTCATGGATGGTATTTGAGACATTTGCTTACTCCATCATCACTCTTCTTTCAAGTGTTCTTCTTCTCTTGCTCTCTATTCTCTTCTGCTGGTCCAAATCTGCATCTATTCTCAACAGGTCTAATAAAAACAAAATGCCATTAAGTCTCTTGTGATGAGTTTCCAATGATTTAATCCATTTTTCTTGGTTCTCTTCAGGCCATCACCGCCATTGCCGGAGTTTCATATAAGTGAAGTGATGGCGGAAGAAGCTTCGATATGGTTACGCATCAATGTGAATAAACTACTCAAAGTTTGGAATGACATTGCAATGGGAAGAGAGTCAGAGTTATATATCAAGGTAGCTGTCTCTCTGTTTCTCATTGCATTCATTGGAAGCCTCATGGATTTTCAGACACTTTGCCACACAAGTAAGTAAATGCAAATCTCTTATCTCTGTTTTTTGAGCTAGAGATTCATTCAAATATTGTGGTTGGCAGGTGTTTTGGTGATCATGACAGTTCCAGCTTTCTATGAAAGATACGAGGATTACATAGATGGATCTATGGTGTTTATCTGCAACAAAGCTAGATCACTTTACCTTCAATTTGAGATATGGGCTTATCCGGAACATAAGAAACTGAGTTGAGATTTGCTGTCTCAAGAGTGTGGATGAAAATGTAATTTTTGGTTTTTGATCAATGTTTGAATGGTAAAGCTGAGCAATCCATATAATTATTTCAAAGTTTTGCTTGAAAATTAACTTTCTATTTCAATATTCGACCATGTTGTGGCCTCTCTCAATCATCGAAATTGAAAAGAAAACAATGTAGCTCTTATTCTCTCAGCTTCAAACTTTGAGTCTCAGTTTCTTTTGGACGCATCTAGTTCCCGGACATACTTCTTTGCCTGTATTTATTTAGAACCGGGATTAGAATGTGAGAGACAAGGATATGGGTGATTGATTTGATGCAATAAGAGTTATTCTTAGTTGTTACCTGTTCGAGTGTCAAAAACATGATGACGTTCCATGAACCAAGGCGTCCAAAGTTAGGGATGAATCCCTTGTAAAATGCCATAGGACCCTGTGTAGAGGAAAACTCAAAGAGTTAGAACTAGTTTTTAGGGATCTGTTTCCAAGAAGGTTTCCAGAGGGGATAAGAAGTAGAGTTGCTTACATCGGCCTTCAGAGTTTTGACGAAGCAGTCAATCGTGCCTTTGTAAGAAGGATCTCCCATCATTCGTGACTTAACCTGCCGCACAACAAGATACACCAAGAGAATCAGGAAATGTAGTATACAAATTCAAGGTTCAATGTCATGTGTAGATACTGTACCACGTCAACAGGAGAGCCAATGCAGACAGCAAAGAATCCTGCCCCCAGCCCAGATAGAATGTGTGTGACAACGTTATCAGTGAAACCCGGAATCTTCAAGATTGTCTGTTAGCAGAACATAGTTTCGTTGCTTAAATGGTCAGGATCCATTAGTTAGTCGAGAGAGGCAAATAGTATGATTTGTTTCATACCTGTTTCACTTGATCGTAACTTGCTAATTCAGCAGCATTGATGATTGCATTTCTTGCTACGTTAGGTCCTAGACCAGTCCAAAGAGCTCGGACTCCTTCCTATCAGAGCCAGATTAATAAGATATGATGAAGCAGAGTTAAAGCAACTTATGCATAATCTCAACTTCCAAGGCAGGATGATAAATACCTGTCTCACAATTGTTGAATACGCATTCAGCGCTCCAGAATACCGTTTTGGCACACCAGCAGCCAGTTTTCCTTCAGCCTGAAGTCTAACTTTCACAAGATCTGTGGGATTTGCAACCATGATACCCAGCGCACCTGCGAATTAGACAACAACAACCAATCAGTTAAGTGATATAGAAGAAAACATATATCCTGGGATTTCTTCTAACCAAGTGGTCTGTATGGCTATGCTCACCTGTTGTCAAACCAGCAAGAATTTTCTTGGTCAATGGAACATCACCTACAAAGTCTTTTCCAACATACAAGTTTTTCACCTGAGGAGGATAAATTGGTTAAGGATTTGAGTAGTAACTACAAGGACACTGAGTTTAGTACGCTTTGTGGAGCATGAAAGTTCGTATATAATCATAACCCACCGGCTCATACATTCCAATCCTTAGACCTCCAAACAGGCATTGACGATGCAATCCAGGTACAACACCTTTCCAAAGTGAACGAAGCCCTTCTTCCCTTGCTATGGTACCGACAGTTCCTAACAATCCCCGATATTTAGGCAGAGTAACATTTCCAGCAATAGGAGACTTTTGGAGCTGAAGCCTAACTTTAGCAGTGTCCAATGGAATTGTGCAAACCTGGTCCAGAGTTCAATTGCATAACAATTTCCAAAAAACATCGTTTAACAAATCAATACCGATGAAGCAACAGAGAATTATCAGAGGAAGCAACACAGCAAAGTAGGCGATACATTTTGTTCTGGAGGATAAGCCAAAACATTACACAGAGGTGATGCATAACAGATACGAAGCTCAAATCGATTCCATTTTGAAATCCCAAATTGCCCACAATGTTTAACATAATACTATCCAAGGCACAAATTTAAATAATCAAAACAATGAAATAGAAACACCAAAACTCAATTCCGACTAGAGATCTGAGCGATTAATCAAATAAAACGAGCTGAAATGTTTTAATTCCAACTATAGAGATCAAATCAGTTGTATCGAAGCGAAGCTGATTTCAGAATTGTAACGAAATTCAACATACATTTCCGCGTAGAGAAAAGAAAGCAGATAGATACTAACATACTCTGGATCGCGATAGGCAGTTCATACTTAACCGGTACAATCAAAGAAATACTCAGCGATTAAAGATTCAGCAGAAATGGAAAGCTGGGAGAATCCGGAAATTACCTCAGCGACACAAGCAGCAAAGGCACTACAGCCGAAAGTTTTGGCCAAGGAAAGGTCGGATTTGCTATCAGCAACCATGTTCGATCCAGAAAAAGGCGAATGAAGAGGATGAGGTTTAGGGTTTTGAAAATGGAAGACAGAGAAGAGAGAATCTCGGGAAGAGGGACGAGGATTAACACAACGTGAGCTGGAGAGTTTCAGATGAGTAAGAGAAAAGGATCGTCCTTCTCTCTCTTTCTCTGCGGCGAAATGAAAAAGGAATGGGCGCCTTTACTTAGAATTTATACGCACGTGTGTGTGACTTGTTCATAATAATAACATTATCATTATCGTCCATGACCATTAGGATGCTTTAATCTGTGGTTTCCAATGTCATAAGTCAATTAAAATGAGTCTGACACAGCGCCACGATAGATTACTATTTAATTATTTGGGTCTGCACTATATTTTTTTTTCCAACTAAATTCTTTCATTAAGGATCATTGTTTACTGCATGCTCTATAAAGGCTGGATTACAATCAGAGATATACCAATCATGTGGCATCGTTAATATAGCTTTAGCAAGCATATCAGCACATATATTAGTTGAACGAGGTTGAAATATGAATCGCACACTCTGAAATCGAGATCTCCATTGTTGTATGATACGAAGATATGGTTGTAGCCTCAGGTTTACACCATCACCATTAAGTAACTTCGCAATCATTTGATTATCACCCGCAAACTCGATGACACGATAGCCTGAAGCCCAAGTAGATTGAAGTGCCCAGATTAAAGTCGAACATTTCGCCTCAATAGCTGTGTGTCGACCTTGATCCATCCCACATCGTACTACATCACCGGAAGGTGTGCGTACAAGCCATGCCATACCGGCAGCCGGAGATCTTTCCATATGTGTCGCATCGTAGTTACATTTGACCCAACTCTCCGGTGGTTTTGTCCAACGCATTTGGCCCATCGATGACCTATTATGTTGTTTCTGATTTGGACTAAATGTCTGGATATCATTCCTGGCCAACCATTCTGTGACATCTTGTTGTGATCGCTGCATTATCTCATGGATGGTGAATGTTTGTTTGGAGTAATAAAGAACATTACGCGATTTCAAGATACACCAAAACACCCAAAATGCTAGATATCGATGTTGTGTTGACACCATCGTATTTGTAGAAATGCCAGTTAGATACTGGAATTTGTCTTTGACAAATGTGTTTGGCTCATACAATGGTTGAAATGGCAAGCCAGAGAGTCGCCACACCGCATGAGCATATGGACAAAGGAAAAAAACATGAATGTAGTTTCATTATCAATACGTAAACATACCGGAGGGGCGTCTAAAGATCTTCTGCGAAGATTTTCTTAAAGCGCCAAAATATCTGATTAGTGGTAATATTTTGAGAGTATCTTGTTTTGAGTATCTTAATAATAAAAAATTAATAAAAATTAATGGACCAATAAGAGAAAGCCACATATTTAAGAGACTCATCTAATGGTCTCTTAAGTCTCTTATTTCAGAGACTCATTTCCCTCTTTCTCTTCTCTTATTATTATTTCATTCTTAAGAGACTCACTTAAAAGACTTCATTAAACATGCTCTAAGCGCCCTGAGAAATGATTAACCTTTGGGGCGATGGGGATGCGCCAAATATTTTTTGCAAGATCAAGATTATTGGCCAATGGAGGTTTAAAGTCAGCAGCATCGCTCTAGGATTGTGTAGCTAGCCAATAATCCGAACGAGGGTTGTACAGACCATTAGATGTATAGCTCCATAATAGAGAATTGGAACATGTATTTTCCGGAACATACAACTTCTGTATAATGTTATGATCACTATGGTCGATGATTGCAGATAGGACATTCATATCTCATTGCTTTGTCTTCGGGTGTAACAGTAATGAAACCAACATATTAGGATCACATGGTGGGAGAAGATGAGCCGGTCGAGGTGGAGATGTTGGTAGCCAATTGTCTAAACCAAGTCGTATGTTACAGCCATCACCGATAACATGTTGCATTCCTTTATTTAGCAAGTCAATACTGAAGTGCAGAGATCGCCACCCATAAGAATAGTTTCGCGGTATCTTTGCCGTGAGCATTGAACCGGATCAAAAATATTTTGATTTTAAAACACGATGTAATAAAGATGCCGGCCGTTGTAGTATTTTACATGATTGATTTGCTAGTAAAGCTTGGTTAAAAAAATGAATATCTTTAAAACCAAGACCATCAGCATTCTTTGAGACAACTAGTTTTTGCCATGCCAACCAAGAAAGATTGCGTTTGCGTGTTGATGAACCCCACCAGTAGTTGGCAAATAATCAATTGATGTCTTGACATAAACCCAATGGCAGACGATAACAATTCATAGTGTAGACGGGCATGGCCGAAGCAACATCTTTTAGCATAACTTCCTTACAAGCAGTAGATAAGAATCGAGATTACCATCTAGTTACACGCTTTCGTATCTTATTAAGTATTGATTGGAAAGTTTGGCGTCGGTTCCGCTCAATTGTTTCAGGAAGATCCAAGTAGATACCACCTCTGTCAGTACGGTGGATGTTGAGGGTATCCAGATTAATTTGCTAACCAGATGCACACTCATAGATATCGAAGAGTCGCCGCAAAGATCAGTTGTTTGCCACATTAGGCTTAAGAAAAAATAGAGAATCACCAGCGAATATAAGATGGCTTAACCTTAGTCCACCATAACTAAGTTGTATCCTTTCAATAAGTCCATGAGCCTGCGCTTTATTAAATAAGCAACTAAGCGCATCCGCACAGAGAATACATAAAGTTAGGGACAAATGATCACCTTGACGAAGACCCCGAATAGGCATGAAATGTTGGTAAGGGCTTCCATTTATCAAGACTGAGAAAGAGACAGTAGTAACACAGCGCATGATCCATTGTATCCATATAGGAGAGAAGCCTTTTCCATAGGATGCCTTGCAAAAAAGACCATTCTAAGCGGTCAAAAGCCTTACTCACATCCGTTTTAACGGCCATACTCGTCGAAGAAGTATTGTGTTGGCATCGTAGAGCATGATACACCTCATGTGCCACCAATATATTATCTGTAATTTGACGTTGAGGAGTAAACGCTACTTGTGTGTCACTAGTAAGGAAAATGAGTATAGATTTGAGTCATGAAGATAGTACCTTAGAAATGATCTTGTAATTCACATTACAAAGGCTGATTAGCCGATAATGCTTCATTGTTATTAGGCAAAAATTAGTGTGGTTCCATCCCTATGGCATTGACCCAGTGGTAAAAAAATTGAATCTCCTTCACTAAAGCAGGACCGAGAATATCCCAGTATGTATGGTAGAAAGTAGCAGTGAAGCCGCGAGGTCCCGGTGCTCTGGTGGCGCCAATGTCCAAAAAAACAGCTTTAATTTCAAAGTAGGTGTAGTTAAATGGTCATTCATCTCCTGCGTGACGACATATGGAACAAACTCTAAAGCTGTAGCAATTGAAGATGGTGAACTTGAAGTAAATAGAGCTGAAAAATATGTTTTGGCTTCACGTGCAATAGCTTTGTTCTCAAGGAAAAGTTGTCCGATGTCAAACGAACGAAAGTGATGAGAATTTCGGATTGGGCCTTGTTTTCTGGCCCACCTTCTTTCACTATCATGGATCAGGCCCATGAAGCCCACTAAGCCAACACTTGGCTCACTTTCTTGAGAAACCCTAGGAGATCTGGCGGCTGAAGGTTCTTCTTCCTTGTAATGGGGAATCTGAAATTGATGAGATTGATTTCGAATCAATCACTTACCTTAGTTGGCTTGAATCGATTCTATATAAGAATCGCAAGGTTCAACGAGTTAGTAACTCGATTTTCTCATCTCTTTTCTTGTAAGTTTCTATTTTTTATTGTGAGTTCATAGGTTCGTAAATTCCATGATTTGGTGAGGATATTGTGGTTTACGGTGATTGTATCATGGTATTCAAGTCTCTTTATCACCGCCTCACTGCATGAGATTCATTGGATTTGGGAAAGAGATTAAATCTCGCCTTCATCCTTTTTCAATTTTGTAGAATTATTTTTAGTCTTAGTTTTGTATTTTAAATATTTTTAATCCGAATTTGGATCTACAAACCGTGTAAGATCACTCTAAGCAACGTCGAAATAAATGGATTAACAATGAATTATTAAACAAAATTTGATTTAATATGCAAACGTTAATGTTTATTCGAGATCGATACTCAAAATCACGAGTGAAAAATTAAATTAATTGAGAGTTTTTATTTTCTGCAAAGAATAATAATACTTGAAATAACAAAGTCATACAAGCCTTATAAAGACCAGTAAAGAAACATGAGAGAAACTCCACACCATAAGGCATGATTGAGTAACGAAAGTAAATTTCAAACTGTGTACTCATCAAAACATTTAGGCCGATGTCGCCTCTGCATCTATAATGTGTTGAACCCACCTTGGTCCATTGATCGCGATATAAGATTGGAATCTATTCTCTTTGGTGACCGAACTTGCTATCTTCTATGCTACCAAATTCCCTATCTTTGTGGTGAGCTCAAACTGCCATTCACCTATCCGAGATAGGTGACTGCGAATCAGTTGTACATCTAACGGTGTTAGAAAATAGTTCAATGATTGGTTTAGAACTTGTTTCAAACACAACTTTTATGTGCTTAGTTTTCTGAATGCTTTGAACTGCCCATAGATAGCTTAATAGATCTGCTTCAGCAAATTCCTTCACATTGGAGAAGGCTCGTCGACCATGTAAAATAGCATCCCCTTTATTTGAACGAAGTAACAACGCCGCTTCACACATGTGCGAAACCTGATCCCAACTACAACCTATGTTACATTTTAGCCAATTACTTGGTGGTTTCCTCCAACAATCTAATTGACTAGCAGTCTGATTTGGTGGTTCTGTAACATTTGTATCATCAGTGTGAACAACATGCCACTCTTTACAATCATCAATGCCTTTCCGCACAACACCAGTTGGATCTAACTAGATCTTCTCAAAGATCAACAAATTTCTGGACTTTCAAATATGCCACAATAGCCAAAGAATAAGTTCATTTGCACGTTCTTGACTAGATGCATTCCTGTGAAGTTTTAGCATGTAGTTGATGTTGAGGAGAACTGAATTGCTTGAAAAGCGACCTCTTGGCTTGGGAATTGGAGATTGCATTCCAAACATACGCAACAGAACTACAAGTAAAGAGTACATGATCAATAGTTTCAGTGTCTACACCACATTGCAAACATATTGTATTTATTGATAATCCTCGACTTGCCAATCTATCTGCTACAGCTTGGGCTCCTACTAATGTTTTCCACCTGCCCAAGAAAGGGACCCAAGTCCTAGTAGCCCTGCTAAATGGTGATTCAAGATAGTTTTTTGATATTTCACGGTCAAGGGTGTAATACTATTTGTATTGTTTTCCATAGAAAATTAAAGGACTACAGCTCAAGCGGCGAGTGTAATGGAGAAGTAGTACTCGTTTGAGAGGCCAGCTCACCATTAATCTTGTAACCACTGCTAGTATTGTAGCATCCATTACAATTGTGAACCCAAAAATAATTATCACGAGTATTGCATGAAAGCTTCTGAGTACGAATGATCTTTATATCATCTTGAGTAAACAGCTGCCTGAGAGTATCCTCTTTCCAAGAATTCTGAGAAATATCCCATAAGTCTACTACCTTTAAATTCATATCATGATCAAAGTTTGTACTGATTGGAGGTCTCGTAGGTGTGTCACATATCCATTTGTCCCTCCAGACATTCGTTGATCTACCATCGGCTAACTTGACTCCCATACCCTAACAACATGTCTTGTCTGTATAGCAAGCTTCTCCACCCGAAGGAGGGTCTTGTACTTACCTTGCTATCCAAAAAAGACTTATTGCAAAAGTAAGTTACCTTTCAGAACATGAGCTAGTTTTAACTTTGGATTGGTAAGGATTCGCCATGCATGTTTCCCAAGTAGAGCTTGGTTGAAACGACTAATGTCCTTAAAAACCAGACTTCAATCTTTCTTAGGTTTGCAAAGACGATTTCATGTCACCACGATATACTTTTCCTTTTTTCACTTTTATTCCACCAAAACTCTCACATAACAGTAGTTATCTTCTTGCATGTATGAACTGGTAATTTGAAGCACATCATGGCATAAACAAGGAGTGAAGTTGCTACTGCTTGGAGAAGAGTCTCCTTACCTCCTTGTGAAAGGGACTTAACGAACCAACGAGTCATTCTCGACTTAATCTTTTCATGGATGAAGCTTAACAAACTTCTATTTGAACTTGAAAAACATTCAGACAGGCCTAAATATACCTTGTCTGCTCTCACCAGAAATGCCTAGGATTCCTTTGATCTGCAACCTTATATCCGATTGAACCTTATCACCAAAGAATATTGAGGATTTCTGGAAATTAATACATTGCCCTGATGATTCTTCTAGATTCTTAAGCAGCGTTTAAACTTTTCACTCTCCTGGACATTTGCTCAACAGAGGAAGAGGCTATCGTTAGCAAATAACAAGTGATGAATTGAAGGATAACTTGGGCCAATACTGAGACCACTGTTTCTGTTATTAGCTTATGCCATGTTCAGGATATGAATAAGACCCTCAACACGGAAATTAAAAAGGAATGGAGATATGGGATCTCCTTGCCTAAGGCCTCTCTCTAGCTTTATAAGACTGTGTGCCTTCTCATTAAGCAATACCGTGTATGTAACTGTTATCACACATTGCATTACCTAGTGTATCCATCTTGTATCAAAACCCACTTTCACCAAGATGCATTCTAAAAACCTCCACTCCACTTTATTGTAGTCTTTAGACATATCAGTCTTAATAGCCATATATCATGATGCTACTCTTGGGTTTGTACGCAGAGAATGTATCAACTCGTGTACTAGCAAGATATTCTCTGAGATTATTCTTCCAAAGATGAAAGCTCATTGAGTGTCTGGTACAAGCTGGGGAAGAATCTTCTTCAGATGGTCACTAAGGATCTTAGATACTATCTTATAGTGAACCATGTACATAGACTAATTGGTCTCAGCTCAGTCATCTTAGTCGAGTTTGGTGGCTTTGGATATAAGCAGATTTGGGTAAAGTTCCACTCTTATGGAAGAAGACTTGATTAGAAAAAAGATCGTACCTCCATACATACTTCTGGTCCCAAAACATTCAAAAGTTGCTGATGGAATTTACTCGAAAAGCCATCCGCTCCTGAGCACCAGTCTCAACCAACCGAGAAAACAGCCTGCTTCACTTCATTATCAGTTACTGGTTTCACCAACGATTGATTCATCTTTGTAGTAACTCGTGCTTGAAAACCATCCAAAGCATTATTCACATACTGAGGTTTATTGCTCTTAAATAGAGAGCTAAAGTTACAAGACATCAACATTGCCTTTAGAGCCCTCCTTTAAATGTTCTCGCCCAAATTCATCCTTAAGCCTATGGATTCTATTTCGTGCTTTCCTACTTTTGACACTATTTTGTAAGTACTTGGAAAAAATTTCACCTTCTTTGAGCCAATGTTCTCTACTTCTTTGCTTCCAATACACCTATTCTTCCTTATTGGCTCTACTTATATCAGTTTTCAGACATTGCAGTGCATTCTGATCCGGATTATCTTTAGCAACTTCTTCCTCAAGCATTGCTCTTAAAGAGTGGATGGTAACATTTGAGTTAACACCAGCTGAAACCTTCCACTTTGCGAGCTCAAAGCGACAATTACTGATATGCATATGGAGTGAAGGGTGCTGACCTGACTGACTCGAGTTCCATCCCTGAATAATTGCTTCCTTATAACCTGGCTTCAAGCTCCATCTTTTATCATATACGAACCGTTTCATATCCCGCTGTAGATTAGCTTAGTTAAAAGAAACCAAAATAGGGCGATGATTTGAAGCCCACATTTACATGTATTGAGTAGTTGTCTGTGGGAACAATTTAAACCAATTATCATTCCCAAAGCACCTATCAAGGCACATTGGACCCAAATGTTATCACGCCAACTTGCCCATGAGAAAAGGTTTCTAGTGCTATATGTTTCTTTAATCTTGTTGTTTGAGACCATATCTCTAAAATCCCAAAATGTAAATTCCCTTCTTTATGGTCCACCTCTTTTCTCAGAATTATTCAAGATTTCATTAAAATCTCCGAGAAGCAACCATTCCTCATCTCTACTCATTCCAATATCCGATAACTTATCCCAAACAACCTTCCCATGGGACCTGACTGGATCTCCGAATACAAAAGTAACAAAGAAGAGAAAGGAGCTCAATTGTACCTTGAAGTCAATAATTTTTTTGTCCGCATACAAATTTGTGACATCAAAGTTGTCCTTCCAGAAAATCGAGAGGCCACCACTTAACCCTTGAGGTTCAACTGTAAACATATGATTATATCCTAGTGAATCTCGAAGCCTTTGCATGTAATCGTTCTTTTGTTTCGTCTCCATGAGGAAAAGAAAATCTAGAAAATACTTCTTCCTGATTTCCCGGATGTGATGAACTGTCTCGGTATTCCCTACACCTTGACATTTCTAACACAGTAAACTCATTAGGATGGCATCGGCTTCACCTCAGAAGCCATCACAATAGAGGGGTTTTTTTGGGATTTCTTTGCCTTGTCAGACTCTATAATGTCCATTTTCCTTTTGTTGTTCTCTCCAGTAGCTCGTGTAGGACTGACTGGATCCAAGAGAACCGTTTTTCCAGCTGGTCTTGATTGCTTGTAGACCCACTAGCTGAAACGTTCCCTTGGTTTCTTCACAATTTTGATTGGACCCGGTCCATTGGTTTTCATTGGTCCAATCTGAAACACTGTATATCCTGACTCTGTTGCAGCTCCATTCAGACTTAAAGAAGACGCAATCTCAACATCATACAGTTTACTGGATGCGGTAACAGGAATTGAGCTACTAGAGCAGTGATCTTGATTACCATTATCT
Source organism: Lepidium didymum (assembly GCA_963920545.1). NCBI lineage: Eukaryota > Viridiplantae > Streptophyta > Magnoliopsida > Brassicales > Brassicaceae > Lepidium > Lepidium didymum. The sequence goes on from OY986988.1 coordinate 4,644,758, forward strand.
TCCCATGTGTTCCCTTAGCTTCAAAGTTAAAAACACGCCCTTTTTCCTTCTCCAAATTGGTAGTTATCCTTATACTAGAGACCACATTACTTTCTGTAATCTTATCCAAATCCTGTTGAACTCGAAGCATTCGAGCTTTCCTCTCTCTAGGATCTGAGTGAATAACATATTGTTCAGCAGCTAGACTCTGTTCACGAGGTAGAAGCAACATAGCTTATGAGAAACTTGGCGGACAATTAGGCTTATTAGAGACCTTCTCGACACGAGCCTGGTGATTAACAATTGGTTCTGGGTCCTTTTTGGTTCTAGAAACATATGCTTTCCTTCCTGACTTCTTCCACAGACATAACACCAACTCGTATGATAACCGTTGATAGTGTAAACACCTCTTTCTCAATTTCTCATACTCATATTCAATTAACACACGCTCTCCTAAAGGTAAGAGTAAAGCTTTCGCTTCTTTGGCTGGATTCTCGATCTTGAAGCATACTTTCACTCGAATATAATCGGTTTTTTGAGACTGTTTAGGGTCGTGAGAAATCTCCACAACTTTCCATACACCAGAACCAAGACGCTCGATTGTCTCAATGGTGTAGTAATTGACATGAATACTTTTAATTCGAACCTAGACATCGAATGTTGATAGAAAATCTTTTGGAGGTTCAGGACAGCATCTCTCCATAACCATTGTCTAGTTATCATATGACCATGGACGCTCGGCTAGAACCGTAAGGAGGTCTTCTTCTCTCTGGAAATCAAACTGAAACTTATCCTTTGATAGAGCTATTCCCCTAACGTTATCCTTTAATCGCCAGATTCGTGGCATGACATCAATCATTTTGGCTATTATCTGACAGTCTTGGTTAAGAAGGTTACCCAAAATACTTGATCATTCTCGTCGAAGACTCGAAATTGAGGACTGTTTGAAAGATTAATAGACTCCTCGTCATCGTACATATTTAGGGATTGGATTGCTTTTTGCAGGTGTTGAGCCATCAACGTAAAAACAAGACGGAAGCGGAGAAAAACTGAGCGACGGAGATAGACAACTCGTGGGATTAGTGACATATGACCAATAGAGATTCGAGGAGAGATTGAACAATGATTCCGCTTTGGATTTTGGAAATTCACCATAATGTAAAGCAATCAAAATCAAAGATATTTTGGATAGTAGAAAGGAAAGTTAACAAAATTTGAAGAAATATAGCAATTAACTTGAAAATTCGAAGAGAAAAGGCAAGAAAATTTTAAGAAGACCGTTGTTTTGAAATCGAGACCGGATTATGGACTCTACTCACCGGTGAGAGAGGAGGATTGAAAAGAGAAAGTGAAACCCTCTATTGAGAGTTAGATGTTCTTTCATGAAACTAAAATTTGAAGTAAAAACAAGTACATTTCAATATAAGACGTTTGTGTTTTTTTGGTTCAACCGAGAATATAAGACGTTTGTGTAATATATCATTTTTAGCTATAAAAAAAATGTATATAGTTTTGTGGAGAAGTTGGCTGTAACTACGATGGTTGGCTAATCTTTAAACAGCAACTAGTCCCCATTGATTTCAATTCAATATTTTGGATCTATCATTGTTTTTCATCCTGTTTGCTGCAAATCATTCTGAATATTGATGATCTCCATCCACAACAACCATACAAAGCTTTTTTAGTAAAGCAGAACAAACAAAATAATTGACAAGGTATGTTTAAAATATTATCTTGGGTATTATTGATAATTAAACAAACGAGTAAACAACATGAGTTTATTCCCTATCACATATGGACACCATTTGCAAGGAAACAAGACAACATAAGCACAACCTTGGATCCAATAAACCCAAAAAGTTAGAATCCAGACAACAAAATGATTCTATGTAAAATGGAAGTTGCCTTCAAACACACATCCTCCTATAGTTGCAAATTGCAATAACTGAGAATTCACTAAAATGATTCTACGTAAACTTGCAAAACTCTTTACCTTAACTTAATAAATTTGGCCCAAAAAAAATAATGTTTTGTGGACCGAAGACCCATATTCCCCACAGCCCCGACCCCGAGCACCGGCACGGCGGCAATATGCGTGGACTTGATTCTCTTCTCTCATCCATATTCTTTGGATAAGCATACTAGTGGTTCTATGTATATACTATATACACAAGAAAAACTTTACTACACAAGGAAAAACTTTACTTTTTTGTCAACATTAATCATTATTTGATCAACAAGACATGATCCATAGCCTAAATGTTCTAATTGAAGCGAGTATGATATTGTTTGAACTCAACACTTAGTGCCTAACTAGATCAGAAAAAAGTCTAACTATGCCATCTGTTTTTTGGCAGAAAAAAACTTAAGCAATGCAAGTTATTTTACTAAGCATTAAGTTAATAAGGCTTTAGACCATCCCATTTTTCATTCACATAACCAGTCTTATTTTCATTTAGCCTTTGGACCTTAGGTGAAATAATTGGTCCAAAACGTTGTTCATCAGCACATGGGTCCGGCACTGAGATCTCGCCACTCAACAACATCTAAGGATCTTTCCTTTATTTATATATATATATATATATATATATATATATATATATATATATATTTGATCCCCACAACAAAAATAAGAAAAACATTAATTATATTTTCTACGTACAATAGAAAGTAGTGAATATTATGACATAGGTAACTAATAAAAAAAACTAAAATGGAGTTATAATAACTTTTCTAATTTGATTCGTTCAAATAAACCAATCGTCAATCGGATTCCGTAGGTTAGGAACAACTTAACAGCTATGAAAAAGTCATCTAATCTTATTTCCAATTTACATGTAAAACATAACTACTAGAGCAATGCTCTATTCTTCTTGTACATAAAAAGTCTAGTTTTGTTTGGCCATTAGTAAAAGAAATTTTATTTTGTAGAATTCAGAAAAGAAAGTTGAAATTTTGATGCAACGTCTTGATATTAAGCATAGAGTTGCATCGTTCTAAATTCATTTACCCATAAAATTCATCATATACTTAATATACCATTAAATATATTTAATATCTTTAGCTATTAATAAAAATGCAATTTAACAGTTCTTTACATATAAAGTTAGATTTGTGATCATGTTTAACCGAAATAAATGAATTTTTTTGAATGACAGTCTAATAATAAAATGAAAATTATGACAAGGAACTTGTGGTCAAGTGGTAAGGAACGAACCTAGTGCTTTAAAGAGTTTGTAGGTTCAATTCTCATGCTATGCGAAATACCCGGAGAGAGGGTCTATCTGTGGGTTACACTTCTCCGAGGAGAATAATTCAGACCCCTCTCATAAGGTTTAAGAACTCCTGAGTTATCAAAAAAAAAAAAAAAAAAAAAGGAAAATTACAGTGAATGACAATCAATAAAAACCAATATTAGGCATATAAAGCGGGAAACCCTACTGTAGTAAATTTCAGACTATTTTACCCATATCTTACAATTATGCGTGTTTGTGTCAAAATATATACATACTCATTATTTGTTATTGACAAACATTGCTAACAATGTTATTGCCAGTTTGTAATTTGTGTTGTATGTTTATTTTCAAATTTGTTGCAATATATTTAAAATTACCGCCGTAAATCCTCAATTACCAATCTACGCAATTTGTTATTGTCTATAATTTGCATTATATTGTTAACTATATCATTATTTTGAAGAATAAATCATTATCACATCACCAACCCCCTATTATTCATAATATTACTCCTCTTTACTTATATATATTTAACTTATTATCGTGACAAACAAAATATTACCAATTTAGATAACTTGTTATCGTCACTTAAATAAATACATAATGTTAAAATTGGAAATCTATGTTAGTTTGCCAATTTAAAAATTATCATTGTTACTTTTGCAATTTCTAGTTTATTTGTTGTTATCGTCTCAATTCACCCATAATAAAATTGATTGATGATGTTATATAAGTTGAATAATATAATTAAATAAAAATTATTGCAAATGACTGTATAAAAATAAAAATACCTCTAGTTTATATTGTAGACTTACTGACTCAGACATATCAATCCAAATACATTCAGACTACTGATTTCCTAAATAGCTCCATTGGGCGTTAGTCGCCGTATCATGGAAAAGCATCCTTCATGGAAGGAATCTTTTTATCCAGGGGATTGTTTAGACAAATTGGTGATGGAAAATCTTCCTACGTCTGGTCAACAAAATAGATTTTTGATCAATTTTTGAGGTCTCCAATCAGTTACACATCCATTACGATGTTTGTCTCAAGGTATCAGAGCTCATTTAGAATTCAAGTTGGAATGTCAATAGAGTTCATGACATTTTTCATCATAACAATGTTAAGCGGATCCTTGCTTCAGCACCTTGGAAGAGTAGACTAGATACGTGGATATAGGGTTATAATGCGCACGGTGACTATACGGTGAAGAGTGGCTATTGGCTAGCCACTTGAAAGCACAAATTTGGGATATGGCCACGAATCCTAAGATCAAAATGTTTCTCTGGAGGGCGTTATCGGAAGCTCTAGTAGTACAATCGGGTCTACACCGCCATGGAATTTCAGAGGATGATCAGTGCAGAATAGCCCTGGGATTCATTCGAGTTCGGGTTTTCGGGTCTAAGCTAATTAGACCCATATTGGAACCGAAACATATTTTGGGTCGGTTCGGTTCGGTTTGAGTCTTTTTGGGTTTGGGTGGGTTCAGGTTTAGATATGAGGAACCGAAAATTACCCGAGATATTCAGGTTATTTTTCGGGTTTTGAGTACTTGGATCCGAATACCCAAAATGGACTCAAACTAACAAAAAACCCAAAATTAGACCAAATCCAGCTAATTACACGAAAACTTGTTAGTCATATTTTATATGTAAACATGTTTTAACACTTTGAGAAAAATGTAAACATGTAGTAAAGCTTCAAACATTATTCCAAACCAAGATAAGAAAGTTCAAAATTCAAACAACAATTCATAATTAAGCTAAAGAAAGTGTCAAGACAACTTTGTTTTCAAATCAAAATAAATGAAATCACGTCTTCTGCAACATCACATCTTACAGTCGAAAAGTCTTCAAATTCTGCAAATAAAACCAAGTAAAAAGGTTAGCTAACTTATAGAATTTGAACTGATCAAGACAAGTTTAATGTATGATAACACATATATATATATGTTTCCAGCAATCTTGCTTTATCGATTTTAAAATAAAAAATAATAGTACATACTGCAGAGCTCTATCCAATAATTTAGTTTCTAATCATCAACACAACAACAAATTTAGTTTCTAAACAGAGTCATCAATTTTTTCTAGTTCTAATAGTTACTATTGCATAAAAATAGCTTGTTTAGAAACAAATACATGTGATAAATTGAAACACACTAAAGATTGAGCTTGTGTGTTTAGTTTAATTATGAACTGTTGTTTGAATTTTAAAAAGTAAAAACGAAAACATCTTAAAAAGTAAGAGAAAGAAACAAATTCAAAAGAGAAAGACATGCATTTTATCTCGTCACAAAAATCAAAATGGAAAAACAAAAATCATTTCGTCAATCCACAAGCACAATAGATGATTTGAAGATGATAATAGAAGGGGGAAAACAAACGGTCACGGGTTTACCTATGAAGATGGTGTTTCGAATGGATATCTCTTGTTATTATCCAGTTTATGTTTTGGAGATGACTTTTATGGTTTTTGCGGCTAAAGGGGAAGACAAATGGCCACGGGTCTTTTTACTGAAAGATTTACAGATTCGGGTCCATTTGGATACTCGAAACTCGCAGGTAATACCCGACCCGACCTGTTACCGAGTAGGTTGTATAATAAGACCCAATAGGGTAATTACATAGAACCGTACCCAGACCCATAACCATTTCTTTGGTTCGGGTTTGGTTCGAGTCCACGGATCCAGGTAAAATGCCCAGGGATAGTGCAGAAGATGTCATAAAGGCCCTGAAACTATTAATCACATGCTCCTTTCATGTGATATAGCTCGTCAATTTTTGGCGCTTGCACATCTTCCTCGGCCACCCGCTAATTTTTCAACATCCGCACTGCTCACCAATTTTGCTTTCATGTTTCAAACTATCCACAACTCTACTATTCCACAACACATCAGGATTAGTATACCATGGATCTTATGGACGATCTGAAAAAACAGGAATACTATATCCTTTGGTATCCGCCTTGGGGATATGGCCGATTATTTAGGTGATAGAAGAAGCCACTCATTGGACTTGGATGCACAGTTCGACATCTAGTCCTCACCCCAAAGTTGTAGTTGTATCTTCTGGATGGTCCCCTCCACCTCCCGGTTTGATTAAGTGTAACTTTCATACCTCTTGGATTAAGCCATTGGTATGTTATGGTGGTGCATGGATCCTTCGGAATCATGACGGCTCTCCCCTCTTTCATGGCCGAAATGCTTTCCTGCATGTTTCGAACCGGATAGAGGCCAACTTTTAGTTTTTGCTCACTACATTTACAGATTTGTAATTTTTACACATAACAAATGTGGAAGTGGATATTAACAATCAAAAAGTCTTTCGAGCTCTTACGAATCCATTACAGTGTCCTCGCTATCGCACATGGATCTCTCAAATCCGCCGAGCCTCTACATCTTTTGAGTACTGCAACTTTCGTACTTGTCATTTTGCTGCAAATTCGTTGGCTCGCAAATTAGCTTGTAATGTATCACACCATCATCGAATGCAAGGCTATATTGCTCGGGGATCACCTTCTTGACTCAAACCCTGGCTTCGTCGTGACACCGCACGTGGAAGTGCAAGGTCTTGAATGGTAACATCGTATAGCTATCACCAATAAGATAGTAATATGACAATACTTTTGCTATTAGCTTTGTGACTATCGCATGGTATTGTTGGCTAGTCGTGTAATTATCTCTATCACGTATATATTTAGTAGTTGGGCTTACGTTTTGGTCGATGGTTAATGTTGATAGGCAAGTCCATGTAACGATTGTAGAGAAAATTACCTGAAATACCATTTTAAGTTTTAAATGATCTGGAATAGCCTCTTTTCGATTTTCTATAAAATAATCATTTTGAGTTTTTAGTTACGTAAAATACTCCCTTTGATTTTCCAATTATGTTTATCGTGGATAATTATTCTTGTATTTCTTGTCAACCGTGTACATATCATTTAGTTATGTTTATGGGGGACATATATATGTCTACGATGGACATACATAACGTATTATGTATGCAATGAACAAAAATACCAATATAATTACCCACGGTAGACATAATTGAAAAATAAAAAGAGATACTTCTGGTAATTAAAAACTCAAGACTATTTCATAGAATCTAAAAAATTAGGCTATTTTAGATAATTGAAATCTTAAAAAGGCTACTACTCCATACAACATTCCCATAAACTCTTTTGATATATTAATTTTATGATGATAGAAAAAAAAACTAACATCCAAAAAAAAAAGTTATATAAAAAGATGTGCTACAAACATGAAGAACTCTTGAAGTTATCCAAAATACACAATGAGAAAAGAGATTATAATGTACAATGCCCTCTATAAACTCCAAATCATGTACAATGCCCTTTGGCATTTTTCGTTTTGCTTTTGCCACAAAGGGGTAGAAGGGGGTTGGCAGCAAAGACGAAAATACCTCTGGCGAGTATTTGGAAAAAGACTGGAGCACACAGAAGACGTCCGTAGGCAATGTCCATTTTTAGGCGGGATAAGTAGAAAACGTCTGTTCTCTACGACTGGTGAATATAGTAATAGATGATTTTTTTTAATTATGTATAATGCCATCTTTAATCTTAAAATTATATCACATGCCACCAATGTGAGAGTGAGTGGTACATTTGGTGGAAATCAATTCACTTTTTGGAAATGCTTGGCTCATAAGATGTAAGTGTTGGTTAAGTAGTGTTGAGTTATGGCCGATAATGTGAAATGATTTAAGTTGTAGGTTGTTTTCTGTGTTGTGTGGGTAGTTCCTTTTGTTGTTTCATAATGTACAAGTAAACGGTAGTTGTAATATTGTGAATGTGGTAATGGATAATATTTTTTAGGGAAAATTATGTATAATGTCATGTTTAATTTATGACACATGTCACCAATGTGAGAGTGAGTGCTTCATTTGATGGAGATCAATTCAGTTTCTAAAAATGTTTGGCTCATAAGATGTGTTTGGTAATGAAGACAAAAATGGTAGTTGTGATATGGTGTGGTACGTAATCAGACATGTTTCCAGGACGTCTAGAGTGGACAATATATGAGATGTATTCCAGGCATTGATGTAGTTTGTGATGAAGATTGATTGGATGTCATAGACATGGTATGAGTCTACGAAATGTAGGGTAAAAATTAGAATTAAATGAGGGGGTGTAAAGAACGAAGTAGTAGAACAAATTGGACGTTTTTCCTAGATAAATGCGTGAAGACGTCTAGAATGAACAAAAAGGGGTAAAATCGTCTTTTTACATTACGGAAGATGGCTAAAAAACAAAGAAAGTAAAAGTGGGCATTTGGCATAATTTCGAAAAAAAAAGTAATTGACGCAATTAATTCATGAAAAAAATACAAAAATGGTAAAAAAAAGAAAAGAAAAAAACTTTATAAAAAAGAATCAAATGATTAGAAGAGTCACGTAAATATAATATATATATGCATTGGCGAATATGTAAATCAACAAAAAAGAAATCGGCGCCTTAGCTTAGGCGATTTTCACGGTGACGGTGACGGTGACAATAGAGAAGAGAAGAGAAACCAGAACATGGTCAAGTAGCCCCCAAACCTAAATTGAACCCCATCTCTCTCTTTCTTCTTTCTCTCTCTGTTTCCATAATTTGATTTTGAAATTATTTTACCGGCGGCGATATGTCGGTCGCCGGAGCGATTAACCCTTTACCTGTTGCACCCACGACCCGTCGCCGTGTGGGCGATTCTCTGGACTTAGTCTCCGAACGACCTTCGAATTCCTCTGATTACTGCAATACAGTTAATCTACCCGCTACGAATAGCGTCGTTGTATCGACGAATTTGAACGGAGGAGATTCGAGCGGCCTAGACTCGTCTCTACCTTCGGAAAGCTCTTCCTCATCTACTGGATCTCATTACCATCACGATCACCATCACCAGTTTTGTGATCATTTAGCGATTCGTTACCTTTTCCGAAAATTTCGGATTCCATTTTTCTCCGGCGGTGCTGGATCGACGGTTGTGGTGGGTCAAGGGTTTAGATCGGGGAGAAATGTAGGCCGTCGGATCTTGGGTCTTCTAATGGCACTCGTGGTGATGTCTATATTCCTCAGGGTCTACCTCATGGGTGGTGTGCGCGTGGTCGATCACGCGCGTCTAAAGGACTTTGTCGTCGTTAGAACGCTTCGTGACGATTGGTCCATGGCTCAACGTGAAGTCGCGGAAAACCAAGCTTCTTCGCAGCCAATGCGCGTTCTCGAAAAGCTTCCCGTGAGTTCTTTTTGCTTTCTATATTTACATTTAACATTTAGGGAAAAATTTAATCTTTTGGATACATAACTTTGAGGTTTCAGATTGTGAATTTCGAATTTCGAAATTTGCAATTGTTTTCGTTGTTTCTGCTGATATTTAGTTCTGCTGCTTGTTTCCCGAGGAAATTAGAGGCTGGTCAAGGGTTCTGATCAAAACCTAGACAAAATTTTGTTCAACATTTCCTCTCAAATATCTAATAGTTAATCTCTGTTTGATTTCACTGTTTGCATTAGTGTCTCCTTTTGGGACGAAGAAGTAGTGGGGTAGGTAAAACTTGAATTCTCTTAACAGCTCTAATGATTGCATAATTGAATGATCATACTGCAATTATATCAGCTTTAGCAACCAATATCTCGGTGGTATAGTTTGATTCTCGTTTTTGTGAATTTTGGTTTTTTATTCTCTGATATTGGATCGAGTTAATGGATTTGGGTGGCCTTGATGTGGACCACCACTTTCTATACTTTCAATTGACTTCTACTTTCTGTAGAATCCATAACTTTTTTTGTGTTAGTGTTTGAGAAAACTTAGAATGGAAACTGTTATTAATCTTCTAGTCAACTAGTTTTTGGCAATATTTTTAGTCTTGAAGTTCCAAAACATTCTAGTTGATATTTGTTTCGTAAGCATTTTATGTATACCCTGTGTTAAAAGGTTTTAATCTGTGTAAGTGTGTAAACTCTTTTATTGAGTTAATAGTAACCTGACTTAAATGCATTAAGTAACAGATTTAAAGTACGAGAAGTTCTCTGTGATCAGTATAACCAGAGGTCGTACAGGTTAACAATTAACTAAATTCTTTATCGTTCCTCTGTTTCTGCAATGTAAGAACGAAAATATTTTTCAGTTTGACTTCCATTTTCGAGAATATGGTCAAGGATTTTACATTTTTGTTGTCTTTTCTTTTTCACAGATTCCGGAAATTTGGCAGAAACCTGAGAGCGGGGATTATCATCAATGTGTGGCGGTGCGTCCTAAGAACTATACGAGTATGTTGATATCTTGAATTGCCTAGTATTTCTTCAAGTGAATTTGCAATTATGAATTTTCAAGATCTGATATATCTCTTTGTCTAGGACTGCACCGTCAAACTAATGGTTATCTCTTAGTACACGCAAATGGAGGGTTGAATCAGATGAGAACTGGGGTCAGTTTTCTTTCAAAGTATATTACAGGGCATCAATCTCTGGTTTCTCCGCGTTTAGGTGTTTTGATTTACCTCTGTTTTATGGTTTTTGACCAAAATGCAGATATGTGACATGGTTGCTGTTGCCAAGATTATGAATGCAACTCTTGTTCTTCCTCTTCTCGACCATGAATCTTTCTGGAGTGACCCAAGGTCAGCTCTCTATATCTTATTACACTACTGACTTGATACCACAAGATAATCCTACAAACTTAGTGCAATGTTAATAAATATTCTCTATATGCAGCACGTTTAAAGATATATTTGACTGGAGAAACTTCATGAACTTACTGAAATACGATGTTGACATTGTGGAATACTTACCTCCTGAGTACGCTGCCATGAAGCCTCTACTCAAGGCCCCTGTTTCTTGGTCAAAGGTCGGAGCTATATTCATATTAGTGTGTGCATTGTTATATACAGTTCTGTGTTCCATCTCTGCTCCTATATGGGTGTAAGGGTTTCCCATCATGAGAAGTAACTCAAATTCATAATTGTTATGCAGGCTAGTTACTACAGGAGTGAAATGTTACCACTGCTGAAACGCCACAAGGTGTTAAAATTTACACTTACTGACTCGCGCCTCGCTAACAATGGCTTGCCACCATCTATCCAGCGACTGAGATGTCGTGCTAATTACCAGGCGCTGGTGTACACTAAGGAGCTCGAGGACCTTGGAAAGGTTTTGGTTAACCGGTTAAGAAACAACAGTGAGCCTTATATCGCTCTGCACTTGAGGTAAATCTCACATTGTACTGCATCAGCTAGGAAAATAATTTGTCAATCTCTGTTTTCACTCAAAAGTGTTTTGAATGTCATGCAGATATGAGAAGGATATGCTTGCCTTTACAGGATGCAATCACAATCTTACAGCTGAGGAAGCTGAAGATCTGAGAATCATGAGGTACAATGTCAAACATTGGAAGGAGAAAGAGATTGATAGCCAAGAGAGACGGATTCAAGGTGGATGTCCAATGTCCCCTCGAGAAGCAGCCATTTTTCTAAAGGCAATGGGATATCCATCATCCACAATTATATACATAGTTGCTGGTGAAATCTACGGAAGCAGGAGTATGGATGCTTTCCGTGCAGAATACCCAAATGTCTACTCTCATTCAACTCTTGCGACGGAAGAAGAGTTAGAGCCTTTCAGTCAGTTCCAGAACCGCCTTGCTGCGCTGGACTACATTGTGGCCCTTGAAAGCGATGTTTTTGTGTATACTTATGATGGGAATATGGCCAAGGCTGTACAAGGGCACAGACGGTTTGAAGGGTTTAGGATGTCTATAAATCCAGACAGGTATGGTAACATGGATAAAACTTTTTATTTTGGTCAGACTTTGTAGTTTCTCTCACTTGTTTTTGCTGATCTGATCTGTGTTAATATCTCAGGCTGAATATTGTTAGACTGATAGATCATTTCGATGAGGGTGTTATATCTTGGGAAGAGTTTTCTTCCAAGGTTAAGAGATTAAATAGAGATAGGATTGGAGCAGCATATGCAAGACTGCCTGCTGCATTGCCCAGGCTAGAGGAGAATTTCTATGCAAACCCACAACCTGATTGCATCTGTAACAATTCTCACCATGAGCAGCTCCGACAAAAATCAAGTCTAAGAACAGACTCAAAGAGTTGGAAGAGAAGTGCCTTTAGATAGCGGCGATACAGTAATCAAAAACAGTCAAGATTCTAATGTCAAACACTGCAGAATGTAACCTAAGAAGATAGAAATATCTGAGCCGAGTTTATAGCCTTCTTGTACACTATAGGAAACTGAGGTAACCCAAGAAGATTCAGACAGCTTGTAGAATCGATTCACTAGAAAGGAGGATCAAGTCTTGGGTCAGATAGTGTAATTTTGTGGCCCTGTACAAGCTGAGTAGTTAAAGAAAAAAAGAGACTTCATGGGGAAACAGCTGCTCATCATCCTTTCACATTGTCATCAGTGAACTCAAAAATTGATTGTACATTGGATTACAAATTTGAATCAGTATACATCTCACACGTTGTTCAAAAACATTTAGTACAAGTAGAGTTCTTAATCTTCTATTCTACCACATTGATGGAACATAAACTTGTTCTTTCAAATTCTGTGTCGCACTTTCAGTAGGGAAACCTCTGACTGCACCAATTGTCCACTGTGATATGATCCCTGCAGCGACTGCAAACCGGAGCTGTCGCTCCAACACATCTTGGTCCGCAAACATCTCAGGAAAAGTCGTTAGCTTTCTCATTATGCCTGCAACAACAGCATCACCAGAACCTGTCCTATCACAGGTGAAAGGAGTTATCAGCACATCTTCTGTTCCAACCACAACTCCATCAAAAGAAGGAGTATAGTAATGAAGCCGAAGTGTTCCATCAGTCACAACCAATAGCTTCAGATTGTCATGCCACAATGGCTTGATTTCCTCAGGTGTGTAATGGTAATAGTCTCTTCGATTTTTCGTCTGCTCAAAATCCTCAGCAAAGTATTGTGGTGTGTAGTTTCTTCTCCTCTCGTAGTATTCTTCATCAAGTAGAAACTCAAGCTCTTGCTGTGAAACTTCAATGATGTTCGCTTCATTCCATGCTTTCTTGATCAATTTCCTAGTCTCATTGCGCGATCTCCATAGTGGTAATGGAAGATTCAAGTCAAAGAAAATAAGCCCTCCAAACTTTTTGGACCATTGTATTGCCTTAAAAAGAGTTGACTGCATTGTAGGGGAGGTCAACACTTCTGAATTGAAATGGAAAATCCTTGCCTGCATTGGCAGGACAAGTAAGAAAACCAAAAAGCTTAGACGCAAGCTGAGGTGTTCTGTTTCTTGATCCAAATCATATACGAAAAAGAAACCAGTCACTTGCAATATGATTTATGCTCAAGACAGAGACTCGCCATAAAACCAAGCTTGAGCAATCATGTCGTTATAGAAGAAGATAAATGAAAGACAATTTGTTCCCCATAAACTCTATCATGTAGCTATCATGTAGTTTTACCTCTTTAAGCACAGCTAAATTCAGTTCTGAAGCAAGAAGCGAGTCCTCAGGTGGCTCTTTCACCGTCTCCGCCTTCATTTTCCCGTCCTCGAACTTGATCTTGACGCGAGCACAAGCAGTTTTCGAATTCTCATCGAATTTTACAGCTCTCGTCTGAACTCTCTCCTGGTTCATCATCAGAACCAACTCTTCCCCGAAATCATCTTCACCGACTTTCCCCATAAAAGCTGCTCTCCCACCTAATCGGACGTGAGAGATCGCCACATTCGACGGCGGACCTCCCGGAGCTCGCCCAAACTCCGGCGGATCCCACTGCAGCATCTTCCACTGCGAGTACATGTCAGGGTGCATTGGATTATCGTTGATTCGCACCACTGGAACGAACTCTTTCTGTACGGCCCCAAAGCAGCACACAAGAGGCGGATCGTCGTACGGAAACTCAATACCGTCGTCGTAATCCGGTAATTCCGGATTCAATTCAGTATTACTCTCGATAGTATCGTTTTCGGTCATTTCTTTCTCAATTACCGTCACGGTTTGCTTCTTCTTCCTCCCTTTGCGACTAGTATTAGCAGATATTTCCGCTGCTGCTCCGTTTGTGATACCGCCGCCATTAATTGAAGCTTTCGGAGAGAGAAATTGCCTTGATTTTTCAGAAATCCGAGGTCTCCGATTGTGAATTACTATCTCTCTACTGTCTGTGATCGAATGTGTAGAATCAAAGTGGTGAAGGTGAGGAAAAAGAAGAAGTGAAGCCATGGGCGGGTTTTTTACTTCGATGTCAGGGTTTATCCAAATCTTCCTCTTTGAAGAAAAACCCAGATCGGGTCATGATCCGACTTTTAATCGAACCGGGTCAAACCCGGTTCGGTATTTGTTTTTTTTTTTTTTTTCTCTCAAGGCCGACGATTTAGTCCACAATTTTAAGCGGAGGATTCGATTTTCTCATTCTCAGGCCGTCCTCATCGGCGATTTCTTACGGTAATCTCGAACTCGTTTCAACTCCTGGGTTTCTTTTGAATTTTCCTTCACTATCTGCTACATCTGGGGATTTTTATTAGCTTAAGGGAATTGAATGATCAGTTGCACTGTTTCTTCTAGAAGCTAGTTTGGATCTTCAATTACAATCTCGATCTGATGTTTATATCTGCAGTTATGGTTTATAATTCCTGCGGAATCATGTTACTTAGTATGCTTACTGTATATAGCTCTGATGTGTTTAACAAATCATCGCCATTGATGATCAAACCAGGACGTTAAACTGCTTATACCTTACGAAATTTATTCTGAGCTAATTGGGATTTCTACACTTCACTTCTGCATATAATGATGCCATACACGCTTGTTTGCTTAATCAATAATGCATTTGCTCTACTATCTATTTCTACATATTTGTTTGGAGACGTGTTGTTTGATAGAATGTCTTCCTCAGTTGTGATGGAACTTCGGTTCTTGTGATTCATTTGAAGTCTACTGTTCTTGAACCAACTCCATCCTTTGTTGGAGCTGCTTTTGATCATGAAACTTGTCATTCAGATATATATCTGTTCTTTATATCCTGAAAATTGTTGCTTTGCATCATGCTTAGGTTTAGGTAATGTAAGTTTCGTGACTGTCCTGCAATTGTATAGATTCCGGATACCATTGCAAAGGTAGAAAATGTGATAAATAATGGGAAACTGATAACTCCAGTGGTTCGTACTTTTATAGCATTGCTTTTTATGTATGTATTAGATTAAAAAGTCTTGCATTGTTATCTTCGTGGTTTACTTTCATAGACGCTTAAAGCCATCAGGAGAAGAGCGAATCTGTGAGCAATGAATTAAAGAGTGACCATGATCACTGCACTGGCTTACACTTTCACATATTTGGTGTCTATTAAAACTAGTTCAACGCAATGAGAATTTGAAACTCTGTGGCATGTATAAGACAACTTTGTTCCACTCTCTTTCCCTAGTTCTCATAAATTTAAACTCTATGCATTGCAGAGAACAATGGGCCTCTGGACACTGATAAAAGGTCTATTGTTATTTACAAATGCACTGGCAATCCTCAACGAAGACCGTTTTCTTGCTCCAAAAGGATGGACGCTGGCAGAAGTCCACCAAATCGGTAGAAAAAATTCTCCTAAAGGCCAAGTCGTTGGTCTAATCCATGCCTGTCAGTACATGAGACTTCCCCTGATGCTCATTAACGTAGTAGTCATCTTCGTTAACCTTTTCTCTGGTTGAACAATCCCTGTAATTGCCCTACCAGTTATTTATCTTTAAACTCAAATCCAAACTGGCCTTATTGCTTTGTCTATACATTCATTTACATATCTGCACGAATGAGTATCCTCAGGTTCTCAACTACTAAGTAATCACTTTCAAAGTTCGGTACGGATACTACAACATTCTTCTCACAAATCATAAATGCCAAAGAGTAAAGATGTTTCGAGCTTACACACGAAAAATACGAACTTCGTGGATTACTAGTTCGCCTTACATTCCCAAGAAATCTACTTGATTACATAAAGATCACAAATTCTGAACACACAAAAATCACCAATCTTGACTTCACTTCCTTTCTTGTTTTGCATCAGCTTTACTCATCACAACTTCCATTTTCTCCATCTTCTCATACTCAAATTCCTTTCTCTTGATCCCACATTCCTCCTGCATCACCTTCACAAGATTGTTCCTTTTGAAAGCTGTCCATATATGCATCATAGCGAAGAACACAAGTGCAGTTGATCCAAAGGTCATGATAAAGCAAGTCAAAATCTCCCACATCCTCTCACTTCTCCTCTTCTTTGCTTCCTCTTCCTCTCTACGCTTTGCTTCTTCCTCCTCTCTACGCTTTGCCTCCAAAAGCGCCGCATAAGAATGCACATCCTTAGAGACATGTCTCGTGTCTAAGCTCCAAGAATGGAGATTAATGTTCCCATTATACGACTTTACACCGACCATAAATTCACCCTCATCTTTCAACATATCAGGCAAATCAAACATCAGAGGATCAACAGTTTTAAAGCTTTTTGATTTGCTTAACCGGACTTCTAAGAACTTGCCACTCGCTATGTAATTAATCCAAACGTATAACAGCACCTTCTCCTTCTTCAAGTTTGTGATCGTGAAATTGCTTATCTTCTTGGAAACCATAGCACCATTAACAAAAACCGCGACACTTGGATTTTCAAACTTGGTGAAATTGTCAGATAAATCAAACTTAACTTCGAATAAAGAGTGATCAAATGTTCCGTTCACAGGAAACGCCACAAATCCGAGTCTACCACCATGATCAGGAGAAATCGAGAAAGTGAAAAGCGTAGAGAATCCTGTGGTATACACAGATTTAGTAACGTACTCAATGGGTTTCTTATAGACGACTCGCCCACCACCGCGACTCATTGAACCACTCAGCTGAATCGAAGATCCGTCGTCAAGAAGCTTAGCTTCGTCGAACAGGGCAATGTTGTCAGACTCAAAGTTCGCATCTTTACCAAAACTTGTGAACGAGAACGATGAGTTAGCTTCAGAAATCGAGAATCTGGAAAACAATGAGACGAAAGACAGGAGTAGGAGTGAGCTGGAGAGAATGAAACTCGCCATTAAAGAAGCAAGCTTTATGAGATGGGTGATTATGGTTGTGTCGAAATTTGATATCTAGGGTTTGAAATGGAAGATTGAGATCTCCTGATGGAGAGAGTAAAGTGAATGTGGTGCGGAGAAGAGAGAGAAAGAACAGAGAAGGATGGGTTAAGCACTTGGACAATGTGAAAGTGTTAAAGGTATCAACTTTTGTCTCCTTGTTTCTGTTTAAAGTTTATAGAGCTTTTGCTTTCTTTGTTTGTCACTGTGGTAAACCCCAAAAATGCTCATCTTACACCATTTTTTAATCATTTTCATTTTACTAATTCATCATATCAATATAAATGTGTGATAAAACTTGATTTTTTTGTTTTGGTTATTTCCGGGAGATACGTGGAGTACATTGTACGTTCTTGCCGGTTCAGAAGTTGTGATTTTCATAAGAGATGTGCTACTATTTGCAATAGGAGATTTTGACATCCGACTTAGTCCTTATTGCTAGTTGGTGTCCTTGTTTTTTCGGTACAGACTTGTATTTTTTTTATTATGTTCTTGGTAGTTTATTTCCTAGAATTTTCTAGTTTTAACCATTTATGCATCTATAGGATTGAACCATGTCGTCAAGAAATTGCGTACAATAGAAACTAAATGGCTTATATTTAGTACAAGAGTCAAGCCAAGTACTTCTCTAGCTTCTCCACTTCCTCCGTACTTCCAATGTAAAGTGGAACTCTCTGATGTATCTGCATCAGGTAATACCAAAGACAAAAATTACTCAAATGTCACCAAATTCTATATACTAAAAACCGAATCGAAATGAGATTGTTTTACCTCGGTTGGTTGGATATCTAATACTCTCTGTTGTCCATCAGACCCTTTGCCTCCAGCTTGTTCAACAATGAAACTCATTGGTGCACATTCATACAAAAGTCTAAGCTTTCCATTTTTGCTCTTTGCGTCACGAGGGTACCCATAAATCCCACCGTATAACAAAGTCCTGTGAAAATCTCCGACCAAACTACCAATGTACCTTGCTGAGTAAGGCTTCTGACTTGGACCAGGGTCCTTAAGATCATCAATGTACTTCTTCAATTTATCGTCCCACATTTGGTAATTGCCTTCGTTGAAAGAGTAGATCTTTCCAGCTTTAGGGATCTCAATGTTCTCTTGAGTGAGGACAAACTCACCATACATTGGGTCGAGCGTGAAGGAGAAAACACCTTTGCCTAAAGTAAGAACGAAGATGACTGAGCTTGAGTACATACAGTAACCAGCTGCTAACAAGTTGTTCCCTGGCTGACACACATTCACTATACACCTTTCTTCTTCTGATCCAAGCTGCAAAAACCATTACACACAAAGCCCATCCTTATTACTTTGACTGGCCATGTGTATAGTTGAAACTAAACCGTACCAATTTCAATCCGAATTGCTTATTGTAATCGGTTTTATTGCCACCCAACAAAAACCCGAACTAAAATGTTCATAAATATAATTTTTTTTGGCACTTATAAAAACTTAATCCAAAACCGAACCGAACCGAATATATAATTATTTACAATTCAGCTAATTTTTTTAAATTTCAAATTTCTCGAACCCGAAATTTCAGAACCAAACTCGAACTATTTAACTGAAGTTCGCCAATATAAAACAGTAAGTAAATGTGGGAGTGAGAGGAACAGTATAGAGTAAATACATACGGTGACATCGTCGGAGTCGTCGACGATACATTCATCATTGGGGCTGTATATACCGAAGATAGAACCTGTGGAGACGGCGGCGTCGATGTTGGAGGAACCATCAAGAGGGTCGAAGACGACGACGTAGTTGCCGGAGTAACTTTCTTCCACGGCCACTGGTACGTCCTCTTCCTCCGATGCTATGATTCCTGTTCTTCCACTTGATCTCAAGCAATTCGAAAACACCTGAAAATATTAATTCAGTTATCATCATTGCATTGAATTTCATAGGAGTCGTAATCATTGAATTGCATTGATTTTCATGCGAATCATTCCGTGACTTATTCCATTAGAATCTATAGTCTGTACACGTGATATATACATTCTTCTTTTTGGATAAAACATTAAGCAATTGGAATTGGGTTTTAATAAAGGTTGGATTTTTAGGATTCTGCATCTGAAAAAGATCATTGCTTTTAAGAATATTCAATCAATAAAGCAATATGAGAACTGGATCACCTCATTGGAGATGACGTCGAGCTTCTTTTGATCCTCTCCCTGAATATTAACGGCGCCTTGGACTCCGGTCATATTAGCAATTCCGGCTCGTTGAACAAGTGAAGCGATCTGCTTACAAGCCATGGCTATGCTTGACATAACTATTGTCAGCTCTGCATCTATCTCTCCTTTCATCTCTTGTCTCAGCAACCAACTAGTCAATGTCTGAAGCTCGTATCCACTCTTCTTCTTCGCCGCCGGTTTTGTCTCTGCTTCTGCAGCTACCGCCATACATTTCACTCCACTAGCATGATGATGGTTTCTTCCATTTGTGATTCGTTTTCCATTACTGGAAAACAGATATCTTGGGAAAAGGATTCGTGGCTGAGAAGATGATACCAAGTGGCGAGAGCTTGAGAGAAGAAGTTGAGAAGAAGATGATGTTGCGGCGGTTGCTGCCATGTTTTTTCTGTACAGTTTTGAAAAAAATTGGGAGGTTTTGGCTATGAAAAGGTTTGGTTTTGGAAGGTGGAGAGAGAGGATCGAATTGTGAGGTGGAAGAAGGATTCGATTCTTGCAGGTCCCACTTATCTTTGCTGGATATGAAACGTGGCTCAACAAAAGATAAGCTTATGTGTTAAGTAGTAGTTGTATACTAACTAATTTTATAAAGAGTTGGGCTTTATCTTAAATTTTGTTTTATCTTTAGCTAATTAAACGACAAAAATGTCAATTTGATTTTGCAATTACCAAAAATAGCTGATTTAACTTTAAACTTTAGATATGGTTGATTAAATCTTCAATTTTTCAGTTGATTTTTGTAAAAACCTTCAACTTTGCGTTGGCCAATTAAACCTTCTGATAATCTCAAATCGAAATTGTCTCTAAAATTGAAAGCCAAATTAGTTTTTGGAAGTTCGATTAACTTCTTATCTGCATTCTGACGAACTCTAAGTTTGATTTTCTATTTTCTTTCAAGAATAATACATAAAAGTATCAAATACAACATTTCAAACCGACGAATGTGAGCTCATTTTTGAAAAAAAGAAAAAATCAAGCTTAGAGTTCTTCAGAACGAAGATAACAACTGAATCGAATTTCCAAAAACCAATTTGGTTTTTGATTTTTAGAGACAATTTCGATTTGGGATTATTGGAAGGTTCAATTGGCCGAATCAATACAAAGTTGAAGGTTTTTTCAAAAGTCAACATAAAATTGAAGGTTTAATCAACCACATCCAAAGTTCAAGGTTAAATCAACTGTTTTCGGTAATTACCAAGTTAAATTGACATTTTTCCTTAATTAAACTATTAAATCAAACTAAACCAAACTAAACCGAAACAACATGACATTTTTAAAACTGAAGAAACCTTTTTTTTTTTTTTACAAAACTAGATTTATAATACATGTTTCAGATTGTAGTTTGTAAAATTTTATGTAAAATTATGTGTAATAAATATATTTTTGTGTTATATTTTGGTAATTTTTAATGTTCTGTAACTACTAATTTTATTTTAAAATCGTGATGTATATCACTCGATTTGATCTTTTTTTTTTGGGAAATTTGAGCTACTGTAAATAAGTTTCTTGTAAATTAGGTAGATAACATAATTTCAGACTATTATACTCCTACGTCCTATATTGACATTTTCTCTTTCTTTTCACACATGACACATTCTCTCTCCAAAATCTTTGTAACTTTTACCATCCTCTTTGCTCTTATTATCAAATTGAAATCTAAAGGCAAAAGTAAAACCGCCGAGGGACTTTACCCGCCGCGCCGTCTCTTCACCATATGCACTATATACACTAAACCACATGAAAAATAGCTAAAAACTAACTGAACTTTTTCCATCGGCCCGTTTCATATATAAATTTGATGGCCTCGAGTGTTTCCACATGAAATACCTAAAAATTCAAAAACTAAACACGAACTTACAAAATAATGCTAAAACCTACGTTGACCGTCAACCTCGTTAGTCAACAGTAATCCACCTATTAAATAGCCGTTTAATGACAGTTTAATGAACATGTAGCAGATGATATGGCATAATCAAAGCTGAGTTAGCATATTAAACCAAAACAACTTCGTTTTAAGTTGTTAAGAGAAGAAAAAAATATTGATAAAACAACGTTGTTTGTCATTTGGGATTAAAATTAGGGTTCTTTCTTTATTTTCTTTGCCGATTACGATTCTTTCAATCTTCTCTTTGTGAAAACCAAATCAAACTAAAGATGTTGACTGGACTGACGAGTTTTCATCATCAAGATCAGAAGCTAATGTGCAAAGATAAAGAAAGGGATTCGAAGGCTTTCTTTGACATTTCAGGACTAAAAGATAAATCCAAGATGGTGCTTATGGAAGATCCAATTAGCCAAGAGAAATACATTTTGGAGATGAGGAAGTTGATAGGCTCGCTGGACGTGTAATGCCTCGCCAATTCCTTCTCTACTTTACATTTTAAGGTTTTGTTTTAGATGAAATCGCTGAAGATTTTTTATTCACATTCATATCAAAAAGAAGAATCGCTTAAGATTTTTGTTGATTTTTTTTGTGTAGGTATCAGCATTTGAGATGATAATTAAGAAAATAGGAAAAGTTGCAGAGAAAGATTTTGTAACAGTGATTGAATTGCTGATGAATAAGTTGATAAAGTTGGAAGGGATTGTGATTGAAGGAGATGTGAAGCTACAATGAAAGATGTAGGTATGTAATCAAAAACCATCTCATGGACTAAAGATTGAACTTGAATGCTCTTTAGTTGTAACATTTAGGTTTTATGTATGTGCAGGTGAAGAGAGTGCATAATTATGTGAAAACACTCTATGTACTGAAGGTGAAAAACTCTATAGCTAATTAGCAGTAGAAACAGCTAAGTGCTCAAAAACTTGCACTGATTCAAGAACCTAACAATTGCAAAGAGGCAAGGACATAAACCGTTACAATCGCTCATAGATGAAGCAATAGATTGAAGAGAAGCCGAAGAATTTAGGGTCAAGACCATTTGTGTTGGATTCTTCTACTAAATGGGAAACATTTGGTCATCATTTGGCTGCGAAGCCATTAAACTTGACTACTACAAATAATCATGCCTATATGCTTATTTTTCCTATGAGGATTTTTTTCTTTCATCAACATAATTCTTTTGATGTACTTAGATTTTTGTGTGACGTTTGTTTCCGGTTCTGAAAAAATAAACAGAGACGTTACACATAAGTGATTATAAAAAAATTGTGATTCATTTGTGTTTCCTTTCTTCCAAATGACGAACGATGTCGTTTTGTCAAAAAAAATTGTTCCCTTAAAAACATAAAACGACGCCGTTTTGGTTTAATATGCCAACTTAGCTTCGATTACGCCAAATCATCTGCCACATGTCCATTAAACGGTCATTAAACGGCTATTTAACGGGTGGATTACTGTTGACTAACGAGGTTGATGGTCAACTTAGGTTTTACCATTATTTTGTAAGTTCGTGTCTAGTTTTTGAATTTTTAGGTACTTCACGTAGAAACAGCCGAAGCCATCGAATTCATGTATGAAACGGCCCGATAGACAAAATTCAGTTAGTTTTTTGCCCTTTTCCCCTAAAATACATGTATATATTTATCACTCTCAGTTACTTGTTACAAGTTTACATACAAATTTCCATTCATGTTTGCACAACCATAGTCTCATATACCTAGTTTTATTACTTAAATTCAAACATGTGTATCCGAAAATAAGATTAGTTACAATTCCTACCTATGTCGGATAAGCAATGCATCATATCTTTCCATTTGTTTACTCGTAACGATATAACCAAACCACTACCTATTTACATTATCAAATACATACATCATCTCCAACTTATCTAATGTCTTTACTTAAGTATAAAATATCGACCAATAATATTCTTCACATCCTTGCACCACAGTAGACACAATATTACATTTCTTCGAAGTTGCTCCTACTATGGTTATGTTGATACTTTCAGCGTTCCTACCACCCACGAAGGCCATCTCTGGAACACATCCTTCACCTCTTTTCGTCTATACCTCTTCACGTATTTTGGTACATACATAACTTTAGCAATAACAATGCATGTATGACTGTATCCATTAACCATCATTATTACATATGTCACAAGTATATTTATCTGTTATGACACACATAACCCATATCTTCCGTGAATCTATAACTGCTTATACACATATGCACACTCAAATTACTTTGTCCCCTAGTTTTACATCTCTCCTCTGACTTAGCAATTTTATCTGACGCAACATTAAATGTCATCATAGTAGGATGAACATTTTAATATTTTTTCCCTCACATGTGTCATTCCATAGCCCTATTTTAATCTTTTTCCATGGTACAGAGGTGAGAGAACTAATTTTTAAAAAACTTATGCAACATACTAATTTCCACATTATTCTTGTATTTCTAGCAAATTCACCCTTCTTTTTTTAACAAATAATGTTATTAAATATGTGTTTGTTGCAAATTAGGGTGTAGTAGAAAATTGTAACAAAATTACTACAAAATTGTCTCAAAACACACTATATCTAATTGTTTAAAATTAGCAATTAATTTTGGTGTTACAAATTATTCACAAAAAGCTACAATTATGGCGTAATGTAAAAATTATTTCTTGTATTGACATGCAGACATTACAGATGAAATTATACATGGAGTATGAACATTCTAGGTTAAGCTAAATAAAATCAGAGGGATAATCGATATCTATGTATTAAAGGAGGATTGCTTAATCAACTCCTTAACACGCCCCACAAGGAGGATTCTGAACGCAACCGAGGTGGTTCTTATACGGAGTCATATTAAGACCTTTGGTTTTCTCAATACAGAGAAGGCGAAACATCAAAAAGAAACATGTAATTGACAAATTCAAGTAGGAACATTGCTTCCTCTGTTTTCAACGATCTTTAGTATGATTTTGTTTATTGTATATACTTGCTACACATAGTTGTACTATATATTATACTCGTTTGTATCTATGCAGACATTGATGTTACTTTGTTCGACGTCAACTATGAAGAGGATAAGTGATATGTATGCATCTTAGCTAGTTTTAGGTGTCTCATTTAGTCTAATTTTCATACATTTACATAACATTTGTACTGTTATAGAGTCATTTTAGCTTCATATGCATAATTTGCATTAGCATTGCATACATATTGCTTTGAAGTAGTTTTTAGGCACCTTGGAGATCAAAATTGGAGGATTTTGGATGTGAGGAGTATCATGGGATCAAACATGGGGATGGAACATGACATGAAAGCAGCAAAGGAAGGAATTTGGTTGAGCTCGATCAAGACACTCAACTAGACTCGCTCGAGTGTGAAGTTTTCTAACAGATTAAACCAGACTCGACCACCTTACGTAATTGGATGAGCTCGAGTACCATGAATTTTGAAGACCACACAACACTCGATCACGCCACTAAATCAACCTTTGGTCGAGTGGCCCTTATTTTCAGAACGTTGATTTTTTTAGGTTTTGTAAAGAAATTATAAATACTCCTCTTAAACCACAAAAACCTATGTACGTTTTATTTCCTCTTTTGGCTAAGTTTTAAGAAGAACTCACTATTTTTCTCTCTTGTAACCTCTCTCGAATGCTAGATCTTGTTTAATCTATTGAGTATTGCATTTTCTTCTTTAATCAATCTTGTCTATCTCTTTCTTATGTTTCTAGTTATGTTATCTATTTTATTTTCTGGGTTTTTGCATTTCATGATGAACTTTGAGTAGATTTCTAGGGTTCTTGAAGAAATTAGTTAGATTAGTGTAGATCTAGGGATTTTCTGCTTGTTTAAGGTTGTTTATGCTCATATCTCTTTAGTTTAGGTGTGCTTAATGCTTATTTCTCCTTGATCACTTGAAATCTGAGTTTTGCATTCCTCACACACAAGGTATTTGTTAAAATGCTTGATTGAGCCTATACTTGAGATAATCATTCCTAACTGAAGAGATTGAATGTTTAGGGTGTTTATTGACTTAAATAAGTTGAATCTTACTGCCTCTTACAGTATAAATCGTTGGTGAGAATCAAGTATGACTGTAGTCTAAGTTGAGTCTTATTTCATGAGAGTGAATCTGATTGTTATGAATATATTGCCTAGAGATCATCCTTATTAGGTTGTTAAGCAAGTTTGAGAATTTCTAGTGAAGCATTGATCATTGATCCCACTCCTCAAGAGCTTCTTTGTCGCCTATTGCTATTGCTTATTGCTCTGTTTTGCTATTGTTAATCGCCTATCTTGCTCTGTTTTCTTTGAGTTTTATGTTTAATTTTATCTTGTTTCTATTGCACTATACTTATTTAGGTTCCTAGATATCAACTGAACTTATTTGGCTTAGATTAGATAAGTTTGATTGCATCATGATTGTTTGTTGCTCACCTACTTGGATTGACAACTTTTCTGTGCTACAATGATATGAATGTGTAGTAGGGTATTTGAAAGATAGTAAAATATTGTTATCAAATTGACGCCATTGTCAATTGGGTGTTTGTTAGCTACATTTAGGATTTTGGACTTTATGAGACCAAGTTCTCTTATGTTTTTTATCACAAACCGGTGATAACAACTTGTTTTTGTGCTTTTGTTGATTTTCTCACGTACTCGATCAGTGCACTACTTACAGCCAGTTCCTCATGGACTCGACCTGCACACTCGATCATCATGTGGTCGAGTAAGCTATTCTGGGTTTGAATTCTGAGTGTATAAAGACAAGATCCAAAGGAAATAAGAAACTAATCTGCTACATAGACAACATCAACCAGTTGCCACATGAGTTAAGGGAACAACGTGATAGGTTACTAGATGATCACCAGGATCTAATAGAGATGAATAATAAACAAGCACATGATCCGACTACACAAGCTTAAAATGTGCAAGCACATGTGCATGGGCCTCATCCGAGGAGAACGAGATACATTGGAGCAGGTGATGCGCCTAGCACTCACACCCAATGACATGGGATTGTTTCACCTGTTATTCCAAACAACAACTTTGAGATCAAGAGTAGTCTCATCTCTATTATCCAGAGCAACAAGTTTCATGGACTACCTGTGGAGGATCCTCTTGATAATCTTGATGAGTTTGAAAGGCTCTGCGGCCTCACTAAGATCAATGAGGTTAGTGATGATGCTTTTAAGCTGAGGTTGTTCTCATTCTCTCAAGGGGACAAGGCACACATTGCGAGAAGCACCTACCTTAAGGGTCTATCACATCATGGGATGAGTGCAAGAAAGCATTCCTTGCCAAGTTCTTCTCAAATTTCAGGACTGCAAAGCTTCGTATTGAGATTTCTTGGTTTGTGAAAAACAATTCAGAGTCATTCTTTAAAACTTGGGAGCGATTTAAGACTTACCAATCTCAATGTCCTCAACACTAAATCCCTTCTTAACACTCTATACAGAAGTGGTCTCCCCAAGATCTGCATGTTATTGGACACAACCAACAATGGTAATTTCTTGAACAAGGATGTTGATGATGGCTAGGAATTAGTAGAGAACCTTGCCCGAGCTGATGGACAATATGGAGAGGACTATGACAGAAATATGAGGGGTACAAATGATTCAGATCCGCTGAGTAGAAAGGAGATGAAGGTTATGAACAAAAAATTGGATAAGTTACTCTTGGTACATCAGAAACAAGTCCACCTTATATGTGAGGATGAACAAATTTAGGAAGAGGAGGATGATCAGGTTGAAGAGGTTAGGTTTGTGCAGAATCAAGAAGGAGGTTATAAAGTGTACAAATATTACAAGCAGAATCCCAAATTCTCTTACAGGAACACCAATTACAAGTAGAATCTAAGCCACAACCGGTTCAGACCAAAGCTTATGTGCCAAAGCAACAATACCACCAGAGTTTCTAGCCAGCTCCAATCGTACAATTAAGGTATGAAGAATAAGTTCAAGCTCAGCCGCTTGCTCAACAACCTCCAGAGGTGATGAATTTGCTAAGATAGATGCTTCTCATGGTGACCTCAATTGCAAGTTTGAGACATTGAACTCTAGACTCAAGTATCTAGAGAGTCAACAAGCATTCTCTTCTACTATGAAGACAACTAGACAACTCCCTGGGAAATCAGTTCAAAACCCTAAGAAATATCATGCCAATGCCATCACTCTAAGGAGTGGACATAAGTTGCTTATTTGTTCAGAGAATGCCTAGGAAACTGAGGACAATGAAGCTCAAGGAAGGGAGGATTGTCTCATCAAAGATCATGCCAAAAACTCAACTCTAGTGATCACACTCGACTAGGAAACTCGACATGCTAGTGGTCGAGTGCAACCTTCTGATGATAAAAAATCTGCAGTTCCACAAGAAAATGACAAGTCTTTTGTTCCCCCACCTTATAAACCCCAATTTCACTTTCTTGTAATGTTCAAGAAGGAATTAACTGAGAAGTACAAAGCTCTCTTTGATAAGCAGATGAAGGATATAGAGCTTAAGTCCCCTATCTTGGATGCCTTCATGTTAAAGCCTCCTTACTAGAAGTTCCTGAAAAATGCCGTTAAGGAAAGAACTCAAAAAGTTGAGGGCATGGTAGTTCTTACTCATGAGTCTAATGCCATTATCCAAAGGAAAGTGGTGCCAAAGAAGCTTGATGATCTTGGCACCTTTACAATCACTTGCTCTCTAGGTCCTTTAACCTTCAGCAATTGTCTATGCGCTCTTGGTGCATCCATCAGTTTTATGCCACTTTTTGTTGCACAAAGATTGGAATTCATCAAGTATAAGTCTTGCAAAATCTCATTGGTTTTGGCTGATAGGTCTGTAAGGACTCTTCATGGTATTTTAGAGGATCTACTTGTCAAGGTTGGAGGTGTGGAAATATTACTCGATTTTGTAGTTCTAGAGATGGATGAAGAACCCAAGGATCCATTGCTTTTTGGAAGATCTTTCTTGGCTACTGGTGGTGCAGTAATTGATGTGCAGAAGGGTGAGATTGCGTTAAACTTATGGAAAAACTTCAAGATGAAGTTCAACATCAAGGATGTAATGAAGAAGACTATTAAGGGCCAGCTGTTCTGGGTCAAGAAATGGATATTCATGCAGATGAGTTGCTAGAAGAGCTTGCAGAGGAGGATCGTTTAAAGAGTGCATTGACAAAGGATGGTATACATGGGTATCTTCATGTAGAGAATGAGTGCTATGGGATGTTGTTGGACTCCCATAAGCCAATAAAGGGGCCAAATATGTTTGAAGACTTGGCTGAAGCAAGGCCAGCGGTTAAGGCAGCAACTGGGGAAGGGTCAACCTTAGCGAGCCATGAACTTGCACTCTTTGCACCAGACTCAACCACCACACTTGACCTGCTTGTGGTCTAGTTCACTTCAAACACAGCCAATGATGACTGGTCCGAGCTTAAAGCAACTAAAGTGGAAGTGAAACCACTTCCTAAATGGCTAAGGTACGCTTTCTTAGGTCCCAACTATACTTATCGTGTTATAGTCAATGATGCATTAAATGATGATGAGTTGCACATGCTGTTGATTGAGTGGAAATGGTTTAGAAAGACTATAGGATATTCTCTAGATGACATTAAAGGTATATCACCTAGTCTTTGCACTCATAGGATACATCTTGAAAACAAATCGTATTCCAACATGGAACCTCAGAGGAGATTGAATCCTAACCTTAAAGAAGTAGTGAAAAAAGAAATTGTTAAACTACTTGATGCTGATGTGATATTTCCAATCTCTGATAGTAAATGGGGTTCACCAGTTCATTGTGTCCCTAAAAAGGGAGAAATAACTGTTGTTAGGAATGAGAAAACTGAACTGATTCCTACTAGAACTGTCACATGTCATAGGATGTGCATAGATTATAGGAAGTTAAACTCTGCATCTAGGAAAGATCATTTCCCATTGCCTGTCATTGATCAAATGGTAGAAAGGCTAGCTAATCATCCATACTACTACTTTTTAGATGGGTATAGTGGATTCTTTCAAATCTCTATACATCCAAATGACCAGGAGAAAACAATATTCACTTGTCCATATGGCACACTTGCATATAGGAGAATGCCTTTTGGTTTATGCAATGCACTTGCTACTTTCCAATGTTGTATGACTTAGATATTTTTAGATTTGATTGAGGAGATAGTTGAGGTCTTCATGGACGATTTCTCTGTCTATGGCTTTTCTTTCTCTTCTTGTTTGTCGAATTTGTGCAGGGTTCTTAGCAGACTAAGATTGAAGTTATGGTACAACTGCAATCTCCAAAGACAGTCAAGGATATTAGAAGTTTCTTGGGTCATGCTGGATTTTATAAGAGGTTCATCAAGGATTTTTCTAAGATTGCAAGACCCTTGACTCACCTATTATGCAAGGAGGCTGAGTTCAAATTTGATTCATAGTGTCTTGAAGCTTTCTTGCAGATTAAAAAGGCCTTGGTGAGTGCACTAATAGTTCAATCTCCTGATTGGACTCTTCCATTCAAAATTATGTGTGATGCAAGTGATTATGTTGTGGGAGCTGTACTAGGCCAAAAGAAAGACAAGAAGCTCAATGTCATCTACTATGCAAGTAGAACACTTGATGAAGCTCATGTTAAATATGCCACAACCGAGAAAGAACTCTTTGCTGTGGTCTTTGCTTTTGAGAAGTTCAGATCTTACCTTGTTTGTTCTAAGGTGATAGTGCACAATGATTATGTAGCCTTGAGGTACTTGATGAAAAAGAAAGATGCTAAACCAAAGTTGTTGAGGTGGATTCTATTGATGCATGAATTTGAAATGGAGATTGTGGATAAACAAGGGATTGAGAATGGTGTAACTGACCATTTATCAAGGATGATGATAGAGGATTTGATCCCAATTGATGACTCTATGCCTGAAGAATAACGCATGACTTTCAAGGCAATAGAGAATTGCTTTCAACTCAAAGATAAGCTCGCTGGAGCTACATTTCCTTGGTATGCATATTTGGTTAAGTACTTGGTTATTGGCAAAGTACCTAAGACTTTAGATTTCTATCAGAGGAAGAAGTTCTTATAGATGTGAACCACTACTTTTGGGATGAGCATTATATATACAAGATAGGGTATGATAGCTTGCTTAGAAGATGTATTGCTGAAGAATAGGTTCAAGGTGTCTTAGAGCATTGTCATGAGTCTAATTATGGAGGACACTTTGCAACATTCAATACAGTACAAAAAGTTGTACAAGCTGGACTTTGGTGGCCTACTATTTTCAAGGGTGCTCAAGCATTCATCTCCAAGTGTGATCATTTCCAAAGGGTGGGGAATATTAGCAAGAAAAAATGAGATGCCTCAGAATCCAATCTTAGAGACTGAGGTTTTTGACTGTTGGGGAATCGATTTCATGGGACCATTTAACCCACCATCTCATCGAAACAACTCCAAGAGTTGTAATCAGCGATGGAAGCTCTCATTTCATCAACAAGCTATTTGAAAACATATTGAAGAAGTATGGAGTTAAACATCAGGTAGCTACACCTTATCACCCACAGACTAGTGGTCAAGTTGAGGTTTCAAACAAGCAGATTAAATCAATCTTTTCAAGAGTTGTTGGTGTATCCAAAAGGGATTAGTCAGTTAAGCTTGATAATACTCTATAGGCTTATAGAACAACTCACAAGACTCCCATTGGAAGAATTTTATTTTAGCTTCTATATGGCAAGTCATGTCATCTCTCTGTCGAAATTGAGTACAAGGCAATATGGGCAAAAAAATTTCTGAGCTTTGATCTTAAGATAGCCTAAGAAAAGACAACAATTTATTTGCATGAGTTAGGGGAGATCACACTTGAGGCTTATGATAATTCAAAAGTTTATAAGGAGATGAATAAGACATTTCATGACAAAAAGATCACTCCAAAGAGGATTACAGCTGGTGATCAAGTTCTTTTGGTCAATTCAAGACTCAAGCTATTTCCAAGGAAGCTAAAGTCTAGGTGGTCTGGTCGGTTTAAAGTGCAAGAGGTTTTACCATCTGAAGCAATCAATCTAATCAACAAGGATGAAGAGAACTTCACAGTGAATGAGCAAAGAGTCAACCCTTACTTGGCTGACGAGACCATGTCCGAGAGAACTTCGGTTCTTCTCAATGAGTCACCCCATCTCTAATGGGTGTGAAGAGGCAAGTTTAGGGACTTAAAACAAGCTCACTTGGGAGGAAGTCCCATGATATCCTTTGTACATATTTTCTTTTATTTTCAATTTTTGCAAATTTTTTTTCTTTTTTTTTGGTTATTGCTGTGTGTTTTAAGGTCAAGAGAAGTGTAATGAGGTCGAGTATAGTGTTTGAGGCAGCAATTGAGTAAGGTTGAACCCCAACGTACAAAAAACATACTGGACTCGACCGCGAACTCGATCAGGACCCACTAGAGTGCAAGTTTTGTGGCCATAAATTTTCTCATTCGACTAGTGTACGATTGAAGGGCCCACTCGAGTTCACGGGTCTCTGCTCCATTCACATGCTTCTGACTCTTTTGCAGATTTTTAGGCCGAGTGAGAGAAATTTCTGTCAAAGTCTCACGTGAAAGGGGAAGTAATTAGAGAGGCATAACAGATCGCACCAAAAAACATATGGAAGAAATGAGGCGCACTAATCAAGAGATCAAACACACCCTCTTAGTTAGGACGTCCATGCCATCAGATTTGGAAAACCACGAATCGGAGGTAGAATCCAAAGAAAAGGATAATGGAAGACACAAGAGCGAATAGTCAGAGGAAAGAGTCGAAAGGACACCTCCACCCGAAGTCGACAGGCTGACCAAGCTCCTATCCGTGGTACAACAAACTCAGGAGGACTACAAAGTCATGAAGATGCAGGTACATAGGGCGATAACATCAGCCCCATAACTGCATCGTGTGATCGAGCAAACTCAAAACACCCCTTCACCAGGAGGATCGCTAACGCGCAAGTCCAACGAGAGGGAAAGCTGAAGTTGCCGCAGTACTCCTGAGAGTTAGACCCAACAACGTTCTTAAAATCTTTTTGCCTAGTAGCTGATAGAGCGTACCTTCGACAAGAAGAGCAAGACCCAAGTGTCTGTCGTTTCTTTTCAAAACACCTCTAAGGCGCAGTGCCATATTGGTTTCCACCCTTAAACCAAACTCGATCTATGGATTTGAGGAACTAGCACAATCTTTTCTCAAACAGTACTCAATCTTCATCAAACACTGCGTAACAGCAAAAATTTTATGAGCATGAAGCAGGAAAAACACAAGCCCATGCGCTAGTTTGTCGATCGATTCAAAGCAATGAAGGCCAAAAGTGTACACATGGGAGACAAGATGGCCTTATTAGCACTAGATTCAATATTATGGCCTACATCCCAGTTCAAGACGAATCTCGCACAAAATCCCCCAGAAACTTTGGACAACGCGCTGCATCGTTTAGTCAATTTTGCGAGTTGGGAGGAGATCCCGGAAGCGTCTAAGATGAAAAGAAAGGAAACTCGCAAAATCCAAGACGGACTTTAGATGGAATTTGGACTGCTTCGGAAGCTAATAAACACCAAGACGGACGTAGAACCAAATGGGAAAATTACCAGGCGATCAGACAAAAGTGGCTAAGTGCCAGAAAGGAGCAGACTCGATTGGGCCACTCGATCAGTGCTTGGTCGAGCTACACAATTTTGGAGGCCTCCATTAACCACTCGACCAAGCCACTCGACCAGAAGGGTCGAGTCTCGCCCCAACGCCACAACGTGCAGAACCCCACTCGACCCGAGGAAGCCCCGAACAGGGCTCAAGCTAGCCAGGAGCTAAGCAAGTACCCACCACTCGAGCTGTAGGCTCGAGTTGCATAAACTCGAGCCTGGTAAAGGATGCAGGGAATCAACATCACTCGACCGAGTGACTCGACCTACCCTTGGTCGAGTCACTTGTTCCGCACACTCTTTTGTTGACTTAGGTCATTTGTACCTGGGCTATAAATACTCTTGTGTAGCCCACATTTGCGCAGTTCGGATTTTCTAGACAAGTTTCTTTCTATTTTTTTGGCTAAGTTTGTATTTTTCCAGAATCTTAAGTTTTAATCTGAATTTTATTGCATCAAGGTTTAGTTCTTCTCCTCTTTTCTCTTCTGTTAATCTTTCCATAAGTTGCTAATCATGATTATGAATGTTGCTGTTGTGCTTATGTTGCTGAGTGAGTAATCCTCTTAGAGAAAGAGGGGGAATGGGTGGATTAGCGTGAAACTAGGGAATCCAGATTGTTTAAGCTCTTCTCTTTGCTAGATTTCTTTGGATTTGGTGTCCTTAATGCTTGTTGCTAGCTGATCACTAGGAATTTGATGTTTGCATGATTGACCCGAAAGGTGTTCGATCAAATGCTTGACTGAGCCAAGAATCCGAAATATGTTTTCTGTCCCAAGGGTTTGGCTGTATGGATAGTATATTGGCTAGAATGCAATGTCTCTTTATGCCTGCTTCTGGTCCAGTCCTTGCAGAGTTCACCGACCACGGGAGTGGCAATGTTACTTTCATTTGTATTGCCTAGAAATCACCCTCATTAGGTTGTTAATCAATCTGGAATCCTCTAATATAGCACTGCTCCTTGACCCGAACCCCCTTGAACCCTTATATCCGACTATCGAATATCGTTATCATCCTTTTTACTTGCTACGTTCCGTTATCACTTCTACTGCTTCTATTAGGTTCAGTTCCGTGACACTTTGATGAACTGATCATCGAACTTAAATTAATTGAACCGCATAGTTCCTGATTGTTAGCAATGCACTTGAGTTGGATTGACACTTATTATACTACATCGACATGCTAGTGTTATAGGATTTATTTGATCTGATTGCACAAAACCGTCAAAAACTTTCTTATCAAATTGGCGCCGTTGCCAAATTGAGTGTTTGATTTCTACATTCGGGACACTTGGATCTATCAAGATCAAGTTCCCCACGTTTCCAGAAAGAACTGACATCTCATTTCTTCTGTTTTTGGTGTTTCTCAGGTACCTCGACCCACATACTCGATCCGAACTGATCGAGTCATCGTCTTCCCAACCCCAGCTAACCGCCTCGACCAGCCGCCTTGCCCTATCTTGATCGAGCCAGCTTCCTAACAAGGATTACTACACCGCTCGACCAAGGCACTCGACTGGCACCAAGTCGAGCCCTATGTTAGTTCCCCACCACCGTTTCTACTCGATCTGGTAACTCGACCTACCTTGGGTCGAGTGACCTACCTTGCTTGGAATCCCCAGGTTTATGCAGACAAGATCTAGAGGACACGACAACCTCATCCACTACAGAGACGACATTGATCTGTTGTCCCGTCAGATACGAGCACAGAGAGCTCAGTTACAGGCTGATCAAGAAGAACAAGAGGGTATGGAGAACCAGAATGAACCACCACCCATGCATGAGCCTCACCCAAGGAGGCCACGATACATTGGTTCTGGCGACTCACCCACAACTCACCGCATCCGTCATGGCATTGTTCCCCCACCTATACCGAACAACAACTTTGAAATCAAGAGTGGACTCATTGCCATGGTCCAGAACCAGAAATTCCACGGTCTCCCTGTTGAAGATCCGCTTCACCACTTAGATGAATTTGAACGGCTCTGAAGCTTGACAAAGATAAACGGAGTCAGTGAGGATGCATTCAAACTCCGACTCTTCTCATTCTCTCTCGGTGATAAGGCACACCAATGGGAAAAACACTTACCTCAAGGCTCCATCACATCATGGGTTGAATGCAAACAAGCATTCCTCTCCAAATTCTTCTCCAACTCCCGTACTGCCAAGCTCAGAAACAACATCTCAAGCTTTGCCCAGAAGAACTCAGAAACATTTTCTGAAGCTTGGGAACGTTTCAAATCATACCAATCACAGTGCCCCCATAATGGTTTCAGTGACGAGTCCCTCCTCAGCACTCTCTATCATGGTGTTCTACCAAGAATCCGCATGCTCCTAGACACAGCCAGCAATGGCAATTTTCTCAACAAAGAGGTTGATGCTGGCTGGGAATTGCTAGAAAACTTAGCAGCTACGGATGAAAATTATAACGAGGACTATGATCGCACCCACCGCGGTACCAGTTCGGTTGAATCAGATACTGTTAGCCGAAAAGAAATCAAAGCCCTCAACGAGAAACTGGATAAGCTTCTAGTGGCCACCTCTCAAAAACATGTGCATATGGTCTGTGAGAACAACCACGACGCCACCGACGAAGACGGTCAGATTGAAGATATCAGCTACATTCAGAATCAAGGTGGGTACAAGAACTACAACTCCTACAAGCAGAACCCAAACCTCTCATACTGCAGCAACAACGTTGCCAATCCGCAGGACCAAGTCTACCCATCCCAACCACAACAAGGCCAGCCCAAACCATATGTCCCCAAGAAACCCTATACCAACTATGCCTCCAAGCCTTCGGTACCACCTGGGTACCAAGCAACTCAAACACCTCAACCGCCTGCACCCACTCCAGACGTGCTTAATATCCTCCAACAGCTACTTCAGGGACATCAATCCAGCGGCAAGGAACTCTCCAAAATGCAAGCTGAACTAAACAGCAAGATCGATGCTTCCCACAATGATCTGAACTACAAATTTGAAACATTAAATGCAAGGCTGAAGTATGTTGAAAGTGTACAAGCCTCCTCTTCCACTGTGAAGACATCGGGTCAATTGCCAGGAAAAGCAGTCCAAAACCCGAAAGAGTACACAGCCCAATCAATCACACTGCGGAGTGGCACGGAACTAACCCCACGCACTGGCAGTACTAAAATCACTGAGGACAGTGATACTCAGGTAGGGGAGGATAGCCTACGTGAAACTAAGGCTGAAAATACTGAAAAAATTACCCCAACAGTTGAACTCGAGTCATCAACTCGACCCACACTAGGTCGAGTTCAGCTTTCAAGAACGGACATTCCGTCCAAACCACTGGGAGAAAGTGCACTCGAGTCCCCAACTCGACCAGCACCGACTCGAGTCCAGCTTCCGGAAATGAAGGACCTGCCCAAAACCTTACCTGCAGAACCACTCGAGTTCCTTACTCGATCTGCACTGGATCAAGTCGTAATTCCTGCTACCCGAATCCCCTTCGCACTTATCCCGCAGTACCAGAGGTTTCTTAAAGTAGCCGTCAAAGAGAAGACCCGGGAAATGGAAGGAATGGGAATCAGGACATATGAATGTAAGGCCATTGCTCAAATGAAAGTAGTGCATAAGAAGTTGGAAGATCCTGGTACGTTTACACTGCCATGTACATTGGGCAGCCTGTCCTTCAGAAATTGCCTCTATGATCTTGGAGCATCAATCAGTCTAATGCCGCTCTCTGTCGCAAAGCGGTTAGGATTCAACAATTACAAGTCTTGTAAGCTCTCCTTGATCCTAGCTGACAGGTCCGTTTGATTGCCATATGGTCTGTTGGAGGATCTGCCTATTAAGATTGGCAATGTGGAAGTACCAACAGACTTCATAGTGCTGGAGATGGGCGAAGAACCGAAAGACCCATTGCTTCTCGGTAGACCATTCTTAGCCTCAGCCGGTGCATTAATTGATGTGAGGAGTGGGACCATTGAGCTGAACCTTGGTGACACCCTTAAGATGAAATTCGATATTAATGATGCCACAAGAAAACCCACTATCGAAGGCCAAACCTTCTCAATCACAGAGGTGGACCAGTTAGCGGTTAAACTACCCGAACACCCTCAGGGCATGTCATTTACAAGGAGAAAGCCCGACGATTATCGCAACAATGCCCCTGTGTATGAGGGAACTCTTGACGGCTAGAGCCTTGTGGCTATGTTTGATTGTGAGAAAGCTATCACGGGACCTACTAAGGGCATAGGCCTGACACCAACACTGGATTTGGGACCGAACATACTGCTGAAACTGATGGGTTATGCAAGCGGAGCAATGGAATATAAGGTGAAGAGCATCAACTTTCCCAAGCCATTTGCCAAAGTCAAGCAAATGCCTCCACCAGAGTGCCAGAACCATTTGGCACCAAAGAAACCACACCTTGCGGAACCATCGCTCTGGCTAGCAAGGAAAGGAATGATACACCATCTGAGGGAACGCGGTTTCCCTCCGATCCATCCCAGGTCTGATAAGGATGAAGAGTCAAGCTAAGTGACTTTAAACAAGCTCACTTGGGAGGAAGTCCCATGCATATCCTTGTATATATACTCTATTGCATGTTTCTTTTTTATTGAACTCATTTAGTCTTTGCAACCTTTTTCTTTTATTTTTGTGTGCGTGTGGCTGTTTTGAGTGATTCCAGGGCATTAAAAGGAACATCAAGCAGAAGGCACCACCTCTAGCATCAAAA
Source organism: Lepidium didymum (assembly GCA_963920545.1). Lineage (NCBI taxonomy): Eukaryota > Viridiplantae > Streptophyta > Magnoliopsida > Brassicales > Brassicaceae > Lepidium > Lepidium didymum. Next base: position 4,682,452 of record OY986988.1, read on the forward strand.
ACCACGGATCAGAACGACATCAGGCCAAATTCGACCCAACTCGATCTCCATACTCTACCAAACAGGTCGAGTTTAAGGCCAGGGAAATCTCAAGGCATCACACTCGGGCAACCCACTCAATGCAGGCACTCGAGCTCCAACCAGAAAAGGGACACTCGACTGAACAGCTCGAGCTACTCACTCGAGTTACACAAAAAAGAGCCAACAGTTGTGATCCAGACGTACGTTACAGATGTGCGGCCAGGACCCTCGAGTTACCTAACTCGACTAGGGTAACTCGAGTTAAGGAATATGTGGCCAGAAATCCAACTCGAGTCAAGTTTTGTGGACATGAATACTCGAGTTAACCTAACTCGACCTGGGTTACTTTAAATGCCAACCCGAGTTAAGATTGTGTGGACCAGAATTGAAGAAGCATTTAGTGCACTTTATTGCACTTGGCACCCCACTCTCCATATAAAAGGGCCATCAACATCAACCCCACCACTCACTCCACATCAACAACACTCCTCTCCTACACTCCACACCCCACTCTCCCTCTGCAAACACACTCTCCAAGGAACAAAAGTCTCGAGCCAAGCAAAGCCGCCACTAAAGCTTGAAACCAAGGCCAAAAGGAACCACTCGACTCAACCAGTCGAGTAAAAGAGACGAGTTGCGCAGAAGTCATAACAACTCGACCTGCTCAAGTCGAGTTGCTGGTCGAGCCTACCGGACAAGCAAGGCCACTCGACCCATACAAGTCGAGGCCCAGCTCGAGCTTCCAATTTCCAGACCACGGATATAGTCACTCGACCCCAGACCAGTCGAGCTTGCAACTCGAGCCACCCAAATAAGGTATCCCATCGTCCCTTTTCATTATTTTTCGCACTCATGTCTTCTCTTGCTTCTTGGCGTGCAGAGCAGATATGACTCAGGGCTCGGATGAACAAACAAAATCGAAAGCCTCGCTCCACTGAAGCGGCCCCTCCTGATAGTCCTGAGGATCGACGGAGGAGTACCGTAGCAAACCGGAAGCTGGACGAGGAGGGAGCCTCTGCAGAGCAAAGCAAAGGGAGCACCGGAGGGACTCTCTTGTCCCAAAACAAGCACGCGGAGAAATCAAGCTCCACATCCTTCTCCGATTCTGTTCGAAGTGCTCTTGAAAGAGATCAGAAAGCAAAGGAGCGGAGACTTTCTAGGATGCATGAGGAGGAACAAAGGAGACTCCAAGCCCGAGAGGTAGACACAATAAGCAACAAGGGGAAGGGAATCGCTCCCCCATCTGAAAGTGAGGGAGAAACACCACAAGTTAGTGACGATAATGCTGGAGATGTAGACCCTGAGATCGAGTATGTGGAGGAAAGTTCACCAGATGTGGGTGATCAGAAAGAGGCCGAACAAGATGATGAAGAAGACTTTGAGGAAGAAGAGAGGGAACATCCAAGGAAGGGGCCGAGCACTGAATTCTCAAGGGCCATGACCGGCTTAATGGAGCTCGGGTATAGCGAGAAAGATGCGCTGATTGCATATGAAGAAAAGCAATGTGAGCTAAGGCAGAAGGCGGCTTCAGCCCAATCTAATCTAAAGAGCGCTTGGGAAGCACTGAGTGCAATGGGATTCGAAGGAACCCGCTACCCCCACCGTGAGACGATGGACAGAATGAAGATTACCCGAGACGTTGACCTACTGTTTGAAGCATGCGGGCTGAGCCACTACATGTCCCTGGTCTCGAAAACATACGAGGAGGAGACGCTTCAGTTCCTGGCCACGGTTAACCTCCATGTGTACAACAAAAACGTCGAAGGCTTACTGGAGCGTGACAGAGGAGGCTACATCACATTTCAGGTGGACATGAAGCAATACAAGTGCACTTTACGAACCATACAGAAGCTCTTCAAATTCCCGAAGGGAGCCGCAACCTTCCCAAACATTGACGAAAACGAGGTGGATACGCTCTGGGTGATGCTAGGGGGGAAAACAGAATTCAACCCTTCACGTACAAAAGGTAACTGCATCCGCAACCCTTGCATCAATTATATGCGGAGAGCTGTAGGAGATGTTCTTTTCGCAAGGGATTCCACAGCCCCGATCAATCTAGGGGAAATGCACATGCTCGTTACTACACTTAAAACGACCATTGGAGAAACACCTAGCGGCGAGCTGATTATAGGAGATGACGCGGATTCTGGCCTAGCCTACGTACTAGCAAGGCAGTTGATGGAGTACAGGAATCGGGCTGCGATCCAAGCTAAGAAGGGCAAACAGAAGCGGATCAGCATAGGCGGACCAGTCTACCAAATCATGAAGAAGTGCGGAGTCAAGATCGACAAGACTAGCTGGGTAGAATCCCGCTACATGGACGCTGAGTATCCGAAACGCCAGCACCTTGTGGCATGGGGAGAGCACGATGGTAGACTAGTCTACAAATTTGCACACCCGGAAGAGCCAAACGCACGCATTCTGCTGCCTTGCCTAGAGCATACTTCAATCCGGATGGGCAAGAATGCGGACTTCATCCCGCCACTACACGCTCTCTTTGACCCAGAAGCACAACCTATCCACCAGCCAATCCCGGAAAACACCGAGGAACTCGACCCAGAAGAATATCTCTTTGAGGAGTATGATGCACCCAGGCAAGGTGTGGCCATCAAAGAAGTCCACAAAAGGATTGGGTTGCTGCAGAAAATGAACAAATGGCTCATTAAAAAGGTGAAGGGCTTGGTCAAGCATAAGGAAGACTGGACCCAGGAAAAGGCAGAACTCAGACGTGAAATGAACGCTTTGAAGGATCGGTTCAGCGCGGAATCATCGCAATTTCCCACAGCTTCACAGAGACATCACTCCGTTTCTATCAAAGATACCCCTATCCAGCGTCCGGAACCGCCAAGGCATTCGTCTGCTGAGCTAATGATGTACCAGCGCAGGCCAAGGAAAGCCAAACCTAGGCACTCGACCCCCTCACTCGACCTACAAGGGATCGAGTGGCCTCCAACTACACACGAAGTAGGCGCCTCGTGTCACCCACTCGACTCATCCGGACTCGAGCTGTTCCCCGACCTACTCCAGAACCACGACTCAGCCTTCCCACTCGATCCGTCCAGACTCGAGCAGCTCCTCCCGGACGAAGACTTACCCCCCTCGACTGCCAACTCGACCCGCAACTACCCGAGGGCCAGCTGGATGTTGGCGACTATACACTGGAGAGCATGAATACCTCCACGTCCAACTTCTTTGGTCTCTGAACGGTACCAAACACCTTCCTTCACTGTAAATACCGTTGCATCTTTTCCATTTTCGTTGCTCCTTCTGGCCTCCCTTTCAAGCTTTTATACACATAAGGGACTGTGTGATTTAAGTTCGGGGGAGGGGGGGTTCTAAAGGCTACTAATCTTTATTCCATGTGTTCTTAGTTTTGATTTCCATGCGTTGCATACATAGCATAAAAATCCATTTAGATTTTTCATTTTAAGCACTTCATATCACGTAAGGCATAGAAAAACCAAAAACATCGGAAAAAAAACCCTGTCAAAAATACATAAAAAGAGTGTCATGTAGCTGCATTCATGTAGGATCGAGTCTAGCACTGCATAGGGGATTATGATGAGTACGCCTGATTGAGCTTGTTGATTCTTCGTGCTAAATTCACCGCCCTAGATATAAGTTGTCTGCTGCATGCTTTCTTGTCCGAAATGTAAAACCGCACCATGTTAGGAAAATTTAGCATATGCACTCATGCCTAATCGAACCATGTGGAGACCTGAGGCTGATCCTTGCTTAAGTGAAAACCGTAACCTTGACTGTTAATTATCGAGTATTTGCATCGATTTTAAAGCTTGTGGATCACACAGAATATTTGGATTTCCTTTACCGTCATGCAATCTATCTTGTTAATCCAAATAGACTCCCACCATGCATTGTACCTTATTTCAAACCATCCGCTGCTTGCTGTGTGTTTCGTGAGGTCTATTTTCGGTTTATCTTGGCATAAAGTGTTAGGTGAGAGTCGACAAGAGCATGACTTCATGTAGACGCTGGTTCACGTTTTCTGGACCAGATAGGAATAGGTGGTTTCAATTCTGGGTATGGGAATGTCTGGGTCTGTGCGGGAAAGAATGAAAAAGAAAGAATATGGCTAAGTAAAGAGTCTACATCTAAGGAGAAAGGGGCTGGAAAATGATTAATGTGTTCTAGTAAAGGTTTTGGGTAGTGAAAAGAAAGAAAAGAAAGGAAAGGTTCTGAGTAAAGAAAAAGAAGAAAAAGAAATGGGAAGAACCATGTGCTGTAAACGTTTAAGTCCCAAACCGCTAGAAGTTACAAATTTGTGAATCCCCCTCCTTAGAATTGTGAATGGAAAAGCTTATGAGTATGATCTTGGTGGCTAAACAGAGAAATAAGCCTTTAATGAAAAGGGTAGTCTAGGATCAAATTCTGGGTTTAGATTAATAAGATGAAACCGATGTGGGCATACGGGTAGATGAAGTCATGTTTTTGTATGCGCTTATTGGTTCTCACCTTTAGCATTATGCTAAAGTTTAATCCATTTCATTGAGTGATCCCTGTGCATTGATTGACTAGCTACTATGTAGAGATCATTCTAATCTCTAGACCTTACCTTTAGCCAAACAAGCTTTTAAAATTGTTGCATATGCTCGATTCACGGTTCTGTGTTTAATGAATGTCAAAAGGATTAGTTCAAGCGAATGCATGTGTAGGTTAAGACTGAACTTGTGCTGGATTATGATTAATATGGCTATTGTTTTCAGAGTATGACTTGCTTAGTTATGCATTTTAGAACTTGTATCCAGAACGTTGAGTTTAGCATTTGAATCAATTAGTTTTGGCTCTGAATCCCCGTCTCCGCCTTCTTCTCCATCTTAGTTAATTCTGTTTGCTTGAGGGCAAGCAAAATCTAAGTTGGGGGGAGTTGATATGCACTGATTTTACCATGTTTTAGAGTCCCATTTAGCTTAGTTTTCATGCATACCCGCAGCATTCTCATCACCATAGCATCATTCTAGACCAAAAACGTACTCGTAGCACTTGCATCGCATGCACACTACATATGTTTCACTACCAGGCACTTTAGATGGAATTTCGACTGCTTCGGAAGCTAATAAACACCAAGACGGACGTGGAACCAAATGGGAAAATTACCAGGCGATCAGACAAAAGTGGCTAAGTGCCAGAAAGGAGCTGACTCGATTGGGCCACTCGATCAGTGCTTGGTCGAGCTACACAATTCTGGAGGCCTCCATTAACCACTCGACCAAGCCACTCGACCAAGCCACTCGACTAGAAGGGTCGAGTCTCAACCCAACCCCACAACGTGCAGAACCCCACTCGACCCGAGGAAGCCCCGAACAGGGCTCGAGCTAGCCAGGAGCTGAGCAAGTACCCACCACTCGAGCTGTAGGCTCGAGTTGCATAGACTCGAGCCTGGTAAAGGATGCAGGGAATCAACATCACTCGACCGAGTGACTCGACCCACCCTTGGTCGAGTCACTTGTTCCGCACACTCTTTTGTTGACTTTCTTTTGTTGACTTAGGTCATTTGTACCTGGGCTATTAATACTCTTGTGTAGCCCACATTTGTGCAGTTCGGATTTTCTAGACAAGTTTCTTTCTGTTTTTTTTGGCTAAGTTTGTATTTTTCCAGAATCTTAAGTTTTAATCTGAATTTTATTGCATCAAGCTTTAGTTCTTCTCCTCTTTTCTCTTCTGTTAATCTTTCCATAAGTTGCTAATCATGATTATGAATGTTGCTGTTGTGTTTATGTTGCTGAGTGAGTAATCCTCTTAGGGAAAGAGGGGGAATGAGTGGATTAGCGTGAAACTAGGGAATCCAGATTGTTTAAGCTCTTCTCTTTGCTAGTTGGATTTGGTGTCCTTAATGCTTGTTGCTAGCTGATCACTAGGAATTTGATGTTTGCATGATTGACCCGAAAGGTGTTCGATCAAATGCTTGACTGAGCCAAGAATCCGAAATATGCTGTCTGTCCCAAGGGATTGGTTGTATGGATAGTATATTGGCTAGAATGCAATGTCTCTTTATGCCTGCTTGTTCGGATCTCGCTAACGGGAGTTAGGTCTGGTCCGGTCCTTGCAGAGTTCACCGACCACGGGAGTGGCAGTGTTACTTTCATTTGTATTGCCTAGAAATCACCCTCATTAGGTTGTTAAGCAATCTGGAATCCTCTAGTATAGCACTGCTCCTTGACCCGAACCCCCTTGAACCCTTATATCCGACTATCGAATATCGCTATCATCATGCTTACTTGCTACGTTTCGTTATCACTTCTACTGCTGCTATTAGGTTCAGTTCCGTGACACTTTGATGAACTGATCATCGAACTTGAATTAATTGAACCGCATAGTTCCTGATTGTTAGCAATGCACTTGATTTGGATTGACACCTATTATACTACATCGACATGCTAGTGTTATAGGATTTATTTGATCTAATTGCACAAAACCGTCAAAAACTTTCTTATCAGCGTGGCTGCATGCGATGAAGGCAGTGGCCTCCACCCACCACCAGTGCATCAAATTTCCGATGCCTCAAGGATATGCCTTGATAAGAGGTAGTTAGAAGGCCGCAGGGCGGTGTTACAAAGACCGGGAGAGTGGAACCTACCATAACTCAAGGCTGAATCCATCAAAAGAATTAGTGTTATAGCATGGATAGACCGACCCTGACGATCCAGAGAAACAAATCAATATTGGGCGGGACCTCGACCCAGATGTCAAGAAAGAACTAATCGATTTCCTAAGCCAGAGTATAAACACCTTCGCGTTATCGGTGTCTTCAATGACCGGAATTGACGCGTCAATCACCCCACATGAGCTAAATGTGGATCCAACCTTCAAGCCAATAAAACAAAAACGAAGGAAGCTGGGACCAGAGCGCGTCAAAGTAGTCAACGAAGAGGTCAAATACCCACCCTGGTTGGCAAACCCAGTAGTGGTGAAAAAGAAGAACAAAAATTGGAGGGTCTGCATGGATTTCACATACCTCAACAAAGCATGCCCAAAAGGAAGCTTACTACTCTCACACATCGATAGAATGGTGAAAGCTATGATTGGATATAAAGTATTATCTTTCATGGATGCCTTTGCAGGATATAATCAAATACCCATGCATCGCGAGGATCAGGAGAAGACCTAATTTATAACAAATAGAGGAACATACTGTTACAAAGTCATGTCATTCGGGCTGAGAACGCGGTAGCAACATATCAGTGACTCGTAAACAAAATGTTCAAAGTACAACTAGGATGAACGATGGAAATTGATAACATGTTCGTCAAATCAACATGGCTAAAGGATCTCGTCTTACAGCTCGTGGAATGCTTCAAAATTTTGTATGAATATGAGATGAAACTAAACCAAGCAAAATGCTCATTCGGTGTAGCGTTAGGAGAATTCCTAGGATATTTGGTCACAAAGCGGGGAATAGAAGCAAACCTACAACAAATAAGCGCATTAGCATCAACGCCATCTACAAGAACACCAAAAGAGGTTCAACGACTCACAGGAAGGATCGCGGTACTAAATCTTTTCATTTTCAGATCAATCGAAAGTGCCTCCCGTTCTACAAGCTACTTAAGGTGAACAAAGAATTTGAGTGGAACGAGGAATGACAGGAAGCACTAAACTAACTCAAAGCCTACCTAGACAATCCACCCATCTTAGCGAATCTGGAAAATGGGGAAACTCTCTACTTATACGTCGCAGTATCAGAAGCCGCAGTCAGTGGGGTACTAGTTCAGGAGGAGCATGGAGAACAGAAACCAATATACTATGTAAGTAAATCACTAGCAGACGCGGAAACTCGATACCTTGCCATGGAAAAGTTAGCAATATAAGTAGTGCCAGCGGCATATAAACTCTGACCGTACTTTCAAAGCCACACTATAGCCATAGTCACAAAACATTCGATCTAAGCCATCCTGCATAGCCCCAACCAGTCCAGGCGGCTAGCCATTTGGGCGATCGAGTTAAGCGAGCATAACATCGAGTTCAAGGCCAAGACACCAGCAAAATCCCAGGTCCTTGCCGATTTCATAGCTAAATTGACATAAGCCAAAAATGACTCAGCGAGTATACTTCCACCTTGGAAACTTCACGCTGGCGGTGCATCTTCAAAAATAAACGTTGGGATACAAGGCCTCGAACTCATTGTAAGTCTAGGAATAAAATCCCACCACGTTTATACATATTTTTAGTTAGTAGCTGGTAAATGTAACGGCGAATACGCCGCAAAGGATTGAAAAATAGAAAGTTTTCTCCAATTGGTGAAAGAACTAATTGTAACAAATATACCACGCGGAAAAAATACCACGACCGACGCCTTAGCCGCACTAGCATCTACGTCAGATCCATTCATAAGAAGAGTAATTCTGGTAGAATTTAAAGAAAAACCTAGTATTCAACGCGCCGATGCGGTGATGGGCATCCTGGAATAGCATGATGGAACCAGTAACCAATAATCAGTCCATCACGAGGCCAAAAAACTACGCACTGAAATCCATGAAGGTTCGAACGGGAGCCACGCTGGATGATGAGCCCTAGCCATTAGGATAAAACGACAAGGGTACTACTGGCCAACAATGATTGGAGAAAGTGAGGAGTACTCCACACAATGTGATAAGTTCCAACGACACGCTCCGACCATACATCAACCGACAGAAGCTCTATCTTCAGCATCAATCCCCTACCCTTCATGCGATGGACAATGGACATCATCGGGCCGTTAGAGCCATCCGGAGTACGAAGGCACAAGTTTGTACTTGTTCTCACAGACTACTTCACGAAATGGGTTGAGGCAGAATCCTACCCGCAGATCACCGGAGAAATCGTGACACCTTCCTACGGAAGAAAATCATATGCATGCACAGACTCTTGAAATAAATCGTGAACATCAAAGCCCGTCAAGGCACTATGCGAGGACAAAGAAATAAGACTGATGACGTCAACATCAAGATATCCCCGGGCTAACGGACATGCAGAGGCAACCAACAAGACCATTCTCAATAATCTAAAACAACGACTAGACTCCGAGAAGTTAAAATGGGCCTAAAAGCTTCCAGTCGTGCTATTGACTTACAAGACCATTCTCCCTCTCCTTTGGCATCGAGGCAATGGTACCAGCGGAAGTCCTAGTCCCAAGCATACGGAGGACACTCAATCATGACAATGAGTGACTCAATAACAAGATGTTAGAAGACAATTTGGACTTCATGGACGAGAGAAGATACCTCGAAATGGTAAGGATGCAAAACTACCAACAAATCGCCGTGAGACAGTACAACTTCAAATTCAAAGAGAGAAGATTCAAAGAAGAGGAACTTCTACTTAGAAAAGTCTTTGCATCACGAATGAGCTTAATGCCGAGAAACTTAGAGCAAACTGGGCATGACTTTATTGCGTAACACAGAACGTGCAGAATGGGGTGTAGAGGTTTGAAGAGCCAGAAACAAAGAAGCGCATGGTAAAAGAATGGAAGGCTGTCCTCCTAAGGAAATATTATCCCTAAAGAAAAAGGGATTAGTCGTACTACAAACGGCACAAAAGTACGCATGTAATAAATCAAACTACGGTGTAGGCTTGATCCTATTGGGGTATGTAGGCAGCTCGCTTTAAGAGAGTCTAGCTATATCTTAATAAAAATATATATACAAAAAGCCAAAAGACAAACAAAAGCGTCAAAAACAAATACACAAAGAGACTACAAAAGAAAATAACTAAAGGCTAATAGCGATTAATGGAATCCCCAACTTAGAAAAAGTAGCCTAAAAGCAAATCCCTTGTCTCGCCTACTAGGTTTCGGAGAAGAAGAAGAGAAAAAGGAGCCTAAAAGGAGATAGCTTTTCTAGCCGACTAGGTTTCAGAGAAGAAGAATAAGAGAAAAATAAATATGGCGACTAATGGATCTGCTAGCTAAGCAAAACTCCCCATGTTGACACATGCGTCCTTAGTGGCAAGAACTTCTAGAATTGAGGAAGTAGATCCGGGAGCCACCGTAACTATCATAGCCATCTCTCGAACCTTAATATCAGCAGCGCCATCAGCAGGAATCCGGTTACAGTCTAGAGGACCAGCGGCAGCATCAAGCCCGGCGGACGCGTCACCTTCAAAGGTAACCTGACCCACTAACTCTGAAATCATCGCCTCAAAAAGCAAATCAGGTGTTTCCAGCTCCTTAAGGCGAGACACACTAACTCTGCTAGCATCGCCTCAAAAGCCAAATCAGGAGTTTTTAGCTCCTTATCAGCAAGAGCCACAAGGTTGGCACACTCCTCTGCGAGATCTAATGAACCAGCCTGAATTTTCTTAATAAGGCAAATATTGTTCACGTACTGATGCAACTACAAGCATCGCCTCAAAAGCCAAATCAAGAGTTTCCAGCTCCTTATCAGCAAGAGCCATTAGGTTGGCACGCTCCTTAGCGAGATCCAGTGACGCAACCTGAATATGCTTAATAAGGCGAATATTGTTCACGTACTGATGCGAACGACACTCGCTCTCATTTGTCCGCGACCTCTGGCCCATCTTCTCTTGGAAAGCTGTAAGGTAGTCCAAGAAAAACGCATCTTTCCGAGCAGCCTTAGCAGGAAGCTCTCCATTTCTGATAGCGAGCTCTCTATTTCTGGCAGCAAGAGATTGCATGTCAGCCTCCGCAGATCTAAGGGATTCCTCCTAGCTAGCGACTTTGGACTCGAGACGTGCATAGACTTTAGCCCGAGGAAGTTCCGCTAGGACGGCCTCAAGGCGAGCCCGAGTGTCAGTGTCAACTTCTAACTTCTCGGCAAGGAAGTTGAATTTTTTTGTACACATCGCCGCCTAAACACAGAGCCTGAAGGTCAAAAAAGTTAAAACTAACGAGAGTATCTTCCTTTGAAAAGAAAAAGTGAAGGAAGCGTATCATACTAGAAAGTGGCTTTTAAGCATCTTTACATAATCTTCTCGAAGCTTCATCTGATCAATGGGAGGAAGCAGATCATCTGCCGTATCATACGAAAAGCCTTGGCGAGATCCAAAGGCTCCCCATATATCGGAAAATTTAAACCGGTATGGAGGAAAATCAACTAAACCAGACTCCCAAAAGGAAAGTGCCCTGTTAGGATCTGTTTCAGGAAGAGCACGCTCGAGGACTGATCCGAGCCCTCCACAGATCAAAGCAAGCTCTCCCGAGGCAACCCATGAGGGGACGCCTCGGTGTCTCTAACGCAAGGAAAGCGAGGCATATCACACCGCATTGCAGGCAGAGAGGTAATGACCCCAATCGTCAACTAAGGACTTCTTGACCCGCTCTGGAGTAAAATAGTCCCAAACACAATCGCCCACCTTAAATGCCTTAACAAAACGTAGTGGATCCTCAACTGTAGGAAAATCGAAACCACTTGACAAAGGGTAAAATATTTAAATCACAAGACAAAAGGAACCCAATTTGAAGAATATTCTCCTAATCGGAAGTATTCCACCATCTTTTCAAAAGAGATATAAAAGGAGAATCTCCAATAGTATTTGAAGAAACTTTGAAGAAAAAATAACGGTGAAGGTAGTCCGGATCCCTACTGAGAACACCCTCGATAACCTCCAACTCGGCCTTTTATTCGACAGATAAAAGAAATTATCTGAGCACTTGATGGTATAAAGCTAGAGAAGGTTCTTGGCGGTAAAAGGAATTCGTTCCTCGACCGCACGCAAGTACAAACTCATAACCACCAGAACAAAGGAAGAACAAAGCCGAGATAAAGGCAATCCCAACAGAGCCAAGGTATATACAAAAATATGCGGAAGCGAAAAGAAAAGGAAACACTTCTCAAATACAATGGCGCAGGCGCAAATATAACCATCATGAACAACTTCAGGAGATCTTTCTCCCGGAGCCATCAGAGCGATAGATCTCATACCTCGCTCTCGCTTTCATCGATCTAGAGCCTCGTCCGTAAAAATGGATTTGAGGTGAGGACCTCCAACGTCCTCCTTACCCTTCGGGAGCCTCAGTTTAGTAGCAGACTTCTTGTGAGAAGAAGAACATTTAACCCTCCAGAAGACTTTTATGCTACATGCATAAAGAAGGTGCCCAATAGACAGAGAAAAACTGTAAGATTCTTCCAGAGAAACAGAACCAGTAGTGAAATATCTCGGACTAATAGAATCATTCCCAAAATCGCTCATAAAAAAATAAGTCCAGAAAGCAAGAACTGGAAATTCTCGAGAAAACAAAGGGAAGAAAGAAAATACCTTGAGAGACTCTAGAAACAGCGAAGTGCAAGATAAGTAGTGAGAGAAAAAAATCTTTGGAAACTCGCGATCTTAGTCGTTAATGAAAGTTAATCTAAGCCGTCAGAACCGACGCTGATCCCGAGATGAAAACGAAGCGACGTCAAAATTTCCGCCAAAACAAAAACCCATTATAGTGCAGAAAAGAATAAAGGAAAAATTACGACTCAAAAGGGAACAAAATAAGTAATAAGGCCGCGGGTTAAGAGGTTAGCTAAACAGGCATAAAGTCGCAAAATAATGTGATCAAACGACCCAATTACGGGAAGTCAAAAATGGGCTGAATCTGCTTCTAGCTATTTAGCGGATAAACAAAAGCGATAGCTATCAAAAGTAAAAACCATAATATCATGAATTCAAGGTCGAAAAAAAAACAAAACAACGAAGTTCAATAAAAGGCTCATCCGAACACCAAAAGAAAAAGAAAAAGATATCAGAATCATGGTCTGAAACCGAAGGCCCAGAGAAACAAAATTATAATAAGTTCCCAATTGGCTCTACGAACGAATCGGCGAGTCGGAGCCTCCATCAGAATCATGGTCTGAAACCAAAGGCCCCGACTCCATTGGACTCTCAGGAGGAGCTTCCATGCCCAAATCACATATATCAAGTCCGAGTCCTATAACCGACATAAGAGAAGCATGAGCACCCATGCGATGCTGCCTCATCTCATCTATATCTTCTTCGATGATATCACCACCATGACAGCCGATGACGGTCTCCAAGCGAGCTTCAACGACCACAAAGACCTTGGCATACTCAAAATTTTCGATCTTTCGATCAAAGATTTTTTTGTCATTCTCCAAAGCTCCCCATTATTGCTTCACAACCTACACACGAGCCACGTTCAAAGCCTTCTTAATCTCCTCCTCCTTTGGGGCAACCATAACCTGCTTATTTTTCTCTAGGCGAGCCATTTTCTTAACAGACGAAGTACACCTAGCTGTTATGGGCCTTAGCTCTTCCTCTAGCATGTCGGCCTTCTCAGACATCTGGGCCAGAGAGGGGACGAGGTTGTCAAAAGAATGGCCATCCCTTGTGGATGAAAAAGGCGGGATCTCGCCCCGTCGAGACTTGTACCGCCCCACCAAGCGAGTACGGCTCCGACAACTTAAAAAAGGTGCAAAACATTGGTTAATAAAAATTAAAAACACAATATGAAGAAAATAATTAAATGGGCATACCAAGCCAAGGTCGGACATGGTCTCGAAATCAAAAAATTTCGTGTGTTAGAGACAAGCAAGATTGGGAAGTCCTCAGGGATGACCAAATGTCGAAGGGCCTCCAAAGAATATACCCCGATGGAGGGTGAGTCAGGTGCCTCCAAAGGTCGCTTATCCTCACGACTCTCTAGATCAGCATGAGTTCTCTTAAAGGAAAGCTCCGCAGCAAGAGTCACTAGCCTCTCAATAGATGTTTTAGCTCAAAAATCAGCATTCTCCTCGGAACGAGGAGCATCACGGGCCCTCTTTGAACCCAAAGGATAATCGTCGCACTGAAGTTCAGAGCGCGGGCGCAAGCGACCATGCCTAGACCTAGAAGAGCGGGAAGAGTACTCTGAAGCGGCAGAGCGATTAGCGCAGATGCTCGAAAAATACAGGTATGAGAACCATAAAAACAAGTATTAGCATGATACCTCTGCAGTGGTCAAAAATAGTTTAAGAAGAAAATGGAAACCGAGGGGAACCGCCAGCCATGAACGCAGAAGCCGAAGGACAAAGAGCATGGAAAATTCTCTCTAGAGTAAAGGAATTCCAGGAGCAGTCACCCTTCTTGAGCTTCAAGATAATCTTCTTGAGCTCTGAGATAATCTTCACGCTTTGGACATCGTAAAGTTTAACGGTAGCTGCAAAACGCAAACAATGATTAACTGCAAAAACCATACTTAAAAAAGAGAAACAACAACAAAGCTAGAAAACGCGGAAGGCTGACCAAACTTTTGGTCGCACTGAGAAAAGGGGAGATTAAGCGACAAATTCGAAGGAAAGATTAAAAAGAAAAGTAGAGTGAGATTTACCAGAGGCATAGAGAAACATAGAGAAGAGTAGGAATGATTACCTATAAGGAATGACAGAAGTTAAAGTGAAGTGATGGTTGCAGTCGACACGAATATCAAGGATCCACAAACCCACGCGCTTTATATGGGCACACAAGTATCAACAACCGTTAATCTAATCGAAGAGCGAAATCAAGCTGTCGATTGCAAAAAAGGAAAAGTTCCGGTTACGAAGCAAATAAAACAGAAAAGAAAATTGAATTACTTTATTATTCTCCCGCGCTCGAATAAGAAAGCTGGGAGCTACAGTTGATGGATATGCCCACATAGTTTGGGTCCAATAAGCGAAGATCCAATATAAAAGAAAAAAAAGCTCACAAAGTAACCCAAACCAAGAACACAGACCAGCATTAGCGCACTCGCCATCAAAGGAAAGATTTTTATCCGAAAAAGAAAAATTAGCACGCTAACCAATTAAGGAAACAAGATTTTATTAATTCAAGGTGATTGATTGGCGCAATAAAGATGATAAAGACACCGCCTAATCCGGCGATGATGAAGAAATCAGGATATTCCCCCGAGGATTCAGGGGGAAAGCATCTATAAAAACAAGGATAACAAATGAGAATAGAAGAAAAAATTCACCAACAGTACCTAAGAATAAATTAGCTCGAATCCAAAAGAGAAAAGCAATTTCGGTTGTTAGCAGAGAATTCTTTCCAAATTCTTTATATTTATTTTACTAAATCTAATTAAATTTGATTCTTGACTTTTTATTTATGCATAAACAAGCAATATATATAAAACATCAATTAGAAGTACATAATCATTATGACTCTCTATATTATATCGTGTTTTGTTATAGATTGAATTAATGCTTTAAGTACGTAGCTTATCTTACCAGTGATCACATTCAAAAAAATAAATGTTATATAATAAATGTAAAGAAAAGTGGAATATATATATATATATATTATGATCGAGTGTACTTATTTAAGCATTGAAATTTTTAGCCAATTTGTTATGGATTTTGTGATCATATGATTTTTAATATTATGATCGAATATATATTATGATCGTGTGATTATATATTATGATATAATGAATTATGATCAAATATCAAATATATATTATGATCATATGATTTTTAATAGAATTAATTGCGTCCAGTGCCCCATTTTTCTGAAATTATGCCAAATGTCCACTTTTATTTTCCTTGTTTTTAGCCCTCTTTTGTAATGTAGAAAGATGATTTTACCCATTTCTTGTCCATTCTAGACATCTTCAGGCACTTGTCTGGGAAAAACGTCCAATTTGTTCTACTACCTCGTTCTTTGCATCCCCTCATTTAATTCTAATTTTTACCCTACATTTCGTAGACTTCTACCATGCATATGATATCCAATCAATCTTAATCACAAAGTACATTAATGCCTGGAATACATCCTATATATTTGTCCACTCTAGACGTCCTCGAAACATGTATAATTACATACCACACCATATCAGAACTACCATTTTTGCCTTCATTACCAAACACATCTTATGAGCCAAACATTTCTAGAAACTGAATTGATCTCCACCAAATGAAGCACTCACTCTCACATTAGTGACATGTGTCATAATTTCAAGATTAAACATGGCATTATACATAATTTTCCCTAAAAAATATTATCCATTACCACATTCACAATATTACAACTATCGTTTACCCGTACATTATGAAACAATACAAGGAACCACCCACACAACAAAGCAAACAACCTACAACTTAAACCATTTCACATTTTCGGCCATAACGCAACACTACTTAACCAACACTTACATCTTATGAGCCAAACATTTCCAGAAACTGAATTGATTTCCACCAAATGTAGCACTCACTCTCACATTGGTGGCGTGTGGCATAATTTCAAGATTAAAGATGACATTATACATATTTAAAATAAAAAAAATCATCTATTACCATATTCACTAGTCGTAGAGAACGGATGTCTTCTACTTATCCCGCCTAATAATGGACGTCGCCTACGGACGTCTTCTGTGTGCTCCAGTCTTTTTCCAAATACTCGCCAGGGGTATTCCCGTCTTTCCAACAAACCTCTTTCTACCCCTTTAAGGCAAATACAAAACAAAAAAATGGAGAGGGCAGTGTACATAATTTCAAAGTTAGAGAGGGCACTGTACATCATTCTCTTTTTTTAATACATGTTGGTAACATATATAATTTTAAATTAGGTCCAATAATTCTATTTTTATATTTTTATATTATTGTACTAATAAATTTTTTTATATTAATTTTTTTACAAAATATAGAAATATCATCTAACCGTAAATAATTGTAACAATTTTAATACTTTCAGAATGAACTATACGGGTAAATAATTTCTTAATTTCTCAATAACTTTGGTATAATAAATAACATTATATTTTCAGAAAATTGAAGAACACTGACAAATATAAATAGATTTACGAGCAAGAAAAAACATTGACTGAATTATATGATGAAGCACTTACCATGAGTTCTTACCCAATGAAGAATCCTACTACTGTTGATAAAGAGTATATGGTTCACAAGTTCAAAAGAGTGTTTAACCCAAATATTAATTATAGTTTCTTCAAAAACAATTTTGATGAATTAGTATCAAGTTACAAGAGGTGGAAAGCTCTTATGAAGTATACTAGTATCTCGGTGGATCAATCTACTTGCATGATAGATGCATCTGACGCATGATGCATTGAACATGAGTCTGTAAGTACACATAGTCATTTGATTTGTTAACATATTTATCAAACTTTATGTAGTATATAATGTGATGATTAAAAATTTATAGGGATGTAGATTAACGAAGAGTTTAAAACGTAAACCACCTGTATTCTAGGATTTCATGGAACGATGTCTTGTAGTACATGATGTTTAGTCACAATCTCAGAATTTGGGGCACAAAAAAAAGAGAAGAATTGAGCAACCCACGTGAAGTTTGTGCATAGGGATATGATGTTTCAGACACCGATAATGGTGATTTACCACAAACACAAGTGCATGAAACGAAAAAAGATGAAAAAGTGTACCGTGTTACAATTGATGATGATACATTTATTTCTCATAGTGGACAACAATGCGAGAGAATAAATTTACAGTCAAATTTTAGATGTGAGAAGAATTCACAAAGATATGGGAAAACCACTTGATGCTCTATGAGAAGTGGTTCACATAGAAATCGTAAAATACAATCACTGCACACCACAATACAAGACATGATTGCAGAATATAGAGAGTTTCAATGACAAAGTTTTCAATGAATTCACCCAGATGGTTTTGATAAATTCAAAAAGGCGGTAGCAATACACAATAATCTAGACTTCCCAAAGTGTTTTGGCATAGATATTTCATTGACATAGAAACAAGCTCAAATGAGAGTAAAATAGAACTGCTAGAAGCTTTGATTGATGTAATACAAAACAATGAAGATGGGCCAAAAAGAGTAGACTTGAGTCCTTCATTTGGAAGTCTAAGTTCAGGAGGTTTGTCATCTGTTAGTTCATATGTAGGTTTGGGTCCTGGTTTTCAACAATGGAGGACATCACCAAATGCTCAACAATGGCGCACATCACTAAATTCTCAACAATGGGGCACACCACCAAGCGCTCAACAATGTGGGGCCACCACCAAATGCTCAACAATGGGGCGCACCACCAAACGTTCAACTATGGGGCACACCACCAAATATTCAACAATAGGGCACACAACTAACACTACAAGAAATTATACATATAGTGTCATTTCTTTAATTTGTTTGCATCAGTTTTAATTC
This sequence comes from Lepidium didymum, assembly GCA_963920545.1. Lineage (NCBI taxonomy): Eukaryota > Viridiplantae > Streptophyta > Magnoliopsida > Brassicales > Brassicaceae > Lepidium > Lepidium didymum. The sequence goes on from OY986988.1 coordinate 4,700,533, forward strand.
ATACAACCACTATTTACATTACTTATAAAAATGACTTTGAAAGTGGTGACCCAAATAATTTGTGTCAATTTAAGCAGTTGATGCAACTATTTTTATCATACTATAAGTGAAGTCTCGTGCAGTTGTAAAAAATACAATAATAATGTGTCATTTGTTATAAATGATGTTAAATTACATATAATATGTCATTTGTTAATAAGTGACTTTATATAGTGTCATTTATTTAAATGATATAATATTACTAATGTTATACGCATGTTTTTTTGTAGTGTAAATGCTCAATAGCGAGGCACACTACCAAGTACTCAACGATAGGGCACACCACCAAATGCTCAATAGTGGGGGCCATCATAATTTTATTCTGGACAACAAACACATAATTTTAAACACGAAGGCCCATCAGAAACGACTCCAACAAATGTTCAATATGTTTTTTGAGTTGGAGGTCAAGAAGAAAATTTAAGAAATACGTAACAACAACTTTTAGATGGTATACCAATAGAAACTTGTCACCGATCACCCAGTCTTGGTTTTACAAACTATTTTGAAACTAAACGAACGACCTCAACACCTAAACCAGGAGGCCTTTTAAATATTTTAGGAACTTTAGATGCAAGTCATCAAAGTGATGTAGGAGATGAAGTTTAGTTCGTGAAGATTATCTTTAATCGATTTCAATAATGTTATGAAATAACTTATATTTTTTAATTTTGTTTCTATTTTTTATGTAAACCTGATGTAAAATACTGTTGTATTAAGGACACATTTGATTTTGTATGTAATATTTCATGCATTTTGTATATGTCAGCTGTGGTTACATGAACATTAATACTCTAAGTTACGAGAGAGAGAATTAAGGTATATGATGAACAAATATTTGGCATCGACTCCAACAAGATAATGATGCTTGTCTTCAACTATTACGAATGTTATTTCCATGTTTCACAACATTTTGTATTATGTTGGAAACATATTATGGTCTACAGCAAACATCAAATATGGTCATTTAAGAAAGTGTGGCTATGTTTCTTCAAATATGTGGGTATAATGAGGTACAAATATATGTTAATTTAAAATTCAAACAAAATCAAAAGACTGTGAGAATAAGAAGTCCTTTAAAGTTTCAACAGGAAATTGAGAGACTTTCATGTGATTATATAAAGACTCCAATGCGACGAGAATTACAGAGGATTCCTAAATGATTGCAAGTGGACCGACAATATTGGCCTTATTTTAGTGGATTCATTGGAGCTATGGATGAGATTTGTGTTTGTGTCAAAGTTAAACCAAAATTACAAGATATGTATTAAAATCAACATGATATGACATCCTTCAACATCATGACAATTTGCGATTTGAACATGTTATTTACATATATGTGGAATGGAGCACGAAAATCATGTCATGACACAACTGTTCTCACAATGGCACAACAAAATGATTCTGAGTTTTCGTTACCACATGCAGAGTAATATTATGTTGTTGATTCTTGATATCCAAACGAGCAAGGATTTTTGAGTCCTTACAAATCATCAAGAAACATATTTGTTAGATATCATATGTCGCAATTCAACTGTGGTCCTCCTCTAAAGAATTGTTTAATAGATGTTATACATCTTTAAGTTCTGTTATCGAGAGGATTTTTGGAGTTTGGAAGAAGTCTTGGAGGATTTTTTGTGATTTTCCTAAATACAACATTCATGTACAAAAGAGAGTTATAATGGTTACAATGGGATTACACAACTTTATTTAAATTTTAAACTTTCGAGATGCAGATTTCGCAGAGATAATGGCAGAGACTGGAGGAAACAACATGGATTACGAACCAACTTTTGAAGATGTAGAAATAGTAGAAGTTAATAACGGAGAATGTACGTCAGAAATAAAAGATAATAGTTATTTTTTAAAATGATTTTTGCCCCACAAATAAAATAAAAAAGGGAAAATTGTCATTTATGCAATGTTTAAGATTTTAATTGTGCTTTATGCCACTGGGTTCTTTCGTGGTCTATGCCACTTTCTATGGCATTAGGGGCATGGACTTTGATAACTTTGTCCCTGCAGACAGTGTGCACGTGTGACATCTGACACATAAATGGTCACATCAACCTTTTTGGTTGAAGCTTGTGGAAGAAAGTCAAACATGTCGAGTTCTTGTCCATCATGGACATAAACATAAGGATATAGAGATTGACATAAACATATGGACATCTACATAGACCAAAGACATGATGGACAAGGACATACATATACAGACATGAACATACATATATAGACATGAACATATAAATGTAAACAAAGAAATGCACATATGAACATCACATTTTCACGAATTCTTAAGGAAATTGGTGTTGTAAAAAAACAATATGTCTTTTATAAACATGTTCAAACTTTAATGATTCCCAAAAATAATCAAATGTATTAGGTCATATGATCTTGGGCTTGTTCTATGTTCAAAATGTACATTTGATTTATGTTCAAAACATACATTTGATCATGAACATACTTATATAGACATGGACATCACAACTAGATTTCTTGATTTTGGCAACTTGAGCTTCCATTTGCGAAAGTAAACTCATGATGCATGTCTCTAGGTTCATCACTCAAACGATTATCAAAGCTAGATTTGAAAGCTTTTGGAATTCATCCAAGAAAAATTAATCAACATTACACAATAAACAAACTAATGAGAACATAGTTAGAGATAAAGAAAGACAAACCTACCATTTGATGGTTCCTCGTGCAGTGTGAAGGTGCATGTGAAGCTGCTCAGAGTCTCATAGATTCAAAGAGTCTCGTTCCTTATGTATCCATGTTATGTTGAATCTATCTTGCACGTTAATCGAGATAACACATATTTTTGAGCTTTCAGATCTAAAGCTTAATTGTATCAGAAAATTCTAATTACAAGTCTGAAACAACACACAACCAACAATGAGAGTTGTGATTTCATAGATCCAAAACAAAATTACGAAAACTCTCAGGAAAATAAGGAAAAAGAGATCTATAAAAATGATCCAAACTCGTCGTCATCTCTTGCAAAATATCAAAAAAAAATATCTAAGACAATTTGTGTAGTTTAAAACTGGAGATAATGTCAATTATTTTTTCAGGGGCAAATTGGTCTTTTCGATTTCCAAGAAGTGGCATAATGCAGAAGCTTTATAATTTGTGGCATAAACAACAATTTAGAAACTCGTTGAAGTGCTATGGACAAATTTCAGGAAAAAAATTACATCTGTGAAATTAGGTGCGGTACTAACGTGTGTTTTTGAGTTTTCAAAAAATCTTATATTTAATAATGAGCCAAATCCAAACTCAAAAGTCGAATTCAAACTCAAACTCAAATTCAAACTCAAAATCAAACTCAAACTCGAATTCAAATTCAAATCTTAAGGCAGTGATTGGTGAGAAAAATAAACAAGATTACTAAGAAAAATAATTGAATTAACAATTAAATTAATAATTAATAATATATTTTATGAATAATTGATCGATAAGACCCAAGTTAGCATAACAACACAATGACTTGAAATCAAAATTTGGTGAGAAAAAATATTTTTAACCACTTGACAAAAAAATATTTCTGGTCATGTGGTTAAATGTTAATCTCTCCAATGCTTTCCACCTACTTTGACTCTAAAGAATTATGTAGCTATGTGTGATATTTTTTAAAATTTATTGATCCAATTATTATCAAAACGAACAACATATTTTACCAAAGGTATTTATCTCATACTAAGCTTATAACTACAAGAAAACACTCTGAAAACCGACGGCAAAATTCCCAAAGGTATTGTAAAACTTTCCTTCATTAGACCCAACGATAAAAATATTGAAAATGATTTATAGTGTGAATCCTCTTCAGCCATAGGAACAATAGACTTAGGAAGAGTCTCTCAAATAAGTCGTGGTATTCCAATCCAAGAATCTAGATACCAACCACGATTCTCAACTTATGATATTCCAAATTCAATCTTAAGAAATGTTGATTTCCAAACACAAATACATAAACTTGTTTATACATCAAGAAATAGTTTTGAACAAAATGACTTTGTTACAAAATCCAAACCAACTAGCCCAACATTTTCAGCCATAACTGAAAATATGGCTAATGAACTAAACGTCTTAGAAAATGATTTTGAAAAAAAAAAAATTCTTACGAGATGAATTCTATTCAAACAAAAATTTACAAAAAAGAAATTGGTTTTTCAAAAAATTTTCTACGAACAAAGAAAAGATACAAGAAAAATACTATGAATATCTTAAAAAACATAGGGTTCAAGTTTTGTTTTTTAATTGGCTTGAAGATTATACAAAAGAAAATAACATTTATTTTTCTTATTCAAAAACAGCAAATCCTATCACAAATCAAAATAAAACTCCTGAGTGGAAAACACTCGCTAGTGAAAAAATACCTCGTTCATATCACCCTCCTCATCAAGGAATAAAACTTGAATTATTGGGTAAACCGATTGAAGCAATCCCATTTAAATTTCCACAAGAAGATGATAAAGCGAATGTCAAAAATATCATTCTTCAAAATAATTTTTCAAACACTAACCTTGGTACAATAAGCAAACAGCTTGATAGGATTGAAAAAACAATTTTAAAACAACGAAACACTCCAAAAGATAATTCAACCAATAAAAAGCTAAAACATCCAATATTCGAACCTTTCTAAATTTCAGATACCAGTGTCAAAACACAAATATAGAATTTATTCGTGCACTTCAAAGCCAACTAAGTAACATAGAAATAGGAGAAAGTAGTAGACAAACTTATGACGTTCCAGAAACTCCAACTTCTAAAATCCAAAATATTTTTAAATCTATCCAAACACCTACTAATCTTGAAACACAAAGCTCAAATATTCAAATAAATACTCTATCTCACGAATCAGATTCTGATAAAACAATACACCAATTTCAAAACAACAGGATAAACCGTCTTGATTGGAAAAGCAATCATGAGAACCAAATAATAGCAGCACCAGACCTAGGACATAGTCAACCAGTAGAACAATCTAGGTTCAACTCTTCTTCCGTCTATGACTAGAACCTAGATGGAATATCTGAATATAATATCTTAAATTTCTTCCAAAAAATGACAATGGCTGCAAACGCCTATAGAACACAAATAGGCAACGAGGATAAGACTGTTGCTGAACTCCTTATAGCTGGTTTTTCGGGATAGCTTAAAGGGTGGTGGGATAACTATCTCACTAATTAGCAACATGAAGAAATCCTTAATGCTATAAAAATAGATGAAGAAGGATTGCCAATTCTAGATAATTTTGGAAATACCTAACAAAATGCGGTAGCAACTCTAGTCTTAGCAATAACCCTTCATCTCATAGGAGGTCCATCAGTCCTTAGAGACAAAAACACAGAGCTCCTTTCAAACCTTAAATGTAAAAAACTAAGTGATTTTCAATGGTACAAAAACACCTTCCTCACTAGGGTTCTACTTCAGCAAGATTCAAATCAACCTTTTTGGAAAGAAAAATTTCTTGCAGGACTACCAACACTCTTAGGAGAAAAGGTTAGAACCAAAATTAGAGAATCTAGTGGCATCCAAATAATTGACTACGATGATTTTACTTATGGAGAGCTAGTTAGTCTAGTCCAACAAGAAGGTCTTAAGATCTATTAATAATTAAAACTCCAGAAACATCTCAAATGGGAACTTAGGAAGACAAAAGTAGAATTAAGATCTTTCTGCAAACAATTCGGAATAGAGCCTAGTAACAAAAAATCGTGTGTAGGTAATTGCAAACCAACATACTATTCCACAAAACCAAAATTTACAAAAAGAAATCTTAAAGAATATAAGCCATGAGAAAACCCTTGGTATAAATCTCAAGGTAAATTTAAACCAAGAAAGTCCCAAAACAAACCTTATTACAAAAACTTAACATGCTATAAATGCAATAAGAAAGGCCATACTTCAAAATTTTGCCGTCTAAATAAGAAAATTCAAGAGCTCGATCTTGGAGAAGAAATCTCAGCCAAAATATCAAACATCTTTCTAGACTACTCTTCCTCGTCTAGTGATTATGATTCCGAGTTCTCTCCTGAAGAGGCCTTGCAAGTTGATGAACTTAATGATTCATCATCAAGCTCAGACTCAGATAGTAAGAAAATCCAAGTCCTTACAAAGGATCATGAATTCCAACTAGAAATCCTGAATTCAATCTCAGACCCTGAACTAAAACGAAAATTTCTTGAAACAATCATTTCGACCCTAAATGAAAACCAAAAAATAGAAAATCTTCCAAAAACCAAAGAACCATCAAACTCCTCATATAACCTAACCACTATCCTCAACCAAGGAAGGAAAAATAATTCTAAAACTACTTTACAATCTCTTCAAATTGAGATCAAAAATGTGAAAAATGAACTCAAACATTTGAAACAAAAAAAAACGGATTCCAAATATTTTCATTCAATATTAACCTCTTAAAAACATGATGATTCTAGTTCAGAAGAACAAGATAACATCTGTCTAGAAAATTTAGAAAATGACCTAGTAGAACAAATACAATCCCTAGACACCATGCCAAATGATTTCCTCTTTGTACTAAGAGAAATCACATCCCGAAAATATAAAATAAAAATTACACTTGTTTTCTCAGGAAATTACAAACTAGATACAATTGCACTTTTTGATACGGGTGCCGACCTAAATTGCATAAAAACAGGTCTTGTACCAAAATGTTTCCATCACAAAAAAAATGAAAAACTTTCCGCAGCAAATAATTCAAAACTTAGCATAACTTAAAAAACAGAAGCTTCAATATTAAAAGAAAACATTCTATTTAAAACCGCTTTTGTCCTTACGGATGATATATACCAAAGTATCGTTCTAGGAACACCATTTATAAATCTAATACCACCATACAAAGTTAAAGATGATTCAATTTCTTTCAAAACACAAGATAAAAAATTGACTTTCGAATTTATGGAAACTCCAAAACAGAGGAGTCTAACCTTGATAAAAGCATGCTCAATACAAGAAAATTCTATAAGTTCTCTAATTAAAAGCAAAAAATTCCATTTAGAAAACTTACAAACAGAATTTCTTGTTGAAAAAACAAAAGAAATATTAGAAACTTCAATTACAAAAGAGAAAATTTCAAAAATAAGTAAACTATTTGAAGAACAGTTATGTTCAGATTTACCAACGGCCTTCTGGGATAGAAAACAACACATAGTTGATCTACCCTATGAAGAAAAAATTGATGAAAAAGAAATTTCTACAAAGGCTCGACCGATCCAGATGAACTCTAATCTAGAAAGCCATTGTAAGAAAGAAATTTTAGAACTTCTAAACAAAAAATGAATTTCAAAATCAAAATCTCCATGGTCTTGTGCAGCTTTCTATGTGAATAAAAATTCAGAAATAGAAAGAGAAACTCCGAGACTTGTAATAAATTACAAGCCTCTGAACACAACATTAAATTGGATTAGATATCCAATACCAAATAAAAAATACCTCCTTCAAAAACTTCATGTTGCACATATATTCTCAAAATTCAACCTAAAATCAGGATTTTGGCAAATCCAAATATCTGAAAATGATCGATATAAAACGACATTTATTATTCCTTTTGGACAATACCAATGGAATGTAATGCCTTTTAGTTTAAAAAATGCACCTCCCGAGTTTCAAAGAATAATGAATGACATATTTTCAGAGTATTCAAAATTTTGTATAGTATATATTGATGATATCCTCATCTTTTCAAACTCCCTTGATGAACATTTCAAACATCTAAAAATATTTTACTATGTTGCACGGAAAAATGGACTCGTAATATCAAAAACAAAAATAGTTTTATTTCAAACTAATATTAGATCTCTCAGTCATTACATATCAAAAGGTATGATAAAACCTATAGAAATATCATTGGAATTTGCAAACAAATTTCCTGATAAAATCCTAGATAAAACTCAATTACAAAGATTTTTAGGAAGTCTTAATTACGTTTTAGATTTCTGTCCAAATATCAATAGGTTAGCAAAACTATTGCATGATCGTTTAAAGAAAGACCTAACCCCTTGGACAGAACAACATATCGCTGTAGTCCAACAAATTAAAAAACAGGTCTTAAAAATACCATGTCTGCATATAGGAGATCCAAAATTAGAAAAAATAGTAGAAACAGATTCCTCTGATATTGGATATGGAGGTATTCTAAAACAAAAAGAAACAACGGGTCGTGAAAATATAGTCCAATTTACTTCATCCCATTGGAATGAAACCCAAAGAAATTACTCAACCATTAAAAAAGAAATACTAAGTATAGTTTTATGTATACAAAAATTTCAAAGTGATCTTCTAAATCAAAAGTTTTTACTAAGGATTGATTGCAAAAGTGCCAAAGATGTTTTACAAAAGGATGTTAAAAATCTTGCCTTCAACCATAGAAAAGTTTTTTGGGAAAAATCAGTTTTATAAACCTTTCAATACAGATAAAACTGTATTATTTTATCAAACGATTTTGGAAATTACAGAATCCGTTACTTTCAAACACAATTTTTTGGATGAAAGTCACACGGCTCCCGCCTACTCCACTTTCAAAATACATGATATTATTTCTCCAAGGGATTGAGATTATGATCTCAATGAAAGTATTAAATTTCCATAAAATCTTTCAAATCTTTCTTGTTACGATGTCTCATTTAATTACTGGGATTATTACCAAGCTTGGTATAATTCCTACTTGATCCAATCACCCAAACACAAACACACATGGTTGATATTTTTTGACACCACCTGTAACTTATCCAAATCACCAATATGGTTCAATCAATGGTAGAACAACTTCGGTTCTGTCATTGACATTTTCAAACCTCAAATAAAAAAATCTTTCCAAATCTTCAAAAACAGTTTCATACCATCTGAGGATGAAAGAAGTGTTGTGCATCTAAGGTGTATTTTGAAGAGATGCACAACACTTCTTTCATCCTCAAATGGTATGAAACTGTTTTTGAAGATTTGGAAAGATTTTTTTATTTGAGGTTTGAAAATATCAATGACAGAACCGAAGTTGTTCCACCATTGATTGAACCATATTGGTGATTTGGATAAGTTACAGGTGGTGTCAAAAAATATCAACCATGTGTGTTTGTGTTTGGGTGATTAGATCAAGTAGGAATTATACCAAGCTTGGCAATAATCCCAGTAATTAAATGAGACATCGTAACAAGAAATATTTGAAAGATTTTATGAAAATTTAATACTTTCATTGAGATCATAATCTCAATCCCTTGGAAAAATAATATCATGTATTTTGAAAGTGGAGTAGGCGGGGAAGTCTTGTGACTTTCATCCAAAAAATTGTGTTTGAAAGTAACGGATCCTGTAATTTCCAAAATCGTTTGATAAAATAATACAGTTTTATCTGTATTGAAAGGTTTATAAAACTGATTTTTCCGAAAAAACTTTTCTATGGTTGAAAGCAAGATTTTTAACATCCTTTTGTAAAACATCTTTGGCACTTTTGTAATCAATCCTTAGTAAAAACTTTTGATTTAGAAGATCACTTTGAAATTTTTGTATACATAAAACTATACTTAGTATTTTTTTTTTAATGGTTGAGTAATTTCTTTGGGTTTCATTCCAATGGGATGAAGTAAATTGGACTACATTTTCACGACCCGTTGTTTCTTTTTGTTTTAGAATACCTCCATATCCAATATCAGAGGCATCTGTTTCTACTATTTTTTCTAATTTTGGATCTGCTATATGCAGACATGGGATTTTTAAGACCTGTTTTTGAATTTGTTGGACTACATCGGTATGTTGTTCTGTCCAAGGGGTTAGGTCTTTCTTTAAACAATCATGCAATGATTTTGCTAACCTATTGATATTTGGACAGAAATCTAAAACGTAATTAAGACTTCCTAAAAATCTTTGTAATTGAGTTTTATCTAAGATTTTATCAAGAAATTAGTTTGCAAATTCCAATGATCTTTCTATAGGGTTTATCATACCTTTTGATATGTAATGACCTAGAAATCTAATATTAGTTTGAAATAAAACCATTTTTGTTTTTGGATATTACGAGTCCATTTTTCCGTGCAACATAGTAAAATGTTTTTAGATGTTTGAAATGTTCATCAAGGGAGTTTGAAAAGATGAGGATATCATCAATATATACTATACAAAATTTTGAATACTCTGAAAATATGTCATTCATTATTCTTTAAAACTCGGGAGGTGCATTTTTTAAACTAAAAGGCATTACATTCCATTGGTATTGTCCAAAAGGAACAGTAAATGCCGTTTTATATCAATCATTTTCAGATATTTGGATTTGCCAAAATCCTGATTTTAGGTTGAATTTTGAGAATATATGTGCAACGTGAAGTTTTTGAAGGAGGTCTTTTTTTATTTGGTATTGGATATCTAATCCATTTTAATGATGTGTTCAGAGGCTTGTAATTTATTACAAGTCTCGGAGTTCCTCTTTCTATTTCTGAATTTTTATTCACATAGAAAGCTGCACAAGACCATGGAGATCTTGATTTTGAAATTCATTTTTTGTTTAGAAGTTCTAAAATTTCTTTCTTACAATGGCTTTCTAGATCAGAGTTCATCTGGATCGGTCGAGCCTTTGTAAAAATTTCTTTTTCATCAATTTTTTCTTCATAGGGTAGATCAACTATGTATTGTTTTCTATCCCAGAAGGCCGTTGGTAAATCCGAACATAACTGTTCTTCAAATAGTTTACTTGTTTTTGAAATTTTCTCTTTTGTAATTGAAGTTTCTAATATTTCTTTTGTTTTTTCAACAAGAAATTCCGTTTGTAAGTTTTTTAAATGGAATTTTTGGCTTTTAATTAGAGAACTTATAGAATTTTCTTGTATTGAGCATGCTTTTATCAAGGTTAGACTCCTCTTTTTTGGAGTTTCCATAAATTCGAAAGTTAATTTTTTATCTTGTGTTTTGAAAGAAATTGAATCATCTTTAACTTTGTATGGTGTTATTAGATTTATAAATGGTGTTCCTAGAATGATACTTTGGTATATATCATCCGTAAGGACAAAAGCGGTTTTAAATAGAATGTTTTCTTTTAATATTGAATCTTCTGTTTTTGAAGTTATGCTAAGTTTTGAATTATTTGCTGCGGAAAGTTTTTCATTTGTTTTGTGATGGAAACATTTTGGTACAAGACCTGTGTTTATGCAATTTAGGTCGGCACCTGTATCAAAAAGTGCAATTGTATCTAGTTTGTAATTTTCTGAGAAAACAAGTGTAATTTTTATTTTATATTTTCGGGATGTGATTTCTCTTAGTACAAAGAGGAAATCATTTGGCATGGTGTCTAGGGATTGTATTTGTTCTACTAGGTCATTTTCTAAATTTTCTAGACAGATGTTATCTTGTTCTTCTGAACTAGAATCATCATGTTTTTTAGAGGTTAATATTGAATGTAAATATTTTGAATTCATTTTTTTTTTTCAAATGTTTGAGTTCATTTTTCACATTTTTTATCTCAATTTGAAGGGATTGTAAAGTAGTTTTAGAATTATTTTTCCTTCCTTGGTTAAGGATAGTGGTTAGGTTATATGAGGAGTTTGATGGTTCTTTGGTTTTTGGAAGATTTTCTATTTTTTGGTTTTCATTTAGGGTCGAAATGATTGTTTCAAGAAATTTTCGTTTTAGTTCAGGGTCTGAGATTGAATTCAGGATTTCTAGTTGGAATACATGATCCTTTGTAAGGACTTGGATTTTCTTACTATCTGAGTCTGAGCTTGATGATGAATCATTAAGTTCATCAACTTGCAAGGCCTCTTTAGGAGAGAACTCGGAATCATAATCACTGGATGAGGAAGAGTAGTATAGAAAGAGGTTTGATATTTTGGCTGAGATTTCTTCTCCAAGATCGAGCTCTTGAATTTTCTTATTTACACGGCAAAATTTTGAAGTATGGTCTTTCTTATTGCATTTATAGCATGATAAGTTTTTGTAATAAGGTTTGTTTTGGGACTCTCTTGGTTTAAATTTACCTTGAGATTTATTCCAAGGGTTTTCTCGTGGCTTATATTCTTTAAGATTTCTTTTTGTAAATTTTGGTTTTTTGGAATAGTATGTTGGTTTGCAATTACCTACACACGATTTTTTTGTTACTAGGCTCTATTCCGAATTGTTTGCAGAAAGATCCTAATTCTACTTTTGTCTTCCTAAGTTCCCATTTGAGATTTTTTGGAGTTTTAATTCTTGACAGATTTTAAGACCTTCTTGTTGGACTAGACTAACTAGCTCTCCATAAGTAAAATCATCGTAGTCAATTATTTGGATGCCACTAGATTCTCTAATTTTGGTTCTAACCTTTTCTCCTAAGAGTGTTGGTAGTCCTGCAAGAAACTTTTCTTTCCAAAAAGGTTGATTTGAATCTTGCCGAAGTAGAATCCTAGTGAGGAAGGTGTTTTTGTACCATTGAAAATCACTTAGTTTTTTACATTTAAGGTTTGAAAGGAGCTCTGCGTTTTTGTCTCTAAGGACTGATGGACCTCCTATGAAATGAAGGGTTATTGCTAAGGCTAGAGTTGCTACCGCATTTTGTTAGGTATTTCCAAAATTATCTAGAATTGGCAATCCTTCTTCATCTATTTTTATAGCATTAAGGATTTCTTCCTGTTGCTAATTAGTGAGATAGTTATCCCACCACCCTTTAAGCTATCCCAAAAAACCAGCTATAAGGAGTTCAACAATAGTCTTATCCTCGTTGCCTATTTGTGTTCTATAGGTGTTTGCAGCCATTGTCATTTTTTGGAGGAAATTTAAGATATTATATTCAGATATTCCATCTAGGTTCCAGTCATAGACGGAAGAAGAGTTGAACCTAGATTGTTCTACTGGTTGAATATGTCCTAGGTCTGGTGCTGCTATTATTTGGTTCTCATGATTGTTTTTCCAATCAAGACGGTTTATCCTGTTGTTTTGAAATTGGTGTATTGTTTTATCAGAATTTGATTCGTGACATAGAGTATTTATTTGAATATTTGAGCTTTGTGTTTCAAGATTAGTAGGTGTTTGGATAGATTTAAAAAAAATTTGGATTTTAGAAGTTGGAGTTTCTGGAACGTCATAAGTTTGTCTACTACTTTCTCCTATTTCTATGTTACTTAGTTGGCTTTGAAGTGCACGAATAAATTCTATATTTGTGTTTTGACAAGTTTTGACACTGGTATCTGAAACTTGGTAAGGTTCGAATATTGGATGTTTTAGCTTTTAATTGGTTGAAGTATCTTTTGGAGTGTTTTGTTGTTTTAAAATTGGTTTTTCAATCCTATCAAGTTGTTTGCTTATTGTACCAAGGTTAATATTTTTGACATTCGCTTTATCATTTTCTTGTGGGAGTTTAAAAAGGATTGCTTCAATTGGTTTACCCAATAATTCAAGTTTTATTCCTTGTTGAGGAGGGTGATTTGAACGAGGTATTTTTCCACTAGCGAGTGTTTCCCACTCAGGAGTTTTATTTTGATTTGTGATAGGATTTGCTGTTTTTGAATAAGGAAAATAAATGTAATTTTCTTTTGTATAATCTTCAAGCCAATTAAAAAACAAAACTTGAACCCTGTGTTTTTTAAGATATTCATAGTATTTTTCTTGTATCTTTTCTTTGTTTGTAGAGAATTTTTTGAAAAACCAATTTCTTTTTTCTAAATTTTTGTTTGAATAGAATTCATCTCGTAGGAATTTTTTTTTTTTTTTTCAAAATCTTTTTCTAAGACGTTTAGTTCATTAGTCATATTTTCAGTTATGGCTGAAAATGTTGGGCTGGTTGGTTTAGATTTTATAACAAATTTATTTTGTTCAAAACCATTTCTTGATGTATAAACAGGTTTTGGTATTTGTGTTTGGAAATCAACATTTCTTAAGATTGAATTTGGAATATCATAAGTTGAGAATCGTGGTTGGTATCTAGATTCTTGGATTGGAATACCACGACCTATTTGAGAGACTCTTCCTAAGTCTATTGTTCCTATGGCTGAAGAGGATTCACAATATAAATCATCTTCAATATTTTTATCGTTGGGTCTAATGAAGGAAAGTTTTACTTTTCCATCATTGGATTGTTCAATATTTTTTAAACATTTGTTTGGTTCTATTGACTCTATGGGTTTTAGAGCTTTTGGTTGAGTTACTCCTTTAAGGATCCATTCATCTGGAAGATTTACATCTTTCCATTGAATTGATCTTGGAATGACGGAGTTTGATTTTAAAAGATCAGTTTGGAGTAAGAGGGTTTCACCCTTTTTACTCGATAATTTTACTTTTGAAGAAAATGCACTTGTCATGGTTTTATAGTGTAACCTAAAAACTAAGGCAATTGGAATTAATCCTTCAATCATTTCATAATTATGTGTTTTAACTTGTAAAACTAGAGATTTTAAAATATTTTTACCGTTTAAAGAAACGGTGAAATTTGGATAACAATCAAACGATATTGGACCAGCACATAAACTTGATTCTATAGAACTAAGCAAAGAATCTTCAAATGATTTAAATCTAGTATCTCTTAAGATAGCTAGTATTGAGGTGTTAAGACCTTATTTTGAAAGTGGTTTTATTCCGACTTGGACTAATCCTATATGTATATATTTGAAATTATTTTCTCTATGTCTTTGTAAAGCATTTTATGAAAACAAATAAATTGTTTCAAAAGGTTTTGTTAATTGGATATCACGTTCTTCAGTTTTAATTGAAAATTTTGTTTTTAAGAAATTTATTCTTGATATTTGATATATTTGGTCTCTATGGACTCTTGGGATTTCCCAATTGTCTATAGATTCTTGGAAATTATCTATTGTTGTTTCATGACTATTTATAATTTTTTTAGATTCTCATTTGGATCTAATTTTTGAAGATGAAGTTGATTTAGACCTATCTAGTGTATTCTTAAAGTACAAACTCATTTTGAAATTCTTTTTTATTTTAAAGGTTTTAGTTTTTCCTACAATCCAGACTTAACTCTAGGTGTTACTGCCCTACTCTTACGGGACTTACTTCCTAGACACGAGACTAGCAAAAACACTCAGGAATACTAACATCTTAAAACTTTGAAAGGAAATCTTTAATAAGTTTGTTTAAAAAAAATACTAACTAAATATAGTTTGAAAATAACTTAGAACTTCATGCATAAATCCATAAAGAAATCCAATAAAATATATAGTCTTGAAATCTAATAAACATATACCCATGGCTCTAAAGATAGCTAGTATTTAGTATATGTTAAATCAGCAATCAACCACAGTAGCTGTCAGGCGACTCAAATCAGCAATAAACTATAATAGTTGTCTGCGACTTAGTACAGTAGCTGTCCGCAGAGAAAATATTATAATCACTACAAAAGCCGAAAACATGAAGCATCTCGAGGAGGCCATAATTTTTCACTACCGAAAGTAGGAGACAAGAATCATGTCAAGGAACCTATCATTGTCCCCTAATAATTTCAAATTTCTTTTTTTTAAATAATTTAATATGCACTTGTAAACTTCTATATAAAGAAGTGTTGTGCATCTCTTCAAAACACACCTTAGAATTCTCTCTCTCTACATTTTCCATCTCTAAAAACCTCTCATCCCTTCCATCTCGAGTCAAGAGAATTTCTTCTATTTTATTTGTAAGTATAAATTATTTTCTCGTTGTTTTATAAATTATAATAAAATCAAAATTTATCTTAAACTTGAAATCTTTATCTTTAGAATTCTTTTAAATTCTGGAATACCTTCTATCAATCCTTAATCACTTTGAGACTAAGTCCCCAATAGTCATAGACTCTTGAGTTGTGATAAGGCTGATAGTATATATTCTTTATGAATACATGAAAGAATGTATGTTTAAAACCGAGCTTGAATATATATATATATATATATATAACAGATGCTTATTTGGATGCCATATCATCAAATTAGTCTAAATTTTTTGTCTTACTTTGCCATAGACGCAATTTTAATTATCTTTTCACGATGCAGGGTGGAGACGAGCCACATATCTCATTGAATATTAAATGAACTAAAACATTTTGGCGATCTTGAAAATTAAGATATTCTTCTCTATCAGGTTTGGTGAAATCTATTTTGTCAGACTTGTTGATGCCGTATAATTTAATACAACAAACTGATTTGCAAGCTTTAAAGGCCAAGTTATACGGTTGGTGATCTCTTTACCAGAAAACTTTGATTGTCTTTGTTATGCGCTAACGTATTCTAGAATAATCCTTACACTCAAGGAAGTCATTTACTTTGTATGATTGAAGAAATTGGAATTTGCTTCAACTTACAAGGGATAGAAGTCAGAAGGATTTCATTTGAGAGGTAGTTATGTTGGAAGAGATCAAAATGCTGGCAACAACAAGTATAGAGACATGTCATAATCTAAAGGAAAGAAAAGGGTTTCCTATATTTGTGGGGGAAGATAGGCAATACAAATCACATATAAGAAGCTCAACCAAATCATGACATGACAGATTTGATCATATAAGCCCAAAATGGAATTGTTATTGACTTCTTGTTAATAACGAACATTTTGACAAAAACTACTAAATGACAAACTTTACTAAAACTATATTCAAGCTTGCATCAATTTGTAGATTGCATTCACTTTTACGTAAAATAAAAAATGTGCATCTACAAAAAACTTCCTTGCGTTGTGTCCTCCCATTCCACTATTTCTACAGTAAACAATCCAACCAACTTTTGTAATTTTTTTTCCTTTGTTAGGAGATTCTTTAATTCCCGTTATCCTCTTTTGTGGTTTCTTTTTCGACCATGTGCTATGATTAGCAACGATACTTGAAACCTTGGTTCACCAGCCTTTCTCCAAAAGTTTATCTCATTAAGTGGTTTGATTGACGTGTTATAGATTGATTGCAAAGTAGAAGTCAAATACCAATGAGAAATAAAGTCCTTTGGTTTCCACTTATTATATAGTATGACTCGTAGTGCATAACGTCACAAAATCTGTCAAGTCCCACCTCCTATAAGCACATGTCCAAGTTCTCATATTAATCTGAAATGATGAGCTATGTTCAATATCTTCAAACCTTTGATCACCTCCCGAAATTATCTCGCAGTTTTGTCTCTCATTTTCCTCCAATGCTATTTGACAAACTTTGGCTGAAAATTTCCCCTTATGTTTCATAGCATTTTACTTTCCCAAATCTATCAGAAGCATTTCTTGTCTCCTAATTGTCTCAAATATCTCAACCAATGGTAGCGCCCTCACTTTTTCGATTGCATAGTTATATGATTCTGAAAAATTGTTTAGTGCATCTTCACAACATGTGAGTTTTGAAGAATGCACAACTAAAGCTTTGTAGATTCCTCGACAGCATAGCATCATAGACATCCTTGTTGTATGCTTTCACTTTCTGCAATGCTACTTCGAACTCGGCCATGTTGTAGCTATTTGAAACTTATCAAAACAGCTTCTTCATCTTTGGTTTACTTGAGTGAAATTTCCTCAAGTTGTCGTAAATATGTCTTGCACACATTCTATGTTCTATCTTTGGAAATTCATGTTGCACTGTATTCAAAAATCCCTGGAAAAAAATATGATAAGTCATTTCTCTTCTACTTCAATTATCGAAAAAGTAATAATATTCATGTACCTTTTGGCGATCTGTAATTAATGTAAATCCATCACCATCACCTAAATTAAGATTAGATTTGTAGTTTTTAATAAACCCAACCATCCCTATTATTCTCTACTTGAACAATTGCCCACATGATATGATAAACTTGGTCGTTTGCATCTCTACCAACTGTTGTTAGTAGTTGGCCTTTTGTAGTAGATTTTAGAAAACATCTATCTACTCCGACAGTGGGATGCCAATAAGCACGCCATGTGCTCCTCAATGCTTTTAAGCAAACATAGAACTTATCAAACACATGAAGCCTTACCATCGCCAACCACTGTACGAAGATCAACGTTTGAACCTTCATTGGAACTAGAAAAAACAATTCAACAGAAAAAATTTGAAGTCACGGTTAACTCACTCTAAATAAAGCAAGTTACAATCACAAATTAATTTCACTAATTAATTTATTCTGCAACAAGTTACTATGAGTTAATATCAACAAACCTAAACGCACCACTAAATATTCAATAATCAATAATCAATCTACACCAAGTAGTCACAATTAACATTCACCAAAACAAAGCCACCAATTAAGTAATAAACTTATTCTACACCAACTTTAATCACAAAGCCGCAATCTTAACTCACCAAAAGTCACGAACACAACACCAAAAATTAATTCAAGAAAATTAAACCACCAAATAAGTTACTCCAAAAGTTGTAATTGGTAGTCATTAAGACGAGCAAATTGCTCGTCATATTCATCTTGAAGCTTTCATAACATTCTCGTTTTTGCTTTTTGACATTGGTCATGAGTAACCACCAAATTATACCCTTGATAATTCTTTGTTGAATTATCGTCCGTCTGAGTTCGAGATCATTCCTAACTTCATTTATGAAAGCTTAACGATAACACTCTCGGCCAATAGCTTGTTACGCGCATCTTTAATACAAGTATGCTCTTCTTGATATGTTTTAATCACCCTCTTCCCTACTGCTTCTTCAAATGAGCTATATATCCTCCATGAACATTTGATATCACTTTATACTTCACATCTTGCCTCAGATTTTAATCACCACTATTATTTGTAAAGTCAGCCACATGTTCTCAAACACGCAATTCCTCATCAACTAAACCATAATTCTCATCAACTAAGATCTCCTCACCTATATTCACATCATCCTTATTCTCATCCCTTAAGTCTTTGTCACCTATATTCTTCTCAACATCATGAGCATTTTCATGGTCCATGTATATGTCAATATACTTCACAGCTGTAGAGTACATGTACTAATTTTAACACAGGGATAAAGTTCATGTATAAAAGAAATCCATTTTCTCAAAAAAATATGTTCACTATTACAGGACAAAATAATACAACAAAAAATTTAAAAATGTTATAATAGTGATACGTCTCAAGCATGAGAGACATCACAATATTGTGAATGTTGTGGTGCTAGTTTTCTCCCACATCGAAACATTTTAGTTTATGCCCCCTCATCACTACTATATATAGAACCCTGGTGTAACAGTTATAATTCATGAAAATGTCAAATAAGCTACCGATGAGAAAATATATGTATTATTTTTCTAAGTTTATAAGACTAACATTTGTTAGATAAATAAAAGTATTACTTTTCTTAGTTTATAAGACTCAATTGTTCAATTATCCATTCATTTTTTGTGATGTAAATTATATACATCAAACCTGTAATAATATAATATATATATTCTAATAATATTTTCCTTGATTTGTGAGAAAAAAATAGATTGAAGAAGAAGACGAAGATGAAATAAAACAGAATGATGAGAGTGATAATTTCTTAAAATATTATCACTCTCAAATAAGCTTATAATTTTTTAAAATATTGTGTAATTAATCTAGGAAAGATTTATATGTTAGGTGGAAAAGGCAAACAAAGAGAAATAAGTAAACAAACAAAAAGGAGAAGAGAGCAAAAAAGGTATGTGGATTTTTACATTTTATATGATGTTATGAGGTTTTTATGTATATACATTATACTATATGATTTCAAACATATTGTAGGCCATTGATCAAGAATATTTTAATGAATCCGAATTAAACTTGGACGTATGGATATATTTAAACTTGTATCGTAAGGGATATTTGAAGAAGCCAAACATAATTGAAGTTTTGCACAGATTATACAAGGTAAGAGTTGTATTGATGTTATGAATATGATTGTGTATTTATTTGTTTGAATGTTAAATTATACAATTTTATTTTACAGATTCATAAGCCTTATAGTGGATGGAAACATGTTGATAGTGATGAAGTGATTCATCGTCCCAATACGCTTATATATGAAGGCTATGTTGAACTAGTCTTTGACCTTCATGTTTTTATCATCATCTCCACATTTTCATCATCATCTCAAGAAATCGAATACGAAAATTCGATAGATTTGTGCTATTGAAATTCATTTTGAGAGAAAGAAATATCAAGAAAGAGTAAAACGAGATTTGGCTATTGGAATTTCTTTGATTATAGATTATGAATTTCTAGGACATTATGGATTTCTAGTAAAATTTATAGAAACTGTGATCAATTTATTTTTCCATTGTATCTTTTAATCATGTCATGAAAATTGATAAGAGTGGGAATTTTGAACCACTTTTTCATTGTATTGTTTAATTTGTCATAAAAATTGAAGTGTGATAATCTTGAACCAATTTGGCATCAAATTCAAATCCGTCACAAAAATTAATAATTGTGAGAATCTTGAATCACTTTGTTATTGTGTTCTCTAATCTAGTCATAATAATTAATAAGTGTGAAAATCTTGAAAATCTCTATAAATAATACCATGGATTTTTATTTCTATTCACAACATTGAATTGCTCCACAATCAAGAAGGAGATAAATTTATGTGCCAAGTTTATAGGGATATTTTTCAAGATCCAATCACGGGTCTTGGTCTCATGTGATAGAAACTTATAAAAATAGGAAAAATGCAACTTGGAGGAAGCATTCCAAAATATCTATCTAAACTCACGTTCAAACCATCGAGAAGACAACAGAAAAACTACATTCATACATCTAAAATATCTGAAAATAGACTTTTAAGCGGTGCTCCAAGTGAAATTTTGATTATAAATATATTAATATGTAATTTTCCTTATAAATTCTTGTAAAAATATTACATAACACTATCAATCCTTATAAAAAGGTTTGACAAATCATTAGAAACAGACCTGATAATTCTTATAAACACATAATAAAGCCTTATAAAAACCGATAAATCCTTACGATAACATAGATTAGAGAACACACTGACAAAGTGGATAAACCATAAGACATCAAAATAACATATATATTCTATCCATTTCATTATATTTGATGTTTTAGATTTTTTCACTAAATTTAAAAAATTATTAAATTTTTTATTTTATCTAAATAAAACATATTTTATCACAAATCAATCTGCATAATTCAAAGAATCAAAAACACTTAAAACACAATAAATTTTGCATAGAAATTTTAAAACATCAATTATAATGAAACAAAAAAATTCCTAAAATATCATTTAAAGTGTAACAGAGGGAGTATTGTTTTATAATTTTTTTTTAATGTTAAGCAATTCAATCAAGCCAAAATAATGCAATTTGCAAAATTCATGCATATGTTCAAGGTGAACAAACACAAATTTTACAAAAAAAAAATTTTAAATCGTTTTACTGGATTACTAAATTATTATGTGATTTTAAATTTATTTTAAGTTGGTTTTATGTTATGAGTTTATTTGTGTTTTTTTTAACGTCTAGATTTTATATATTATGAAACGTATTACACATGACATCATAAAGCATTCTAGTTTTTGCTTGATACAACATACATAAACTTAATAATTACATCAAAAGATTAGCTAATCTGGTACACCATTAAGCTACAATCAATAGTGATCAAAATAGAATCAAACTATTGATGATAGCATTTTGGTTGTCAAATCACTAACATAGAAGAAGGTCGATCTGTTTACCAAAAGGATCATGAAATCTTTTAATACTACGCCTCCATCTTTTCTTCGGAGGAGTTGAGTCTTCGTCGCCCAATATGTGGTGTCTCTTGGAACTTTCACCTGCTTCGAACTGTGTTTTGACACACTTCATCTATGTCCATTGGTTAGCGCTAATTAGAATCAGAGGATTCTCGATTGTTCGATGAAACGTGAGGTATTAAACCAACTAAGATTTCTGGTTTAATGTCGATTATGTGTAAACCGGTTAATTGTTTCCAAATTGCTTTATCTATTAAAGCAACTGATTGTAAATAACAGAAGACATTCGGTTATATGTTGTTAATAACAAAATGGTTTCTCTCTCTACTTCATCTTCTTCCTTTCGCCATTTACAGTGAATCATCATCGTTATCAGAGCTTGTGAAACTGAAACTTCAATTTACTCTTCCACGATCTCTTCTTTCTCTCTAAGTCAATCAGTTCGCGATTAGCTGATTTTCTCTTCGATTCTTCGGTTATTCCGCCAAGAATCTTTCTTCTTCCGAATCTTTGCTCCGATCAATTGGTTATTCCTCAGATTTTGATCACTTCTTGTTGGTTATTCCGCCAATTTGGTCCTATTATCATGGTCTCAGTGCGAAGATTTCCGAAAAAGGCTACTCATGGAGTTTCCTCTATCAAATCCAAAAAGACAATAAAAACAAGGAGATCGAGTTCTCCAGAAGATAGTCCACCCTCTCTTGAAGATGATCAAAATTATGTGAAACAAAGGAGATCATCCTTAAAGCAGAAATCAATCTTTCATAATCAAGGAAAAGAAGAGATGGAATTCGATGGAATCCTATATTCACTCTATCATATGTCAAGCGGAGATAACCCAGGTGTTTCTCTCATCTCAGAAGTTCTGAATGGAACGAATTACAACACCTGGAATATTGCAATTACTATCGCTTTGGACGCCAAAAACAAGTTGTCCTTCGTCGAATGGGTCTCTTCCAAGACCATACAACACACATCCGCATTGCAAAATATGGTCTAGATGCAATAGCATGGTCAAGTCTTGGATCTTGAATTCGGTGACAAAGGAAATTTATGCTAGCATTCTGAGATTTGATGATGCATCAGAGATATGGAAAGACTTGATGACTCGATTTCATGTTACAAGTTTACCTCGTTCCTTTCAGATTACACAACAAATATGGGCTATTCAACAAGGATCTCTTACACGTTCTGCATATTACACTAAGTTGAAGACATTGTGGGATGATCTTGAAGGTTCAGATTGTGCAAAATCTTGTGGTCATTGTGGGTGCTGCAAGGATATGTCAAGTAGAACAGAGAATAACAAGATAATAAAGTTTCTGACTAGGTTGAATGAATCTTATGCTAATGCTCGTGGTCAGATTATCATGAAGAAGAGTATCCCTAATCTCTCTGAAGTCTACAAATTATTGGATCAGGACTAGAGTCAGAGAAGCATACAAAACACTCAACAAGCCTTGGCTTTTCAAGTGACTGTTAAAGATGGAGAAACTGCAGCTCAAGTAAATGCGAATTACTCTGCTCCTAAGTCTCAACGACACATTTGTTCTCATTGTGGTTACACAGGTCATACCGTGGATAAGTGCTATAAAATCAATGGTTACCCACCAGGTTTTAAACACAAACAAAAAGGTAGTGCACCAAAGCCAGCGGTTGCTCAGCTCACTCTCACCAATTCCTCAGATACAGATAATGGAGTAACAGGGTTATTAAAGACTCTTTCCAAAGACCAAATTGAAGGAGTAATGGCATAGAACCAGACTACATCAACTTCAACCTCATCTGGAACAATTACTGCTTTACCTTGTATATCATTCTCTTCTAAAACTCTGACTTTTGTTGGTATATTGAGATCAACAGGTAGCATTCTAGCATCAGACACATGGATAATGGACAGTGGTGCGACACATCATGTTTCACACAACAAGGAATTATTTGAAAATCTGTGTACAACTTTAGATAAAACCGTGACTTTGCCCACGGGAATGAATGTCAAAATACCTGGAGTTGGTCAAGTGAGAATAAATGAGCATTTGGTGTTGAATAATGTGTTGTATATACCAGACTTTAGGCTCAGTCTCCTTAGTGTGAGTCAGCTCACTAAAGATGTCAAGTGCAGGTTAGTGTTTGATGAAGTGTCATGTGTCGTACATGATCCTATGAAGCGGACGATGATTGGACAAGTTGAACAAATTGGAAATCTCTACATCTTGGATCAAGCATCAGTACAGAGTCATGGTGTCAGGTTTATGTCATCGTCTGTTAATGCTTTAGTTGATCAAAGTCTTTGGCATCATAGGTTAGGCCATCCTTCAGTAACAAAAGTCAATGTGTTGTCTAACATTCTTGGTTTGCAGAAGAATAATAAAACTCCCTTTCATTGTACAATCTGTCCACTTGCGAAGCAAAAGAAATTACCTTACATATCTCAGAACAATATTCGCTCCAATGCCTTTGAATTACTTCATATAGATGTATGGGATCCTTTCTCGGTTTCAATAAATGAAGGCTATAGATACTTCTTAACAATAGTTGATGATCACACAAGAATGACATGGGTATACCTTTTGAAAATGAAATCAGATGTTTTAACCATATTTCCAGATTTCTTGAAAATGATAGAAACGCAATATAAGGCAAAGGTGAAGGGGGTTCATGCAGACAATGCACCTGAATTGCGTTTTGACAAGTTGTACAAGTCTAAGGGGATAGTGGCATATCACTCTTGTCCAGAAACACCGGAACAGAACTCGGTGGTGGAAAGAAAACATCAACACATACTTAATGTGTCGAGGTCCCTCATGTTTCAAAGCAATGTACCTGTGGAGTTCTAGGGGATTGCGTGATGACATCAATATTCTTAATTAATAGAATACCTACTCATGTGCTACGAGAAAAGTCCCCCTATCAGGTTCTCACCTCCAAACTACCGAGATACGCAGAGATGAGAGTTTTCAGATGTCTTTTCTATCGATCCACTTCAACTAAAAACAGAAACAAATTTCAACCAAGATCAAAGGCAAGTGTTTTTCTCGGTTATCCACTAAGATACATGGGTTATAAAACACTCGATCTAGAGACAAATGACGTATCTATCTCATGAAACGTGGTTTTCTATGAAGATATTTACCCCTTCAAAGATAATAAAGAAACTAGTACATATTTTTATCAACTTCTAGAACAAAATGTGGGGCAACATTTCTCAAGAGATGATAGTATAAATGTTTCAGATGATGAAAACATCTTGGACAACACAGGAAATGAAGCAGAAATCGTCACTACACCTGCGGAGAATCTAGTAACAGAAAAAGATAGCTCGGTTCAAACTGATAACTCGCCTGAAATTATTACTGATACAGAGCATCAGAATACAGAGACAGAGAGTAAGAGTTCAAGTGTAAATCAGCCTTAATCGAGATCTGTTCAAAGACCGGAGAAAAGAGTGAAAAGGCGACCAGCCTATTTGGAGGATTATTACTGCAATCATAGCAATACTACAATACCATATCCTTTAATAAACTACATGTCTTATGCACATCTTTCAGAAGATTATAAGGAATACATCAATGTCGTAACTTTACTTGGGGAACCAAGTACGTTTAACCAAGCTAAGACTTTTCATGAGTGGTTGCAGGCAATGAATGACGAATTGAAAGCTCTGGAAGGATCCAACACTTGGAGTGTATGTTCTTTACATGCCAACAAACGCGCAATAGACTGTAAGTGGGTATATAAAACTAAGCTTCATGCAGATGGAACACTGGAAAGATACAAAGCTAGATTGGTGGCAAAGGGATATACACAACAAGAAGGAATAGATTTTGTGGATATTTTCTCTCCAGTGGCCAAAATGACAACAATAAAAACATTGTTATCTGTTGCAGCTGCTAAGAAATGGAGTCTAAGTCAGATTGATGTGTCAAATGCTTTCCTAAATGGAGATTTGGATGAAGAAATATATATGCGTCTACCTCCTGGATACACGCCTAAAGAAGGGACTACCTTACCTCTCAATCCTATTTGCAGATTAAAGAAATCAATTTATGGCTTAAAACAAGCTTCAAGGCAATGGTTTTTGAAATTCAGTGAAACACGTGAAGCTTTAAATTTCCAGAAGTCTCACACAGATCATACTTTGTTTATAAGAAACATTTCAGAGAGATACATGGCTATACTTGTATACGTTGATGATGTGATCATAGCATCAAACAACGATATAGATGTTGATCAATTGACGAAGGATCTGAAATCAGTGTTCAGGCTACAAAATTTAGGACCTCTAAAGTACTTTCTTGGACTCGAAATAGCTAGATCCAAATCAAGAATCTCTCTCTGTCAAAGGAAATATATTTAGAATTACTTGATGAAGCAAGAATGTTGAGTTGCAAACCATCAACGATTCCTATGGATCCTAATGTGAAGCTCTGTTTCCACAGTGAAGAAGAAACGTTGAATGATCCGCAAATGTACTGGAGGCTTATCGGTAGAATGATGTATCTAACCATCACCAGGCATGATATAACCTACGTAGTTAACAAACTATGTCTGTTCACTTCAAACCCAAAACCTTCACATCTAAAAGCAACTCATAAAGTCTTGCACTATTTAAAGGGAACAATACGATTGGGTCTGTATTATTCTGCAGAGAGTGACTTGACCCTTAAAGCCTTTGCTGATGAGGACTGGGCATCGTGCACAGACACAAGAAGATCCACATCAGGATTCTGTATGTTTCTGGGTAATGCACTTATCTCGTGGAAATCGAAGAAGCAATAAACAGTGTCTTTCTCTTTAGCTGAATCCGAATATAGGGCAATGGGTTTTGCGATCAAGGAAGTTCAATGGTTAGTGAATTTACTGACATAATTGCAGGTTTATCAATCAAAACCTGTAACTTTCTATCGTGATTCAATTTCGGCGATACACATTGGCAATAACCATGTTTTCATGAAAGAACAAAACATTTGGAGTTGGATTGTCACATTATCAGAGAAAAGATCCAGAGTGGGTTGATAAAGACTCGTCATATTAAAACAGGCAATTAGCTTGCAGATGTGTTCACAAAAACTCTGTTTCGAGCTCAATTTCGACAGATCATTAGCAAGATGTCTCTAAATTCCATATATTTGTCATCTTGCGGGAGATATTAAACCAACTAAGATTTCTGGTTTAATGTCGATTATGTGTAAACCGGTTAATTGTTTCCAAATTGCTTTATCTATTAAAGCAATTGATTGTAAATAACAGAAGACATTCGGTTATATGTTGTTAATAACAAAATGGTTTCTCTCTCTACATCATCTTCTTCCTTTCGCCATTTACAGTGAACCATCATCGTAATATGAGGAGAGGTAACCGCATGGATTTGGCCGGAGATGGTTTATGAAGTTCATTAGTCAGCGGATTCCAAGGAAATTAGAGACCAAAGGGCTCTGATTAATGCTATGCAGAATGCTCTGGTAATTAAGACATAGCAAGCGAAGTCTCTCATACGAGAAGCGTATGAGAGCCGGGTCAGCACCCTCAAAGTTCACATGCCGGAAGAACGGCATGCGATTAGCAATTGGCATAGGAATCCGAACTATAATAACAGCAGGAGAAATGGTGGTTTCTGGTTGAAAGTCAGTGACAAGCACCTCCCCGAGAGACTGAGCTATGAAGCGTACAGAGCGATCAGATTCATAAAAGAGAGGAATAACTACAAGAGTAACCCACAAGTCGATAGTGGTGAGAAAATTATCTGGAGGATCATCATGCCAATGCCTAAGGAGAACAAACCAACCATGGAAAGTCTAGTTCTTGACGCAACATAGAGAGTAGGTCAATCTCCGAGATAAAGAAAAATTGTACAAAGCGTTCGTTGATGATCCGGCCTTGCACACGCTGAAGCAAGCCCCAGGTTCTAGGAAGCACGGTAATCGGACATGGAAAATTATGCTCCTCCGGATTCAACAGACGAGCGATGAGACTCATCCTGTTTCTGGCAATTTCTCCAGAGAAACATTACGTGGAACAAAAAGCTCATGATCTTCACGGCCGAGGCCAAATTGTTGAAGCTCTAACCAAAGTTCGTCGTCCATGCAAGCGAGGTATGTTTATCCAGAGAAGAAAGTGTCCAGAATGATTTATGAATCTTCTACGGTATATAAACAGTGAAGATTCATGTGGTTGCCACGTAGGGGCAAAGCGGAAGAGCAATGACGCATCCAGAAGACAAGTGGAAACCATCATTTGTGTTTTAATTTTAAGTTTTTTTGTGTTTTTTTTGTTTATAAGTTTTTTTTTATCAACTGATAATATATTAGAACTTCAAAATAGTGCATTACAAAATTACAATACTAAACCATAAATCGACCCTCTAACATAACGGACGAGAGCATCAGTCTTATGATTCAGAAATCTAGAGATTACATGAAAAGAAAAAAAACGAAAAAGCAATTTCAACCTGAGAAAGTCCTTCCATTTATAAGTTTCATTGTGTTTTTTTTTAAATTTTATGTGATAATTATCCATAATTTATTTTTATTAAATTTTCTAGTATTATTATGTTAAAATAAATTAACTGAAAATTTTAAACATATAAAATGATAAATAAATACATTTGTGTTTATTTATGAATAAAACAAAGAGAAAGTCGTCAAATAAATAATGAACTTACGCGTATTTTCTATAAAAATACCGAACTTTCGATTTGCATGAAAAAGATCAAACTTGTGATGACAAACGCCAATTCGATACCAAATTAAGTCAACATTAATGAAATTAAACGTTGTATTAACTTCGTCAAACGTTGTTTATGGATCATTAATGATATACCACCTCTAAAATCCCCAAAATTAAAATTGTACTGAACTTTCGACTTCCTCACGTACATGAAACAAAATTAAAATCATGATAAGAAAAATCCCCAAATCAAACCTAATGGTGAAGGAGAAAAGTGAAGAAAAAATTGTGCTTTAGAGTGAGATTGCGATGCTGGCAAATGTGAAGAACAAAGTCAAACAAAAAGTCCCAGTCGAAGCACCAATCGAATTGGAAGAGAGGGATATACTCTCAACGGAGAATGATGGAGATCATGTAGAGGAAGAGGAAGAAGTGGGTGATAATCAAGGGGAGGAAAATTTTGATGAAGATATAGGTGAAGCTGAAGATGACTATGAGCTTCAACCTGTCGAACATGATGCTTCTCTTGCTCTGATGACACATTTTGGGCAAATAGCAAATGAAAATTTTGATGGAAAAACTGACGATAGTGGGGACGAGGTGTGGAGAGATGAAAAAATCTTGGTGCCATTGTCATCAAGCGAAAACAACTATGAAATAAACATGAGAGAACGACAAGCTCTGGAATATTCAGTAGGTGAGGATGAAATTTTTCGGGTTGGTAAAATGTTCGGATCAGCTTCAAACTTCAAACAGGCACTCTTGAGGTACTCACTTAAAACTCGGTTTATTTTAAGCTATACATGTCAACACATAAGAGATTAGGTGTTGTTTTCCTGGATAAAGATTTTTCATGTCAGTGGAGAATGTGATCATATGAAAATAGCAAACGCAAGCTGCAAATTAAGGAGTATGAGGATAAGCACATATGTACTAGGTTTTGGTACTTTAACCTGTTAAAGAGTTCAACCATCGCTGAATTGTTTGAAGATAAATTGCGTTTAGAGCCAAAGTTTAGAGCGGTGGAAATGACAGCCGAGATAAAGAGGAGTTACAATCTGATTGTGACTGTTGAACAATATCGGAAAGCGAAGATTAGACTCGTAAAGGTAAGGAAAAAAAAGTCATGAAGCACATTTTTCTCGTAAATAGGATTATGAAGCTGAGCTTCACAAGACCAATCAAGGTGTTATAACTGATATTCAAACGACACCAGGGCCAACACAAGGAAGTTTACAGAGGTTTGATTGCATCTACATATGTTTTGAGGCCCAACGAACAGCTTGGAAGTCTTATTGTCGGCGAGTAATAAGACTAGATGGTGCTTTCTTGAAGTGGGATGTGAAAGGGTAGTTACTAGATACAATTGGGAGATATGCTATAACAAAATTGTTGCAATAGCATGGGTTGTGGTTGAGATTGAACATGATGTGAATTAGGATTGGTTTGTGAATCATCTTAAGATTGATCTCGGACTTGGTGAAGAAAAAGAGTACACCACCATTTCTGATAAACAAAATGTACTTAAACATTTTGTTTTGTTTATGAATCATTCATTTGTGTGTTTCTTATGTCTGGGGTTTATATAATGTAGTTCTATAAAACTACATTATTCTATGAGCACATGAAGCATAATTTTTGTTCATATTTTCAATTAAACTATAATATAACTTGGCATTATACGTCTAGATTTCAACAAGAAAAATTAGCATAGAAGTTCATGTGTTTGTTTATGAATCATTTGCGAGTTTTTTTTTTAATTTTTACTAACATATTATGTACTTTTTCTGTCAAAGGAGCTAGTAAAATCTTTTCATAATCAGCTTCCGAAAGTTGAACACAGAATGTGTGCAAGACACATTCTAGAAAACTGGAAAAAAGACAATCATGACATGCAGATTGAGAGATTATTCTGGAAAATAGCAAGGAGCTACACGATGGGAGATTATGATGATAACTTAGAGGCATTGATGCAGTGTATTCAAGGGGCTTGCGACTCACTTTTTAAAACCAATCCACAATTACTAGACTTGTTAGAAGATACAAGGCGACAATATATGGTTTAGAATGCTTGGAGATGTATTATTTCACATAGGTTGAGAACTTGGTTCACTAAAACTGTGCATAAACAGATCGAATCTTCTATAGAAAGGTGTAGGGAGTGTGTAATATTCATGTCCACATGGTTGTTCCTATCAGGTTGAAATGAGGTTAAGGACATGTGGCTGCGGAAAATGGCAGCTGAATGGGATTCCATGTGAGCATGTTTTGTGTGTTGTAATAGCCAAAAACAAAAGATTGATGATTATGTCTCTGAGTATTTGACAACATGCACTTGGCAGCACACATATGAACATGGTATTGAACTTGTTCAAGGAATGAAGTTATGGCTGAAGGGTAAACAGATTTCCTATGTTACCACCATATAATTGAATATGTAAGGGTGGGAGACCAAGTAATTATGCTAGGTGTAAGGGTCTAAATGAATATACTTCCAAAGGTAGCAAGACCAATTTAGGTTGGGGACATCGAGTTATAACATGCTATAAGTGTAAGGAAGAAGGCCACAATACTTTGTCATGTTCAAAGCTAAAATAAGAGCCTACATCCAAAAGACCTAGAAGATGTCCAAAGAAAATATTGGTTGAATTTCTTTGATCTTTATTTTCGTAATTTTAAGACTGATTATGACAAGTTCTCTAATACTGATTATGACAAGTTCTCTAATACTTTATTGTCATATTTACATAGGAAGGACAACTAGGATCACAAGTTGGCAGATCACAATGAGGAATATCATATGTTGAACTTAATTCATAAGGTCAAGTTGTCATGGAAATAGAAGGGAGCTGATCATAATATTTAGATTTATGTTGTTGCTTTTGTTACTTCCATTTCCAGACTTATATATGTTGCTGTTTTTGTTTGTTTCATTTCTAAACTTATGTTGGCTTATGATCATTTTTGTAAGACTTAATTTCCAGACTTATGTCGCCTTATATTCATTTTTGTAAGACTTAATTTCTAGACTTACCACTCGTATGAAATTACAAAAAATAGTTTGAAACTCTTTTCTAATTCACTTAAAAACATGAAAACATCGATTATCTAGTACAAAAAAATGGCCATCATAATGGGGTCGGTTGTGTTATAAAACTACAATATAATAGAGATTAAGATTGGTATAATAAAATCTTATTAGGCCAGTGAGACACTTGGATTGAGATACATTTAACATATATCAGAATAAAGTTTTACTTTATTTGATTTTGGTATGAATTCTAGTTATTAAATAAATGTCTTATATATACGTGAATATATATACGTGAAGAGGGGGTACATAAAACGAATATTGTCGATGTGGTACAAACATGAATACATTGTGATCAAGTTTACAAAACTTGTTTATCACGTTTACACGTATCATTCATAACACTCCCCATTGGACACAATCGTCACTATTGTTTCTTGCATTATGTCTTCATCATCTTT
Organism: Lepidium didymum; assembly: GCA_963920545.1. Lineage (NCBI taxonomy): Eukaryota > Viridiplantae > Streptophyta > Magnoliopsida > Brassicales > Brassicaceae > Lepidium > Lepidium didymum. The sequence goes on from OY986988.1 coordinate 4,732,313, forward strand.
TGTTGCCTCGTTAAACATCTTTGTTGGAAAACCTAGTGGAAAAAACCATCTGAAATGAAAAAGAGTACAACATTGAAAGCTCTCATTCGAATGATGGATATGACTCTTTACACATCACATTGATTGTGCATTCCAATGTGATGAATATCTTTTCTTCAATATTGTTTGTTGATTATACATATCCTAATCCAATATTTTTATCGTCCTTCATTGTTTCGTTAAAAAAATTTCTTGGAAAACATAGTGGGAAAAACCATAAAAAAGAAAAAAGAGTACAAACGATGCCAACTCCCCTTTGAATAATGAGGAGTTCACTTTACGCATCTTGAGGATGCGTTCCAATCTTATAGAAATAATCTTTGATGTTTTTTGTTGTCTTGTGTTGCCTCGTTAAAAACATTTTTTGGAAAACCCGTGGGAAAAAACCAGAGAAAGTGAAAAAATAGTACAACACATATTCCCCCTTGAAAGCTGAGAATTAAATATCTGTTTCTTCCAAAATACCTTCAAAATACTTTCTGATATTTTGGGTACATCATGCCTTTCAGCTTCTTCCGCTTTCTAGGATTCTTATCTTCAGAACCCATATGTCTACCAGGCTTTAAACGCTCTTTAGACTCTTATGTATCATTTGATATCACCACATCCTTGTGGTTTTTCAATTCTAGCTGGAAAATTTACAATGGAGATATGTGACTTAATCATTGTCTTAGTATCTACAAAAGAACCGGAAAGCTGATTTGCAGTACATTGCAATCATACCATTTAATATCCTTGCTTTCATGCTTATTTCTCTCCAACATTTATTGTGTCTCATCCTTTTATGTTGTGGTTGTGCAAAGTCATATTACCACATATTGAAAATTTCTTAGATGAAAAATATTTGGTCCTCACCCAAATTTAATTGTAATGGAGAATTTTTTTTTGTTTATGCGCTTGTCTTATCCAAATAAGTGCTTTTACATGCAACATGACATTTCTCCATACAAAGGTTGGAATATTTGATCACATGATCAATGGTCTTGCAATCCATTGTAGACCCTTAATAATCTTTTCTTAAATCATTTTGTGAGCAATATGATGCTCAACTTTACTTTTTGGTATCATTTAATAAAAATTAATACTTATAATGTTAATTTACTAGTATTGTCTAATCTAACTATGATAATCAGTATTGTATAATCTAATTATGTTAATGAGATAACAAGAGAATTCATCTCTTGATTAAATGAGTTAGAAATCTTGAAAATTCTATACTTTGAGATGATAAAACATAAACATGCGACCATATGTAGTATGGTCCATGTGGTGGATATATAAATCCACAAAATCACCTTAAATTAATTCAAATGGTTTTGGTGATTATTTAAATTTCTTCCTCGAGATGATGACATATTCATGTCCAACCATCTCAAATTGAATCCCACTTTAGAACCAATTATATTTCGAACACCCATTATGGTCATATACTATGTATCAAATCTATGACCAATAACATTTTTAATAACCTATTTTGGGTATGTATTCTGTATCAAATCCTTTAGATGTGAGATTTCTTTACATGGAGATTTTTTTTAAAAATAAAACCATGACCATATATCATTTTAATCTCATGGATTTTCAATGAATGACCATTATATAAATTTAAACTTATACTGATCGAAAAGCGATCGTGTTGACAACGTGTTATAAAATTGAAATATAATAGAGATTGAGATTGGTATAATAAAATCTGATTAGGCCGGTGAGACACTTTGAGATATAGTCGATAGATATATGAAAATAAAATTTTATTTTAGTTGATTATGGTATGAATTCTAACTATTACATATGTGTCCTATATATACTAGTTATGAGGGGTACATAAAACAAATATTGTCGATGTCGTACAAATATAAATACATTGTGATCAAGTTTACAAAACTTATTGATCACGTTTATACATGTCATTCATAACAAGTTTCAAGTTGTTGAAATTTTTTTTTTGGTGTGTTTAGTCTGATTTTGCAGATAGACAAGGTCAATTAGATGGATTCAATCAAAGTAGAGAAACTCCTTTTACGATATTGTTCTCTTGGTCCTATGTGAGTTTAAGAGAATCAAAAACAAAAATCTGCAGATGATATAACTTTATTTTATAGTAAAGACGGAAACATGAAATTGTGCTAATGATAATCACAAGTTAGTTTGTCGCTCTTCAACTCAATTAAGATTATGTTCATCATAATATAAAAAAGAGAATCAAAATATAGAAGAGATCTAAAAATGCAAAACCCCAATTGCGGAAATTATCCATAAACGAAGTTTAACAGAGTTAATACGGCGTTTAACTTTCATTAATGTTGACTTAATTTGATATATCGAATTGACGTTGTCAACACGAATTTGATCTTTCTTTGGCAAATCGAAAAGTTCGATATTTATTTGACAATTTTCTTATAAAAAACGTATATAAAGTTAATGGTCAAAATGTAAAAAAAAAATATCCAACATAGAAATGAGAGAGGTGAATAGTTTTCCCTCATATTTGAGGGGATACTGTTTGTAAACTCAAAATTTATATCAAAATAATGCACCATTAGAGATGATTTTCCCTAATTTTGATGTTTTCCCTCTTTTTGAAAAACCATTAGAGATGGTCTCAAGGGTTGATTCGCCAAGCTACTTCTACATTTGCATTGCAAACTGATAGATCTAAGTGATAATTAAGTACTCTAAATCATGAAAATCAAATTGATGTCATTTAGTTTTCTAGAAGATATTTGGTTATTTTTTAAATTGATTGTTTTTAAATTTTAAAATTTGATTATGCACTATGCTTATAAGATTTTGTGTGATTTTACAAATAAACTTATAATCTATTCAATTACGTAATATTGTGTTGTGATTTGTAGCAAATGTCACAAATTATTTTTGTAAGTATTTGTGGGTTAAACTAATTTGCTACCTAAATGATACAAGTCTTATTTGTGATTAACTTTTGTCACTAATTTGTAATAATTTGTAACTTAATGGTTAGTTACATAATATTGTGTCGTGATTGATATATGTGAATATTTACTTGGTTTCTATTCATATTTTGAATCATTTCTTTCATTTAGGTTTCATACATCTTCATTTTAGTATAGTTTTACATTTCTTTTGAATTTTAGAGTCTTAAGAGTATCGAGTCGCATATTTTCTATTTCTTGAGTCTTTTAAAGTGATTTTGGAGCTATTGTGGAGATTGGAGACTTGAATATGGGTGTGGAAGCAAGAGAATGGAGCAAAGATGTATGAGACCACGAACCAAAGCGTCGGGATCAAAATATCGACCATTTGGTTGATATTTGAGGTCGATAAAACAAGCACGGGACGAAAAATTGGTTCTGGTTGATAATCTAGGTCAATGGAAACTTTCCTGTGAACATAGTTGGATAAAGTTTTGACACAAGATAGCCACGAGAGTTAGCTTTCATTTGGTGGTGGTGGTTTGAAAGCATTTTGACAAGCGGTTAGGAAGTTATGAAGTTTTTACTGAAGATTGCCCATTCTAGAGAGGAAAAAGTCGTGAATAGACTAGACCGATCGGTCTCACATCCAGAAAAATTTCATGACTTCATTAGACCGACGAGACTTCCAAGAAAGATCGATCTGAAGCATGAGACCAATCAATCCACCCCTAGACCGATGGTCCGGACCGGCTCTGCGAAAAATCCTTGTTTTGACTTATAATTTTACTTGGTTTGATTTAAGTTGTACTAAGTCAAGTTTTGGGTTTATATATTGTTCTTCTTCATTACTTTCTGCCATGTTTAAGTAGTTCATCAATCAAGTTTAGGGTTTTTAGGGACTTCATAAATCAGTGAGTTAGGTCTAAATAGGGTTTATGTATTGTGTTCTTTATCAAATTTGTGTCGTAGTATTTCGAAAATATCTCAAACCATTTTCGTGAGTTTTTTTGGGTTAAGAAACTTTGCTATGGAAATAATACGTCTTATTAGTGATTAAGTTTCGTCACAAATTTGTTGTAATTTACAACTTAATATTTAATCACAAAATATTCTATCGTGGATTTTCGTAAATGTCACAAAATATTTTTGTGAGTATTTGTGAGTTAAGCTAATTTGTTATATAAATGATACAACTCTTATTTGTGATTAATCGTCATCGCTAATATGTAACTTAAAATTTAGGAATATTGTGTCATAATTTGTCGTAAATATCATAAAACATTTTTGTGAGTATTTATGGGTTAAGCTAACTTGCTACGTAAGTAATATAATTCTTATTTGTGATTAATTGTCATCGCTAATTGTTAGTAATTTGTAACTTTATATTTAGTTACAGAGTATTGTGTAGTGATTTGTCGCAAATATCACAAAACATTTTCGTGAGTATTTATGGGTTAAGCTAATTTGTTACGGAAGTAATATAATTTTTATTTGTGATTAATTGTCGTCGCTAATTATTAGTAATTTGTAACTTTATATTTAGTTACAGAGTATTGTGTAGTGATTTGTCGCAAATGTCACAAAACGTTTTCTTGAATATTTGTGGATTAACCCAATTTGGTACCGAAAATAATACAAGTCTTATTTGTGATTTAATTATTCTTGCTAATTTTTAGTAATTTGTAATTTAATTGTAACAATTTGGTTTTTTTATTAATTTGTATCTAATTTGTTACGGATAACTATTATTTTAATACAAATTACAATTTATTTTATAGCGGAATTTGTAGAAATATAAGCTAAAAATAAGAGTGATATTTTTTTTGTCAACTTAAGATATATTAATAATTCATCAAAAATGGTGAAAAGCAAGTTCATAATATGTTGATATCTCACAATATGTTGCTATCTCAACTTCTAAAAGCTAGATGGACACAAGTGACTCCATAGCCCACAATAAAGATTCCATTTCTGAATGCAGCGCAAAGAGACTCCTCCTAACCCCACGTGCTCCCATATACCCGCCATCAAAAGAGTCAGGGAAACACACCTAGCCTAGACCTACTGGAGATCTGAACTTTTCCATGATGCATTTACAAAACATCTGTACCCTGTAAAACCTGGGTTAATAGTGGAAGGAAAAGCCACCTCTGGTCACACCCGTGCTGAACTGATTGTTCCCGCCTATTGAACACTTGCTGTCTTTCTTCTAACATTTGACCATTCTAGAGCATCTGCTTCCGCCTGTATCAGATCTCTTGGATCTTTACAGATACCTAAGAAGCAGCAATCCGCCAAAACAAATATCTGACGTCCACTGGATCTGGAATCCGCCAAAACAAATAATCAAAATTATACCACATCGACTTCCCGGGAAAATCAATATAGCAGAGGGGATACATGAGAGAGCCCAAGTTTGAGTTATCAGAGGGCACTCAAACAGTACATGGTTAATTGACTCTTCTTCCGCACCACATCGGCTACATCAAGGATCACAGTTTATTCCACGGCTATTCAAGTTCCTTAACTGTAGTACAACCTGACAATGTTTGCCACATAAAATGTTTAATTTTATTTTGGCAATCTATTTTCCAAAAATTTTGCTTGTAGTGTAGCAAAAATTGGCCCTAATCTTCCCACCTCGAGTAAAAAATGTGACTCTTCTATGCTATACCCAGATTTTACTATGTAGCGTCCGCTTTTGGTGAATTGTCAACCCCAATAATCTTGTCTCATCCTCTAAAGAATATCAATTCCCAGAATTAACCCTCTTGCCGCTCTTGGGGATAGAATTAACCCTCTTGCCGCTCTTGGGGATAGAATTAACCCTCTTGCCGCTCTCGGGGAGTTGTGTCCTTTTGATTATTTATGATGCTAAGAATATAGATGAAGATACTATGTGGTGTTTAGCTACGCAAACCGTATATCCACAGATATGGTCTTGACCTAGGACCACTACTTGGCTTACCCTATCACCCTCACATATATCTTTATCTATACTCTCTTGTTCTTAGCATGGATAGATTCTGGTGTATGTCTTGATGATTTCTTCTTTTACCGGATTTATAAGCTCCATCGGATACAAATGCAAGATAGTTGTCCATGGTAGTATATATATTGAGGATTTCATATTTTTGATGGAAACAAATTGTAAAGAATTGTCAAAGATTTCATGCGGATTGTTGACGAATTCTCTTTTTCCTCTTGAACAAAGTTGATTTGTTAATTCATCATCTCAACCCCAATTTCAAGCTTTCTCTTAAACTTTTTTTCTATATTCATTCAGGATTTGATCATTTCTTCGCTAGGATCTACGTTAACTGTTTGGTTGAAAACACCAAACACTTGGTTTAACTTTTAAGGTTAACATATAATAAAACAAACTAAATTGAACACATTACTAAAGGACATCGGCTCTTGTAATTGGAATTATAAATAAAGCATTTGAAGTTCAATTTTTATGATTTTTATATTTCTATATATTTAGAATATTCTTAGAATATTCTTGTACTTAGCCTATTCTTGTTTAGTTTCTATTTTATTGTTGAGTTTTAGGTTAGTTAACATACTTATATAAATACATTTATTATCAATACAATACACAACCTTTTCTCAAATCTTTACATGGTATCAGAGCAGGAAAAACCCTAATATTTTTTCTCTCCGTAACACCTCCTTTCTCTTCTACCCATGACATTTTTCTTCTTTGTTTTTTACTATTGATTGACCAATCAACAATGGTTGAGCCTTCTACTACTTCTTATACTACTGAGGCTACATCTACCGTTTCTCACTATACTTTTTACCTATGGGATTAGGTTCGCTCCAAAGTTTTGATCTAGCCATCAAACTTCTTTTTATCTTTTGATTTTTTTTTCAATTCTAATACTTCTTCTACCTCTCTTCTGAATCTAAGCTTCTACCTAATTGTTTTTTTATTCAAAAAAAAAAAAGTTCTTCCTCTCTTCGTGCCTTGTGTTTTAGCACGGCCGAGTAACTATTTCTAATGAAACATCTAGTTATGTTTCTCCTTATCCTGCTACTAATCCCGATCTTACTTGATGGATCTATGCAAACTCTATGATGAAGGTTGGATCTGCACTTCTATTGATACAAAATTTGTTCAAGTGACCGCCAGGCCTCTTCACAAAAGCTTTGTCCGCAACAACTTACACATATCTATTGTTCAAGTCGGAGATTCAAGATCTCTCACCTCCAACTTGAGGGAGGGTATTAGAGAGAAATATGTTATATTTCTATATTTCTATATACTTAGAATATTCTTATACTTAGCATATTCTTGTTTAGATTCTATCTTATCGTTTGGTTTTAGGTTAGTTAACCTACTTATATAAATACCTTTATTATCAATACAATACACAACTTTTTCCAAAATCCTTACAATTTTCAACAATGTATAGAATTAGTGAATGCAACTAAAAGTCAAAGAAATACTGCATCAAAACGTTAGAATACGTTTACGTTAGATAATAGACAACCAGTTAGTGGTAGATATATTTATTCGATAATGAATTATTAGATTTTGTCAAAGTGTTATATATTTAGGACGAATTTTGAGAGTTTCTAAGTTACTAGTTCAACCAGAACATTACCAATTGTACAAGTTTTATTCTTTTATGTACACCAGGTTACAGATCTCGTATACAAATATTTGGTTTTTTAATGTTTTAAAACATGCTAAAACTTAACTTTATAAATTGTCCCTAAAACATTGTAAACGAAATTATGTTGAGTGAAATACGAACGTGAGGAGATGCAAGCACGTTGCTTTGTTTACAAGAAACCCACTCACCAGAAAAGTCTTTTTAAGTCTGATAATGAAAAAGATAATCCAATTAAATCTTTTTACAATTGTTTATACCTTTGATTACGTCTGCCTGAAACATTAGAAAATGATATCACAATATCTCAACTTACAAGATCTGAAGAATCCTAAAAAAAACAATGAGAGCTTCGAAAATAAGTAAAAATAATAGAAAACAAATCACTTGAACCGTCGTTGGGCCATTTCAATTTGTGATTTGGTCCGATTATTTTATTAATTTGTGCGTGGCTTCACGAAAATTTTATTTGCTTCTTAATACTTTTTGGACGTTATGGTATTGATAAAAACAAAAATAATGTTAATAATAATCTAGTGGTGAAGTCGGTAAATGTACATATCTTCAATTTTTTCCATAAAATTCGACTCCTCATGTGTAATAGATTCTCGACTAAAAAAAAAGAAGACAAAATACTATAAAGTTTTAAAACACATAATTACTCATTTTAATTTCATATATAACCTATATAAATATAAACTACCAAAATACTAATTCATTTATTAATTTACCTGTTTATATAAAAACTTTACATTTCTACTTTTCAACCTAAGAAGTTTGAAATTAATCGTTTATAATACATAACAACTCGACAATACATAACTCATCTTCGATATTCAAACTTAATTTTGTCAACCTTTGAAGTTTGAAATAACAATAATTAAATTTATTTTATTAATACATTTAGAATTTATCAGATTTTCCACGTCGAAAGTTTATGATTGTTTAAGCTTTCCACAAAATATTCATTAAAAATATTGATTAATAGAAAAGAAAAATAAGAGAACATGTCTACCCTCACCATATATACATGTATCTCACAAGGAAAAAATAAAAATTTGCAACAACTATATAATATATGATATTTACGGTTGACAAAAAGACAAATTTTACTATTATAGTAACACCTTATATAGAAAATATTCTATAAAGAAAAAAATAACTATTAAGTAGAAATCATTCCTTTATATATACACATATACCCAACACCATCTCCTTCAATATATATATATATATATATATATACTCTTCCTAATTCCACATTCTCTATATATTATTCTTTCCTCGAGAACTTCAAGAGGTTCAATCTCTTATAAACCTCTAAAATTCAAAAAGTAAAAAGAGAAGAAAAGAGCAAAACCAGAAGCAATGTCTTATTCTTCTCTCAAATTGCCAATCTTTCTCATTCTCTCATCTCTTCTCCATGCTGCTTTAGGTATGTACAACTATCGATAGAACTCAACATCATATATGATACCAAAGTGGCTCTTGATCTAATGATTTTCTCTAATAAAGTAGTCATGGGTTCAAATCCATTTGGGATATGTGATTTACGCCTTAAACGTAGTAATATATATCAACGGCTGACTCTGGACATCATAGGAGACTACAGATCAAAGATTCGGAACTCCTATGGTTTATAAGAAAACGTATATGATCATTTTCAAAAGTTGTTTACCAAAAAGTATTCTTGATTAGAAAACTTTCAATTTTTGAATCATTATGTAAACCTTTAGTGTGTTTATATTTGTTTTAACTATTGGTATGTATTTTGTAGGGGACGAAATCATTTGTGAGAATCTGCCAACAAATATGTGTGCATTCTCAGTATCAGCCTCCGGCAAAAGATGTTTATTGGAGACAGCTAACGTCGCCGGAGAATATACTTGCCGGACTTCTGCGGTGGAGGTGGAAGGGATTGTAAGCCATGTGGAGAGTGATAAGTGTGTTGCAGCTTGTGGGGTTGATCGGAAAACCGTAGGAATATCGTCGGACTCATTGATGGAGGCTGGAGGATTTGCTTCTAAGCTTTGTTCATCGGCTTGCTTAGACTTTTGCCCTAACATTCTTGATCTCTATTTCAATCTCGCCGCCGGTGAAGGTACCATATTAATTTTTCTTTATAAACTCATGCATAGACTGGTTTATACTGCATATTTACTAATATATATCTACCAAAAAATTATATTAAAACATAATATTTCGTTACAATAACACATATTTTGTCACAATATAAAGATATAATTAAGAATTTGTGTTGATTTATAAATGATTAAAATAAAACGGTTACAAATGTATATTGGTTAAAAAAAACCCTATAATATACTTCACACGCATAAATCTAGTAACAATTTCGTCACTACGAAACAGAGTCATAATGATTTAATTAAATTCGTAACAAAATTGTATATAAAATATCATAAATAATTACTAATTTTCTTTGTCACAATAACTTAAATTTTTTTAGTATATTCTGATGAAAATGTTTTTATGTAAATTATTTGTTGATAAAAAAAATCGGTAATAAAATTGAGTTATATAATCTTAGTTTCTTTGCAGTAATTGTTGTTGATAGAAGTTGATACTTTACTTCAAAATTGTATTTATCAAAGTAAGAAAGTATTTAATAAGATGGCTTTAAATAGAAAGTAAAAAAATTTGTGAACTACTAATGATTATGATGGCTGATTAATGAAGTAAGAATCATATGCTTGGTGGTAGATTTGTCGAGTTTCTTACACGTGCATGAAACTCACTTTCATGTTTTTTGGTATATCTTATCGTCAAAGCAAGGAATTTTGGTATAGGAGCTAATGGTTATGATGTTTCACTTACCTTAATTTATTTATTATGTAAAGAAAAAAATAATACCGGGAAAAAGTGGTTAAATATTAAACTGTAGTAAATTATCTGTTGTATTATTTATAAATAAATCAATGATTAAAAAGTGTAAACTTGAATCGACAATGTGTAGGTGCATTTCTACCTGATCTATGCGATGCTCAAAGGATGAATCCTCACCGTTCGATGTTGGAAATCCTGAGCTCTGGTGCTGCTCCAGGCCCTGTCTCTGAAATCGACTCATCTACTGCTCCTGCTCCTTCTCCTATGTAAATTGTTGTTTTGTTTCACTTGTGCTCATAAGATTATATTTATATTTCGATTTATGAATCTATATATAATGGACCGTACCTTACGTTTTTTATGATTTGATGCCGATAAGAGGAGATGTAATACAGAGTGTGTTTGACTTTTGTATCGGCTTCTTAACATTTCCGTAAAATTTACAGCTTTGTGATACCATTATTTTTGTATTGTTTTCACTATATATTATATAAAATATGATGAAGAAGGAAAGAAAAGAGAGAAAACTGATTTTGTACTTTAACCTTTCATAAAACTTAAGTGAATCATGGTTACATTTGGGTTTATATAGACAAACAAAAAGTAGCCTGGACTCATACAACACAACAGCTGGCCAATGCTTTTTGATCTCAGGATTTGTATTTTTGCCCTTTGCATTGCAGAGGTTGCAGAGGATGGAGACTTGTTTTCTTTTCTGCGATTCTTTTGTCTTCTTGTATAGCACTTGTTGCAGATATATTAATTAAAGGCTGCTGAGTTTGACTTGAATTTGCTTTCGTTGATGGGCTTCATGGGCTTGGACTGATCCAACACATTTAGCGGCTTTGCTCATTCTTCTTTCTTGTTTCACTAACATCCCCCCTCCCCCCTGGCGGCAAACTTGTGGTCGGTGGAACATCAAACACCAAGTTTGTGACGCAAGTAAATGAAGGCAGTTCTTGGAAGCGATTTAGTAAAGATATATGCGCTTTGAAGTGCAGCAGGTATGTGTCGAGTCTCTATAATTCCGAGTGCAACACGCTCCCTTATGTAATGCCAATCAAGCTCAAAGTGTTTGGATTTCTTGTGTAATGCATGATTAGTACTGAGATGAACCGCAGATAGATTATCACAATGCAACACTGTAGGACCAGTTTGAGGAATATGAAGATCACGAAGCAGAGAAGACAACCAAGTGATTTCAGCTGCAGTTTCAGAGAGAGCTCGGTATTCAGCCTTTGTGGATGAACGAGCCACAGTTTGTTGTTTCTTCGCACACTAAGACACCAGATTGGATCCAGGGAATGCACAAAAACATGTGGTTGAGCGGCGAGTTTCCTTGCATCCGGCTCAATCACTGTCAATATATGCCACAACTGAGCGATTGTCGGATTTGTGATGATGTAATCCCATGGAGGCGGTGCCAAGAAGATATCTTAACACTCGTTTTAGCAAAGCAAAGTTTGACAATGTAGGTTGGCGCATTCTATGGCAAATAAGATTAATAGCAAACTGAATTTTTGGTCGAGAGATGGTTAAGTATTGTAGCTTACCAGCTAAGCTTCTGAAATAAGAAGGCTCTGGGAATAGATCATATCCATTAGGTGTCTGATCCAACTATGTGAAGCTTGCTTTAAGCCATAAATAGCTTTGTCCAACTTACACACATGAGATGGATATTTCGGATCCACAAAACCTGCAGGTTGATGCATGTATATATCCTCTTGAATGTCACCATGTAGAAACACACTTTTTACATCCAGCTGAGTAATTGGCCAACTTTTAGCTGTAGCTATACCAAGTACCACTCGAATTATTGAAGTTCAAACCGCAGGACTAAAGGTTTCCAAATGATCAATATGTTCTTCTTGATTGAATGCTTTTGCCACTAATCGAGCCTTGTATTTGTCAACAGATCCATCGAGATTCAACTTGATTCTATAAACCCACTGGCATTCGAGGATATTCATGTCTGAAGTTGGTGAGGCAAGGTGCCATGTCTTATTCTCATGTTGGACTTCAATTTCATTTGTCATTGCTCCATTTCATTTGATATCTTTGAGAGCTTCTAACATTGTTCTTGGCTCTGTATAGGTGGTGGTGAGAAGAATATAGCCACGATTAGGCTTAGAGATTCCAGCTTTAGCTCTGGTTTGCATTGGATGGACATCAGATGGTGGCAATGAATCAGTTTGATCTGTTGCATCAGTCGCTATGTCTTGTTCTGAAACAGCAGATTCTTGAGTAAAACTTGCATCAGATGCGTGTATTGCAGGTGATTATGCAGCTTCTCCAATGTCATAGTCAACGGTTACAGCCACATGCGAGTATGGTGTAGTCATAGGCATTGTGGATCTAGTTGGAGATGGAAAAGGAACTGCCGGTGTGATAGTTGGAGCAGGCCTAAAGAGACTTGGATTTGCAGACTGCCAGGATTGTAACAAGGGATTTGCATACTGAGTGATGAGATAATTATACTTGTAATCGAATGGAAATACACCGTCATCAAAGATGGGACTGCGAGTGATGTACACTCTTCTCGTTGGTGGATACAGACACCGATAACCTATAAATGCAGCATTGTATCCTAGAAACACACATTGCAGCGATCTAGGTTCGAGTTTGTGAGCTCCATAGGACCTGAGACATGAGTAACAAGCACTACCAAAAACTTTGAGAGCAGAATAGTCAGGATAGAAATTTATTTTTAAAAAAACTGAAAATAACAATAAATCACTTAAAAGATTGTGAAATATTCTAATTGTCAAGATTATTGCTCTGAATTTCTCGTTGTTATTCCAATATGTTACGATTACATTATATAGATAAGCATATGGTTGACCATCAAGTAAAGAATCAGGTTGAATCTTAATTAATTGGAAATCTTCCATATATCTCGCCTAATACTCCCCTAAAGATAGCGAGTGAAGGTCACGAATTCTCATCTTGCCAAGAATATATCGAAATTGACTCTGTTCAATAGACTTCGTGAGCAGATCAGCGATTTGGTCAGTCGTCCAAACGTGTGCAGCATGAAATGGATCACGAATAATATGAAAGTTATTCTCTATGTGCTTTGTTCTTTTATGAAACACCAGATTCTTCATAATGTACAGCGCTGATTTGTTGTCGCAAAAGAATGACACGGCTTCCAGATGTGGAACATCAAATGTGGGTAATAATTCAAGAAGCTATTGGACCTCCGAATATGTGTAAGACATAGCTGTATATTCAGCTTCAGCAGAAGATCGAGATACCGTTTGTTGTTTCTTTGTTTTCCATGAGATATGAGAGTCGCCAAAGAAGACAACATAACCAGTGAGAGGACATGCAGAGCAGTCAGCATTACAATTTGCCTTGACATGTAGGTTGGGCCGTGAGTCAAATAAAATGCCTTGGCCAAGGGTACCTTTAAGAAATCGAACTACTCGTGTTGATGCATCCCAATGTTTCTGTCGAGGCTTAGCGAGAAATTGTGCGAGGAGATGACATGCATAGCTAAGATCTGGGCGTGTAATGGCAAGATAGACAAGGCGACCAACAAGTCTTCGATAGCGAGATGGATCATCAAAAAGATCACCTTCGTCTCGAGCGAGAGTATGATTATGTTCAATTGGTGTGTATGGCCGAGAACCTGTAAAACCACACTCTATAATGATGTCCAGAGCGTACTTACGCTGACAAACATAAATTCCTTCATTGTTCCTAGAAATCTCCAAGCCTAGGAAATATTTCAAGACACCAAGATCATTCATGTGGAAGCATTGACTCATGTATGAATTGAACTTAGAGATGAGGGCTAGATCTTTCTCGCTAATAACCAAATCATCAATATATACCAGAACATGAACAAACGATGTACCGCGATAGTTTGCAAATTTCGAGAGGAAGAGTTAAAATGTTGAGGAAATCCCCTTCCACGTGAGGTGTAGTTACCACCACATAAACGGTAAATTAAGACTCTTTGCCATCTGACACGCCTCACAAATGGAATGACTCGAACTTTTATTGATGCAGATTTCCTTAGAGCTTTAAAGGTGTTGGAGAACTGACTGACTAGCATGCCCCAACCACAGATGCCAGATGGAATCATTGGTAGCTTGTTGTCTAGATGAGTAAAACACCTTGAAGGCTTGGTTCTCCAGCACATAAAGGCCATCACGTCTTGTCCCCTAGATGAACACCTTCTGAGTTGCTAGATCCACTATCAAAAAAGACACCACATGGATAATCTTCACAAAGTCTTGAAACAGAAATTTTTGAACACAAGGACAAACCAATACTTCCTATAATGGCAAACTACATGTTGCTACAGTGAGATATGTAGAACCAACATGTGTTATAGGCAACTAGTTTCCATCAGCAACCATGACATTCTCAGGGCCATTGTAAGGAGTTGATTGACTCAGATTCTCTGGTCTGCTGGTGATGTGAGAGGTAGCACCAGAGTCAGGGAACCATTCTTGTCCATTACCATATGCAGTTTGGAAGGCAGCAAGAGCTTGTTGAGGAGCTTCCTCCTCCTGGTAGTTATTATCAAATCTATTCCAACACCTGAGAGCAGTATGTCCATATTTCCCACAAATCAGACATGTTGGTCTTGAACCAGACCCTGCAGTTTGCAAAATTTGAGAGGAAGAGTTAATATGTTTAGGAAATCCCTTTCCACGCGAGGTGTAGTTACCACCATGTCCACCGTTTGAGACTAAGACTCTTTTCCATCTGACACGTCTCATAAATGGAATGACTCGAACTTTGTGGATGTAGTTGGAGATGGAAAAGGAACTACAGGTGTGATAGTTGAAGTAGGCCTAAAGAGACTTGGATTTGCAGACTGCCAGGATTGTAGCAAGGGAGTTGCATACTGAGTGGTGAGATGTTTATACTTGTCATCGAATGGAAATACACCTTCATCAAAGATGGCACTGTGAGTGATGTACACTCTTCCCGTTGGTGGATACAGACACTAATAACCTTTAAATGCATCATTGTATCCTAGAAACGCACATTGCACCGATCTAGGTTTGAGTTTATGAGCTCCATAGGGCCTGAGACATGGGTAACAAGCACTGCCAAAAACTCTAAGAGCAGAGTAGTCAGGTTTGTGATTGAATAGAACTTCATGAGGTGTTTGAAACTGAAGCGCAACAGATGGAAGTATGTTGCTAATATAATTAGCAGTATAGAATCATTCAACCCAAAACATGAAAGGGACTTTAGCATGAAACATCATAGACACTCCTAGTTCAATGATATGTTTATGTTTCCGTTTAGGCAAGCTGTTTTTCTGTGGCGTGTGAGGGCATGATATTTGATGTTTAATACCATACTAAGTCAAGTGAGATTTGAACTGATTGCAGACAAACTCACCTCCACCATCACTTTGGAATACTTTATTTTTCTTATCAAATTGGTTCTCAACAAAACTTTGAAACATTCAAAACACACGAAGGAAATAAGACTTGAATTTTAATGGATAAACCCAACTGAATCGAGAGAAATCATCAACAAACACCACATATTATTTGAATCCTTGTACATAGACCATTGGTGAAGGACCCCACAAGTCACAATGGACTTTACTTAAAGGCTCACAAGAGCTAGACTCTAAAACTGACAGTAGAAGGGGATTTCCTCAACAAGTTTTATGGGCCTCCACGGCCTCGAGATCTTCCATAGGTGTTTGTGTAGTTAGACTGAGTAGGCTCTTGGTTACAGTGTGCTTGTGGAACTTGAAAAGCCATATGAGTGACTGAGTTGGTGTTGTCATGAGACTGAATACGAGTATCAAAGGCAACTATTTCAGAAACAACTTCATTAAAGGTTGGTGTAGGCAAACGAGACAGAGAGTGTTGTATGACTGTAGGGTCATATTCCCTTCCCAAACCATTCAGAAAGTTGAAGATCTGCATAGATTCAGGAAGAGGTTGACCAATAGCTCTTAACTGGTCACAAATGGAACGAAACTCACGACAATACTCATTAAAGCTTTTGCCTTTCTTGCAGAGGAGTTGAAGGTTGCACTGAAGCTCAAACACTTGAGCAACAGAGCCGCGGTTGAACTGTTCTGCAAGAGATTGCCAGATCTCTTGAGATGTTAACAAACCAACCACAAAGCTTCGGACTTCTTCTGACAGAGTACCAAAGATCCAAGAGCAAACAAGATGATATGTGCACTGCCAAGCTTCAAACTGTGGATTAGAAACAACAACAACTACTTCTCCATTCTAAACTGTTACAGTTTCAAAAGGAGGTGGAACACTTCCATTAACAAACCCAATCAGCTTTTGACTAACAAGAAGAGATTCAAGTTGAGGTTTCCAAATGAGGTAGTTTCGGTATGTGAGTTTGATATTCACTAAACTTGACACATGAACATGACTTAGAAGCAGGTAAGCTTCAGCTGGCTGAGCCATTATCGACATGTTAGGGTTTTAGCATGATTCTGATACCATGAAGAAAGAAAGAAAACAGAGAGAAAACTGATTTTGAACATTACCCTTTCATAAAACTTAAGTGAACCGTGGTTACATTTGGTTTTATATAGACAAACAAAAAGTAACCTAGACTCATACAACACAACAGCTGGCCAATGCTTTTTGATCTCGGGATTCGTATTTTTGCCCGTTGCATTGCAGAGGTTGCAGAGGATGGAGACTTGTTTTCTTTTCTGCTATTCTTTTGTAGTACTTGTTGCAGAGATATTAATTAAAGGATTCTGAATTTGACTTAAATTTGCTTTAGCATTGTGTGGTGGGCTTCATGGGCTTGAACTGATCCAACACACTCAGCGAGCTTTGCTCATTCTTCTTTCTTGTTTCACTAACATATGAAACACAATTTTGTTTGATATATTCTTGTTCTATAAGGCATGTGGATTTGTTTGGCTTAGTCTATATATGTTATTGATGAGAAAAGCTTCAATTCAAAGCATTAAGAAGAAGGGTGAAGGCTTGGGTTTGAAGCCGGTCCAATTGAAGGCAATAACCAATCAGGTTATTGTTGGTTAGTGATTGTGATCCTTGAGAGTTTACTTAGTGATTCTGAGTTCGTTGAGGAAAGTAAAGACGAAACCGACATTGAGTGTTTATGTGATTGATCGATTTATCAACAAGGCACACAAAAAATCAGACTCATCACCATAATTTCAGAATAAATACAAAGAAAAAGGCATCAAAAGTATATGCATATATATATATATATATATATATATATATAATATAGATACACCCACATGTGTATGTGCATAAAGATGGGAGGAGATAAAGAGAGAACAAAATAAGCCTATACAAAGCTTTTGATAACGCTATTAATCAGCGCTTGTTAGTCTTTTTAGCTTCCAATGTAGTCCCATCCTTAAGAGCTTGCTGAGCATCAGCTTCCATGCCGAGCTTGAACAAGCAAGCCGCTTGAAGATACAAAGCGGTTGGCCATTCTGGAGATATAACCTGTGCCTGAAGTGCATCAGTCAGAGCTTCTTGTGCATTCGCATTCATCAGATATGAAAGGCAGCGCCGTGCGTGAACTGTTGGTGACACCATTGTTCCTCCATCTATGAACTATAACACCAAACAAAACCAGCAATTTTCGATTTAATGACTGAATCTCTATAGCCATGACTTGCTCTTGGCATGACAGTTTTTACAAAATCAACAAATTCTATGATGATTCACAAGAAAAAGAGTAGATATTACTTGGGTGTAGCAATCGACTGCGGTTGTAAAATCTTTGGAACGGAAAGCTAAATCGCCTTGCTTCTTTGAATTGAGAGATTCTTGCATCTGGTTGGTCCACATTTGAAACGAGAGCTGCAGATGAAGATACACAAATATTTATTATCGTATTCATACAAGTCCATAATGCAAACGAGAAAGCAGTGAGCTAAAGGAAGTAATAATATAACACCTCATTGGCAATTCCTTCATCATCCTTGTATCCAGTCTTGTTGAGTATTTCATGTAAGGCCGTAAGATCTAATCTTAAGCAAGCGTCACCAAAAGACGTTAAAGAAAGTGGAGGTTCTTCCTCAATCTCAGTTTCATGGGGTATACCCATAAGATCATATGAAGGTACATCAGATTCCTTCTGAAGTGGGGCAAGTGAAGTGACTAGAGATTTCACATTTGGTCTTTCACGAGCTTCATACTGCAGACAACGTGTAGCTAAACGAACTAGCTCAGTTCCATCTTCGTTCGAGAAATGACCCTCTAGAGCAGAATCCATCAACATTGCACAGTTCTTTCCCCTGATTAGGTCAAGCGCCTGCATATAAGCAAAGTTAGAGAGTCACTCAGAGGAAGGGAAAAGATGAACATATTTGAATCTCGACAAGGATTGAAGTTTAGGCTTTTTAACAAAGCCTGCTTGTTTGTGAGGTAATTATACCAAATCTTTTCAAGAACTATCCAGCAGGACACAATGAGACAGGTCCTACGCTTGTATATCTGATATCAGTAGAGGACTTACATGGCTTGGTGGAATATGTTTTCCGCTCATGAGATCGAGCAAAACGGTTCCAAAACTGAATACTACACTCTCCGGTGTCACTCTACCTGGTGCCAGATGTACAAAGTTAATTTAGCTTTAGGTCCTGAAACATTTTGGAAGCTAAGGGGTATATAAACATGACACAAAAAGGGTTTTACCTGTTCGCAAATACTCTGGAGGAGTAAATGCCAAGTTTGTGCTATAACTCTTCCCATCTCGACTATTTTTCATGAGTCCAAAGCAAGACAACCTGGGATTCCCATCCTGTAAATTGTAAAAGGATGAAAAACTTTTGCAGTTAGAAAAGATCAAATACAAATCAGTGAGAAAGATTGAATTATTATGTTCACCTTGTCAAACAAAACCCTGTAAGCATTGAGATCATGATACAAGGCTCTCCCTTTATTACTACAATATTCCAATGCTTGTGCTAAACATAATGCAACTCTTAATCTCATTGCCCATTTCATTGGATGATTGTCCCCTGCAAAGACAAAACATTCTATCGATTGCAGCACCAGGAACTACACAAAAATCTATGAACAAAACCACATTTTTCACTGATTAGAACAAACTAGTGACATCAGTTGTGATAATTTGAATCACAAATTGAATAGCCATGAAAGATTATCAGAAGAGACTCACAGTGGAAAAGATGCCTTGCAAGCGTTTCATGAGGCATAAACTCAGCAACAAGTAATCTCTCTTCTCCTTCATAGCAACATCCGATCAGATTCGCCAATCTCTCACTCCTCAAGTTCCCGACAGATTTCGCTTCATCCTGAACGACAATACATTTGCAGAGATTAAGACCCAAAATCAAATTACAGAGATTAATGAAGGCATCAAGGGTTTGGAATACCAGGAACTGTCGATGATCAGCCCAAGCGAGACGATTAAAGCGTTTAACGGCAATCAAGCGACCATCATCAAGCCTTCCTCTGTAGACAACATTAGGAGCTTTCTCGCCGTGTTCCGATACAATGTTATCAGAGGAGAAACCGCCGGTTGCAGATTTCAATTGCTCCAATCGGAATTCCTTAAAACTTGGCCACAATTTGCCTCCATTCTCTTTTACCAAGAGAGAAGAAGAAACAAAGTATCAGAAAAGAACAAACTTCAAAATCAAACACGAAAGGGAAATGGAGAGAAGCAGACCGAGATCAGGAGATTCGAGAACTGAAGCAGATTTGAAGTGAGAAGGGAACACGCAAAAAGAGAACTTTGAGCAACGAGCTCCCATTTGATGAACGTCGGCGATTGAAATCAGGTGATGAGACTCCGGAAGACAAATCGACTATATAAAAGTTGCCATTGTAGCACCGGAAAATTCAAGTCTATTGATTTTGAAATATACACAAAGAGAAAGAAATGCGTCTTCGTCTTGTCTGGTTTTCTTATTCTTCTCAGCGTTTTCAGACGTCCCTCTACAAAAGATTCATTTTTTGCCCTTTTTAATATTTAAATAATTTTTACCCGAAAGTTTTTTTTTTCTGTCGAAAAAAAAAGCAAAAACCTTTTTTTACTAAAAAGAAAACCCAAAAAAAGAAACTTTTTATTTGGAAAACGTAAATAGACTTTAAAAATTTATGTTTTTTTCGAGTTCATCTCGGTATAATTGTTTAGCTAATGACTATGGCATCTAAGATTTGAGTTTTTTTCTCTACCAATTTGGTAGATTAAATAAAAATTTTAAAGGTTAGACTAGGTTATGAATCGAGTTTTGTCGATTCAATTGTTGACAAAGAAAATTCCGTTTTTTCTTATAATTTTTTTGTCAACAATTAAACAAAACTCGATCCATAATATAGTTCAACCGCTAAAATTTATATTTAATCTACTAATTCGATAGATGGTAGAAATCGAACTCTATATGTCATAATCATTAAGTATATCATCATCACTACCAAATATGAAAAAAATTCGGTCACATGTTTTTACGACATATATTTTTTATTTTCCAAATATGTAGTATTGTTATAATTTACTATAGTTTATGAAAAGTGCCCACGAAAAAAAATATTTAAATACTATCGATTTCTTTCTTTTATATATTACCAAAATATAATTTAATCAAAATCAAAGCATAAGGTGAATTCATGAAGATTTGAAAGTAATGTACGAAAAGCAGAAACACTTTTTACATGTTGAAACCGCGTGAACTTCATCATTAGACCATTTGTTGTAGTTTGACTTTTTAAATTGTTTTAATTTCTTTTTTGCTGACTTTTGAAGTATTATGTTTTCTTTTATTCACACTTTGTAATAAATTAATATTATTACAGATCTTATATAAAAGATCTAAAACCACCTTAACATTTCTTACACATGAACTTGGTTCCATTATCGGTTTTTTTTTTATTGGTTCAATTATTGCTGCAAACAACTTTTGATACATGTGTTGCTATTTCATTCTTTTCAACCATAAAATGGTTAATATACATATGTATCTCCGATTTCTTTTCAATCCTAAATTACAAAGATAAAAAAAATGAGCAAAAACGCAAATAATTTAGATTGTCTTTTAAAAGTTAGCCACAACTAATGAGATAACACAAATAATTGCCTTGAGCCACTGTATAATCAATTAGCTTAATTTGTGGTCTTATTATTGCATGTTAATTTGCGTTCGTTAAAGTGGCCGTTAAATAACTTTTACGTTACATTTAGACCAATTTGTTTCAATTGTGCTTTCTTTTTCTTTCTCTGTTTTTTTTCTCTTTCATTTTTAACAATTATATACAAATAAATTTTTTTCTAGTGACACGTAGTAAATCCACTAAAGAGAAGCGCACTTATACATCCAGAGATCAAATTTCACTGTCTGCATTATATAGGAATTTGACTAATGAACCGATTAGTTGTGGCCCAGTGTTGAAAAGCATTATGTGGAAAATTCACAATTTATCATTTAATTTTTCTAAAATTTTAAATTTTACTACATAATTATACAATTATAAAACAAGAACCAAGTGACCAAGAAACAAATGTCCCAGTTGGTTTGCCTCTGATTTAGCTAGGCATGAAGTGGTGAGATTGAATCTTACCATGTTCCATTTGGAGAATTTTGGTTATGGATCGGGTCTTGTCGATCAAATGGTTACTTGTTGAAAAAAAAAAAGAAGCAGGTGGCTCAGTTGGCTTGCTTTTGATTTAGCTAGGCACCAAGTAGTACGTTTGGATCCTACCATGTTCCAATTAGAGAACTTAGGCTATTGATCAGAGCTTATCGATCCAATGGCTACTTGTTGACAAAAAAAAAAATTATACAATTACACGCTAAGAAGCATGTGACCCAACTGGTTTCCCCATAATCTAGCTAGAAATCAGGTGGTGAGTTCGAATCACACACGTTCCAGTTAGAAAATTTAGGCTCAAGCCTTGTTGATCCAATGAGTAATGTTCACAAAAAAAAATTGTCCAATTGTATGAAGTCGAATTCTAAGAGAGAAATACTAAAAGTGAACATTCAAGGACTCCAAGAAAGACATTTTTAATTTTTTCCAACATATATATTACTTTAATTTATCAACCCAAGAAGAGGGCATATTGTTTACAAAAACACAATTTCTAGATAAATTTCGAACACTTCTAACTATGAGAACGCATGCCACTGATGAAGAAAAAAATTGTAGAAGAGTCTTTTGAGTATGTCAAATTCGTCGAGATACTATGAGAACGCATGCCACTTGTCTGAACTCACCACCATTTGTAAAATCTCCGCACAATATATGGCACGATGAACTTCACTAATGTCTAGCTCCAAAAGAGACTCCATAGCCCAAAGTATTGCCTCAAATTCTATATGAAGAGGGGATAGGCAACGGAACACTCCTTTGGCACCTATACTGACTCCTCCATGTGAATCTGTAAAACAATACCAACCTAACCCAGAGAAAAATTCAGAATCTTTCTACGAGCCGTCAATAAAACAATGATATCTTGAGAAACTCTGATTGCCGATCATAGACCTAGAAACAACCTCCCAATTTAAATTTGGATGAACCGGTAAATTCTTACTTAAAGCCTCTTACTCTTTTTCTTCTTGAACTATAAACCACTCATTTACCTCCGACTCCGCAATTTGTAGAATAGCACAGGGGTCTTTGTCTAAGTTACCAAAGACTTTATATTTTCTTGATTGCCAAATGTTCCAAAGAATCCATAGATAACTTCTAAATTCCTCTAAATCTGGTAATCTCCAGAACATATAATCAAAATTTGTAAAAATAGTTTCAGTCAGAAAAACTCATATCCCTAAAGGAATATTAGATAATGCCTATGTTTGTATGGCTGGAGACACTCAAATAGTGTACAGTTAATAGTCTTTTTTTTGCTCCACACCTCGAGCATCTTGTATCACATCTAATACCTATATTAGATAAATTTTCTTTAATTAGTAGGTAGTCTGATGCCACTTGCCAAAGAAAATGTCTAAATTTTGGCGAACAAAGATAATTTCCAACCATTGGCCTGAATCTCTATAATCGAAGGTCCATACCGGACATTATCTCTATTCCCAACTGAAGTCTCTATCGTATAACCAGATTAAATAGAGTATCTACCAGATTTATTAAAATATCAACCAAAGTAATCTGGTTTCTCCACATTTGGGAGTCGAATTCCCAAAATAAGAGGGACGTCCCTTGGATGAGTGATCCATGTTACCAATTGTTTGGTAATTAAATACATTTCTGATGTGGTAGGTGTTTTGGTGGAGAGTAACCACTCCTACCCTTATGCGTATGGTAATATTACCATTCGATCTAGACGAGCTTTG
The DNA here is from genome assembly GCA_963920545.1 of Lepidium didymum. Taxonomy (NCBI): domain Eukaryota; kingdom Viridiplantae; phylum Streptophyta; class Magnoliopsida; order Brassicales; family Brassicaceae; genus Lepidium; species Lepidium didymum. The sequence goes on from OY986988.1 coordinate 4,755,979, forward strand.
GTAATATTATCTGAGCAGGTGGGTGAAAAGATACTGCTATAACTGAGGATGTTGAGATACCGGATAAGGTTGGTACTCTGGAGGATTTGACTGCTAATGAGTTGGACAATGTTCTTGGAGAGGACTTTATGGAGGCTGATGAAATTCAGAAAGCCGAGGAAGAAGCTAGGATGAAAGAAAATGCATTGATTGAAGCATCTAAGGCTAAGGAGAAAAATGAGATTTCTACATCGGGTTTACCTCCTTTTAAGGGAAGTAAGCTTCCACCTCTTCTGGGTGTTGCGACACGTAAGAGGAACATGATCGTAGTGGCATCTCCCAAAAAGAAGATATGAGGTGGTGGGACTACGGGATTGCCAAATGGACCAGAAGCTAAATCCGATGAGGCTTAGTTGGTTTTTAGTATTTATCTAAATAAATCTATTTTATATTTACGAAAGTTCTTAGTTGGAATTGTCAAGGAATTTCAAGTTTCATAACTATGAAATTCCTAAAAGATTTTTGGAAGTTTAATAAACCTATTTTTTTTTTTCTGAAACAAAGAAAATTTTAATTTTTTACAGAATATGCAAGCTCACTTTGGATATAGTCAGTTAATTACGGTGGATGCAATTAGTGCAAGTGGGAGACTTACCTTATTATTTAATAACGATTATGATGTTAATATGTATTTTAAAAACAATAGAATGATTGATATTGAGGTGAAGATTAAATCAACTTGCCCATATGACATTTGTTTATGGTGACCCGATTTATCATAAGAGAAAAGAAGTATAGAAGAGACTAACTAGATTTGGATTAAATTGGAATGATCCATAGTTCTTAATTGGGATTTTAATGAATTAAGAGGGAATCATGAAAAGAAAGTTGGTTCTCTAAGAGTATTAATTCTTATGCACCTTTCAATAATATGCTAAATTCTTGTGGGTTATTAGAATTCCCTCGTGTGGAAAATATTTGGTCTTGGCTGGGAGTACAACATAATTTAGTCATTTAATGTCAGTTAGATAAGGCTTATGCAAATGCTAATTGGCATTTGATTTTTTCCTCATTCGAAAGTTAATTATTTAGATATGATTGGTTCAGATCATAAACTAATTTTGGCTGAAATGAATCACCGAATTATTCAAAGGCATCGACAATTTTGTTTTGACAAGAGTTGAATTGGTAAACCAGGTTTGGCAGAAGCAGTAGCTAGATGGTGGAAAAAATACTCAAAATAAGTATATACGGTTAATCTGTTAAAATTAAGCATTGCCAGGATGAAATTTTTGATTAGAGGAAATACTGTGTTTTCTCAGGGAAGGAGAAGATCAAGGAACCTCAAAAGTACTTTTTACAATATTAATATTTTTATTTTATTTTAAATTAGAGTTTATAATTATTTAGAGGTCCATTTTCTCTGTTATGTAGCCATGCATGTTCAAACACAAGTAGTAATATGTTTTCCCAAAACAAAATAGATAAATATAACTCATAATCAATAAAATATATAGGGTCCTCCAAACAATAATATATACAACAAAAAAACAAAACATAAATAAACGAAAATAAAGTTAAAAACCAAGATCTTTATATAATAAAAACACCATATCTCCAGACAGTTGGTATAATGATAATGTTTTTATTTCTTTCTGCATATGAAATAATGATTTTACTACCTATATATGATACTAAAGGACCCTCTTTAATCATCATGATCACTCGAATACTACAACATAGAATTCGACATACAAAAAATATATATATATAGCAAACAAATATTCCAGCCAAAAAGAGAAAGTAAACGTATCATGACTCATGGAAAATGAAACCACTCGACACTCGTCTTGTGAAACATGAAACAATTAATTATCATTATCATTCATACCAACCATAAATAATATTATATTCCATCACTAGGGTCTTTTGTGACCCAATTAAAAAATAATATAAACATTATAATACTTAACAATCATTTTAGTGAGCTATTATTATTTCAAATTTCTATCCATAACTCAAACTTTTAAAAAAAAAGAAATTTCCGTCGAATGATATTTTATTACTGAATTGAATCACATTACAAGATCGTACATGAATGTCGGCAAGAATCAAACAGTTGCCAATAAATATTTGTCAAGGAAGTAATATGCTTGGATAAACGATCAGCGCATTTATTTGTCCTCGAGCTATAGCGAAACCGGACCTCATCAAAGAGTGGCATCCATTGATGTAAGTTTACGAGATTCCACAAATTCAGATTTTGGTATAAAATAACGGCAAAGATAAATATTTAACTATTTCATTAAAACCACGAATTTAATGTCTAAAGACAAACCTTAAAAGTAACCGATAGAGTTTCTCATAACCAGAAATATAATCAAAAGAATACAATTTTTGGATTTTAGGGACTAAAATGTTGGAAGTATGATGGCACCGAAAATGTGAAGAAAAAAGAGAAGAAAGAGAGAGATTTATGGAGACAAAAGTTGAGAGTGTAAACATGTGAGCCCACATGGGTTGTGCCCTTGACCACATTCCTTACCGACATACTTCACGTTCCTTCTCATTCTACATTTTCATTTCTTTTGTTTTTTATCCCAATTGTTTCTGTTTGTCTACATTTCACCCACAATTATATCAATCTCTATGTCCCATCACAATACATCTTATTACGACTGTTTTGTATATTTTATGTTTACTTAAAGATCTCGTTGTTTTTGCCAACTTCTCCATGAAATCTTTGACATTTATGGTTAAGTTATGGGAAATTTGAGTATATAACAAAAATAACTGTATAATTAGATAAATGACAAGCGGGAAAACTATAAATTATATAAAAAATTTCAACGATATTGCTCTTACCTATATTATGTGTTTATGTCAGAATCCTCATTTTAATATATAAAATAATTACTAACAATATTGTTATCATGTTTTTTATTTATGTGGTAGTTTAACTTAAGTTTGTTGCAATATATTTATATTTATTATCGTAAATTTTCTGTTACTTCTATATATGCAACAAATTTTCATACTTCTTATATTTTTTCTCTAAATCTTTTTTTATTCATCCTAATTCTCATAATTATTTATATATATATTCAATTTACTTTGCACACCAATCTACACCACTTGTTATCATGTATAATTTATATTATACTATATCATTATCTAACACATATTTTTTTAGAGATTTTTGAAGAAACCATTATTAGATTGGCAATTTTCTAAATATGATTGTCATTTTGCAAATTTCCAACTTATCTATTATCATTTCCCATTAAGTGAGCTATATATGCATATTGAGTTGTGAAACCTCTAAATTAAAGCGCCAACATCGAATCACTTGAGAAGCAAGGAACTAGAAATATACAAAGAGCATCGTGCTCTTATGTTTTTTGCTTTATCAAAAATCAACTTTTTCCCTTTTACTATTCAACGACCAGCAAAAGGCTAAATTCTTGTGCACCATTGGTAAAGTTATCCGTGTGACCTCCATTAGTGTCTTTGCCATTCACTTGAACCCTCAATCTCTGCAACACCAAAAGAAAATTTTCTATATATTGGCTTTCATTTTGGATTTTACCACTGAAGAGTGAAGACTAATTCAGATGTGTACCCTATCTGCAGGATCAGCACCATTCTCATTCAAGAGTTTGTGACTCTCGTCTTTGGTTCTGTCTTTTGAGATCACGGGAAGAAAAGCCGTAGTTCGATCAGGCAATTCTGTTTAACAACGAGAAACCATATGAGAACATGTGTGGGCTTCTGCATTCAATTTCTCAATGAAACATAAGATAAAATCAGACTTGGTAATTTCTTTTCGAGGAAGAAGACAACCAAGTTCACAGTATACCAAGCAACAACTACATCAACTGTATAATGTTTACGCGACGCAATAATCAAGTGGCTTTGAAAAGACGGCAATGATCCAACCTAAGTTTTATGAACCTGAAAGACACATTTACAAGCTATCAAAGAGATGAATCTTCTGGTTATTTGTTATAGCATGTCTAGAGAAACTTCGTACCTTTTAGAACCGTATCTCTGGTAAGTGCGGACAAAGACTAATGTGAATATCATATGCGAAAATCAAGTCTCCACATCCGTATATTACCCCACGAGGAACTAACAAGATCAGCATATTATCACATGAGAACGAGAAGAAACAAACATGTGTGTGAGGGAAGATGCAATGGTCAAAACTCACAGTTAAACAAGAGCACCTCAAGAATGTTTTTTGGCCGTGGCAATCTGGCAAGCTCAGAACCCTGCAACAGACTTTTAAACACATTAATACGGATGATACACAACCTTGTATGAATCTTTGTGTAGTTTTACCTCTCGACAGTGATAGTTAGGGCCAGGAAGCTGGGTCGAATAGAATGTTAGTACACTGAGAAACTGACAAGGCTGTTCGTGGAAACAATTGGCAACAAAACTTCAAGAAGAGCACGCTTTGAATTGCATTTAAACAGCAAAGGGAAAACGTTACTTACAACTAAGAAGGCAAGAACCCTGCACCATATCAACACAGTGTATATCTTCTTGTTTTTTATGATGAAAGGGTGGAAAGTCCACTGCAAGTTTAAAGGCGAAGCAAACCACTCATATAACGGGCTGCTTGGTCACAACAGAACCAGACATGAATCCTAGAATCCAGAGAAAACTCACCAGAAGAAACGAAACGAATACACAAGTGAACACAATTTCACTAATGTAGCCTTTATCTTGACCAAGCTCCTAAAAACCAAGAAGAGCTTAAGTATAATATCTTATATAATTTGAAGAATAAGGGATCAACGAAATCAGCTAAAAGATTCAAGACAAACGGGTAGAACATAAAACCCAAGATCCTGAAGCGTTGGTGCTGGTCGATGAATATAATGAACTCCCCTAACAGCTAAACCATGAATATACTGCACATAACAGTCACATTCAATAAAAGTGTCACAAATTAAAGACTAAATTGAATCAAAAGGAACCAAGAGACATAAAGATAATTAGAACAAAACACCCTAAAAAACAAACAAAGTATACTTTAAAGTCTTGTGCTTTAATTACTCTCAAAGGCCTAAAGTTACTGTAGGTTTGTATAACAAGCCATGATCATGACACTTCACTGTATCCTATGTTTTCAGTTTCAGACTCAAGCAAAAAGGAACCGAATATAAGAATCTGATCGGAATCAGGAAAAAGGGTAATCATTCAACACTAAGAGGAAAAAAGTATTCAATTAGAGAACCTGACAGAGAAGACCAGCAAGAAAGTATTTCCAGTTCTCAGCGAGCAGACCAATCTCCGTCGTAGTTTCCGAACAAACTCTCTTCCATAACTACAATTACAAACCAACCAAAATCAGCCAAATTACACATACTAATCGTCAAAAGAAAAGAAAGACCAAAACGAAGAACCTCAGAAGCTTCCCGGCCAATATAAAGCGTCATTATTTTCTTCTTTTGTAAATGTTATTCCACTTCCATACTTGTTCAAACCCCAACAGCTTGGGTCAACATCCAACAAATTTAAAAACTTTTACAACCTAATCCCAAATTAAATGTTTGATCAAAAATTTGAGGTCGTAATCCTCCGAACCCAAGTCGGGGTAAACGCTGGTGACTTGATCGAAAATTGGAAAAGGCTGAAACGAGAACGACGAAAGGAAATTAAACCACACGAGATCAACAAAAGACGAGAGAGAAGAATCTAGAACAAAAAAAACAGAGCTTTTTAAATTTGAAAAGGATTGTTCTTTAGCAGGATCTGAGACAACGACGAAAAACAAAGCCCCAGAAAGAAATTTCTTTGTTGCCCCCGAAAAATCTCTGATTTTGCAAAAACTTTAAACATAGTTTGGGTGTACGACAAAACGGGAGTTCTACACGGAGAAAACGGTTGGAATATTTTTTAAATAATAAAAGTCGCCATTTTTATTTTCAGTCCCGCGGAGAAATTATTTAAAATAAATCAGTGATTGTTAGAGATATTTGTTTTTTTTTCTTAACGTCTGAAGATTAACAAAATTCTAATATACCTTTATATTGTTATTTCACATCTAACCAATCAGAATAAAAAATATTATCCGAACAATTTTTTAAAAAAAAAATCCTCTGAAACATTTGTGCTAATGTGCCAAATTCATATTATTCTCTGTTTTTTTACTTAACAGCATTCGTAGTTTTATATAAAGTTATTCAATTAGTCAAACAATCATATTTGAATTGTTTTCTTATTCGGTTAGTTTTACTCGATACATCGGTTTCAAGAGTTGAACTAAACAAAATAGTAGAGTAAATGTGCTTGTTGAAATAATAAGATAAAATAAATATTTTTTTTTATAATTTAGGAATTCAGATTTGATGGAAGGGGTCTGCACTATTCTTTTGAGAGAGGTGCAGTCCACGGATAGACCTTCTCTCCAGATATTCAAATGGACCGTTAGATAGGCTCATATCCGTGTAAGGGATGTCCGAAATAATTGTGATTTACCAACCAGATTGCCTAACCACAGAACATGCTCGTATATCCAATCCAGCAATGGAAATGGAAACCTGCGAAGTGTAACTTTAGCAGAGTCTGCAGCCTTTATCGAATGGATTAGACAAGAGAAGCTTACCTGACCCCAATGATAAGTTTAAAACAAGACATGATCCAAAACTCTTTTGGTTGAATTCAAGCCCAATCTAGACAGGCCATTAATACCGTGAATGGCTTTATGTAAAATAATTAACTAACCAAGCTTCTTCTTTGTTTCAAATGTCTAGTCATCACTCCTCTTCATAGCATCGGTTATCTGGGAGAAGGTAGGTCTTTTTAGTTCGGGAAACCCCATTTGAAGCCAAAACGGTCTATGGTCGATTTCAAGATTGTTGTCGACGGGAATGGGATTACAGTTAAGACCTGTTATAGCTTCCAACTCGTACAACGATAATCTAATTGGGTTGCCTTAAAAAAAAACCAAATCTCTTTCATGTTTGCTACAACCAACTAATGAGACAAAAAGTACTCAACTACCTTCCCCCTCCAATTGAACTTTATCTCGGCAAGTTTAACGATAACACCCAATGGAAATCCATTCAGTTACTCTCGTACATCTTCCCCAAGCCGCCTGATACTAAGGATCTTAGCCAGAGTGCAGATAACATTTAGAGCAACTCCCTTGATGCTCTACTTCCTTCCTGGAGTGTGATAATTTCATCATGATTAGAGGAAGTGGCCACAAGCGTATGTTTCTGAGAACGCCAAGATAGAATAGTGCCTCCAATATTGAATATATATCATGGTTGGGAAACGAGCCTTTTGTGGATGAGATAAATATCTAGCATCTAAAGAAGCAATCATTTGACTATTAGATTATAACTATTTGATTCTTTAGAATAAAATAGTCCTAAGTCAGTAATCCCTTAAAGGTAACATAATATATAATATATGTTTAATTTCATTCTAATGTCATCATGTGTGGGATGAATCTTGCTAGAAGATTAACAACAAATAATATATTAGACCAAGTGTGATTTGAAAGGTTCACAATATTGATCAAGATGAAAATAAAGGGCCCAAGTTGATTCGGACCGTGGTACATGAATATCAGATCGCTGTATGTAAGCCCAGAAGAATAGTCATCAAAATGCGATATGTGATCCGAACGATCGGATGTAAGAATGCGGTAAGCAAGCGATATGTTTGTGGAACATGTATCCGGATGTGCCTTGGACCGCAATTGGATTTCAACCAATTATGAATGGGTACTACCTAAGGATGAAAAGAGTAGGTTATTTTGAGTGGTTTAAGCTATCATGTGACTCAAGGTGACCATTGAAACAAGAAACAAAGAGAAAAGGATGTGTGACTTACCTCAGGATTGTAGCCGCGGATGGATCACTTTAAGAGCATACCGTGTGCCCCTCTTCTCTTCTTAAGATCAATTTGAATTGTTTGTGTTTATACTTGTTGTTGCCCCAGTTACTTGGCTATATATAGCATGTAAACCATATAAAAAAGTATATAATCTACGTAATATACTTGGTATGTCTCTTCTTCTATTTCTCTCTCAAATTCTTTTATATCTTCTTCTCAATGCTTCAAATAATCTAATACACAAAGGCTCTAATTAAACTTAGATACGGTACTTCAGAGTTGAATATCTCTTCATTTTCTTTAGCTGGTTGAAAAGGATCATTTCCAATACTAAGAGATCTAACAACCATTAGAGTGCTAAGGGGAATTTATTTTCCAAGTTGAAACGCTTTAGCATCTTTTTAGCATATGTGGATTGATTCGACTTGGATAGATTCTACTTCCTTTTGGCTAGTCTAGTTGCAACTGATTTCACAGTTTACCTGATTTGTGCGAAATGGTACAAGTATATCATGTTTGTAGCAAGTTTTTCAGAGGCAACGAGTGAAGACAAACTTTGACTCAGAATCATAGAGGTTTTGAATTTCATGTTGTGAAGCTATAACATTAACTTGTTCAAAGTTGAGCTTCTTGTTCTATGATATAAACTGGTCTTGTTGTGAGCTTGATTGGGCTACCCTTGTGCAAAGTTTTGTTGATGATTCTAAATAAAAGTCAAGTGGATTTCCCTCAGTCATTACAACTTTAATTAGGCAAATCTAATATTGAGAACCGACTCGCCAGAATATTAATGGAGACTCGTCGAAACTGGATGAACCCGCCGGAACAGGTTTACGCATTAACAAAGTTGGACATACGAGATGCACATATTTATGATGAAGCCTGGCTCTCCGTTAACATACTCTATTTCTATTCTAATTCTCTTCTAATTTTTGGCCAACTCTCATGTAAATACATATTCAACTATTTATACTTCTAAACTAATGGCACAACACAAAGCACATGAGAAAATGTGACCTGCAGAAACACATTAGCATTATAATGAAATAACTAGCCCTGCGATTTCAGGTAATTCGGTTCAGATCGGGTTTGATATTTCGGTTATCGGATATTTATAGAATGTTTAAATTGTACCAAAATTAACCGAACAATATTATGAATCGGATCGGTTCGGTTAACGGGTATTTCGAACAAAAAATTTGCTTCCTAACCAACCCGAATTCCATGTTATCGACACCACAAGTTAACAATAATAAGAAAAAAAAGAGAATTCTATCAGACTTACGTTCTCGAAAAATTCGAAACAATTTGGAAAAAGAATAAGTAGAAGAAGAAGATTGAGTGAGAAGAAGAAGAAGATTGAGTGAAGAATAAGAAGATCGAGTGAGAAGAAGACGAAGATTGAGTGAAGAAGAAGAAGATCGAGTGAAAAAGAAGAAGAAGATCGAGTGAAAAAGAAGAAGAATTGAGTGAAGAAGAAGAATCGAGTGGAGAAGAAGAAGATCGAGTGAAGAGAAGAATCGCCGTTCACGAAGAAGAAGAGATAGAGTGAAGAGAAGAATCGCCGCTGCCGATCACAATTAATACTGTAGAGTTCATATGTTTGCTCAGTAGCGTTAAGTTTCTACTTGGTAGAGTTCACAGTCAGCATGGTAGAGTTGGGTTTTCTTGGTAAAGTTGATTCTCTATTTAGAAGAGTTGATCATATACTGGTAAATTTGATCATCCTTTTGGTAGAGTTACTCTGAACTTGGAAAAGTTGTTTGTTCTGACCTATATTTCTTCTTCTTTTTCAGGTGCGCGTAAGACATCTATGTCCAAAACCTCATGTTGAGAACTTACCTATTTGGCCAGAAGATGTTGAAGATCCGAGAGTGGACAACATGATCGGAGACATACTCGATGACACTCTAGATGAGTCCTTCTGGGACATACCGAAGAAGAAAGAGGCACATAAGAAGCAGGACCTACCGAAGAAGAAAGAGGTAGAGAAGAAGAAAGTTTTAGAGAAGAAGAAATAGAAGGACATGACTCCACCTTCTGTGAAAAATAGTGAACCGGAGATGGATGAGTCAACTACCTTGAATGAAGTAAGACTCAAACAGAAACAGAAACAAAGGGAAGAATTGAAGGGGAAGAGGTTAAAAAACCACGATGAAAACAAAGAAAATGAGTTGATTACCTTGATTGAAACTCTCCAAGGGTTGAACAACACTTTGAATGGGTTGAGAGCAAACCAAACTGTGTTGATCAACACTTTGATAGAGGTGTCGGACCGTCTGTTTCGGCTAGAGAGAACAGGGAGACATGACCCACCTAGTGAGAGGGATGTCAGAACATCTGTTTTGGCTAGAGGAGACAAGGGCAGACATGTTCATGCTCACTGAGCGTGTTGCAAGGTTGGAGGATAAGAGTTGGGATCATTCAACGTTACTTGAGAGGCTTGTTAGTCTGGAGGAGAAAAGGGTGAAGCCGGTTATACAGACCTTGGAGTATAACAAAGCCCACATTGAAGGCGGAAGTCAGACACGTTCACCAAATCAGACTCATGAACCTGTTCTGAATTACGACATTGCTCCTCCTGATTTGGATCATAACTCGGTACGTAAAGCTCTATTTGAATGAGACTTACTCTGATTTATGTTGTCCATGTATACATTCGTATCCATGTTATTTACATCAAACAATTGTAAATATGTAAAAGTCGAGTGTGGTAAACTTTGGTAGAGGTTATACAATTTGGTCGAGTTATGTGTGGGTACTTTGGTAGAGGTTATATAGTTTGTCGAGTTATTTGTATCGTTTGATAGACTGTACCAAGAAAATCATATGTTAGAGTTAACTTGGTAGAGTACATATACTAATACTAGTCTACTAAAATGGTAGAGTACATCGTGGTATAATACATTATGGTAGAGTACATCTACTACCATGGTTGAGTTTGTCACTAATAATATGGTATTCGCAGACACCAGGATTGAATAAGCCGAATATGGTACACTCTGACTCAAAGAGAACGCCTAGTGTCGGCTTAACTGCCAAGAAGTTGCAACCTAGCATAAGTAGTCTAACTGGAGATTCTCTCTTAGATGACTTCATGCCGTCACAAGGGATAACACACACCGTTACCCCGAACCAGGTAAATTTATGCATGGTAGAGTTCATTTTTTCATAACATGATTAGTAGAGTTGACTTTATGTTTAGTAGAGTACACATGATGTTTGGTAGAGTTAACATAATGTTTGGTAAAGTAAACATGATGTTTGCATGAAATGTTTGGTAGAGTTAAACATGATGTTTACTAGAGTTAACATAGTGTGTGGTAGAGTTAACATAATGTTTGCATGTAACATTTAGTAGAGTTAAAATAGTATTTAGTAAATGTTTGCATCCAACGTTTGGTAGAGTTAAACATGATGTTTGGTAAAGTTGACATTATGTAGACCAAATGTTTGATAGAGTTAACATGTAACAATTGGTAGAGTTAACATGATATTTAATAGAATTGACATTATGATTGGTATAGTTGACTTTATGCTTGTTGTTTTACAGAATAAATGGATCATTGAGATGTAGGAGACTTCCGACCCTCTAAGCCTATCATCACATGTTGTTAGGAACCCTGAGGTGACGGGTTAGAGCAAAGAAGAATGTCTTCAAAAAAGACCATACGTCGAGATGTCAAGTGAGCCTGATTCACCTTGCCCAAAGAAAACAAAGGTCGGAATGTCACAGTTCGGCATCATAAACATCGCTGATTCTCCTTCAAAAGATAAGGATGGAGGTATGACCATGGTATATATGAAGGACGTGTTACCGAGACAGTCTCACCTACAAGTACTCGTTGCGAACCAGGTAACCTAGTAGAGTTCATGACCTGTATGGTAGAGTTGAGATTAAAATTATAGACAACATACAATATAGTTCACTTATTCATAGTAGAGTTCATGTTCATATTGGTAGTCATTTGTCCATAGTAAAAGTCATGACCTGTATGGTCGAGTTCAGTTGAAATGTATTGTAGAGTTCAGTTCTCCATGGTATAGTTCATTTGTCCATGGTAGAATTAACATGATGTTTGCATGAAATGTTTGGTAGAGTTAAACATGATGTTTGGTAAAGTTAACATAGTGTGTGGTAGAGTTAACATAATGTTTGCATGTAACGTTTGGTACAGTTAAACATGATGTTTGGTAGAGTTAAAATAGTATTTAGTGGAGTTAACATAATGTTTGCAACCGAACATTAGCTCTTTGCAAGTACCCATGAAGCCTTGGATCTAACACCTCAATCTGAGCAAAGATAGCATTGAACTCGTCAACCCTATATGCAGTGGCAGCTTTCTTGAACAACTTAAAGGACTGTCCCCCTCTAAATCTCGACAAAATTTTTTTACATAGGTGGTAGGTGCAAATTCCCCTAGAAGAAAGTGGGTACACATTCTTTATGGCTCTACCAATGGATTTATGCATATCTGATATGATGGCAAGTTCTTTGTCATCAGGGATAACACGATTCAGCTGTCTAAAAAACCATTCCCAAGACTTATCATTCTCGGTATCAACAATACCGAAAGCCAAAGAAAATATATTGAAGTTACCATCTTTCATGGTCACAGTTAGAAGAGTACCTCTATACTTTCCTTGCAAAAATATACCACAACAACAACCACCTTTCTCATATAAGGAAATCCTCTAATACTTGCATCGAATGCTATGAATAAAAACTTGAACATGTCTTGACCGTCGACTTCTAGCTTGATAAGGGTTCCGGGATTTGCTCTTCTAATCGCAAACAAGTACAAAGGAAGTTCTTCAAAACTACTTTCAGAAGTTCCTGAAGCTAGTGCACGTGCTTGCTTTAGAGTATAGTGTGCCTTCCAGTACTTCATCTGTATAAATTGCAATAACCGTTGTCCATTGTCAACATGAGAAAACACCTTATAAATTTAACTCTACCAAAACTGATGGGTACCAACACCAACTGTACCATTACGTGATATTAACTCTATTACCTTACATACTGAACTCTATTAAACCAGACGAGTAACAACACAAACTATACCATTACGGTAACTCGACTACCCAGTATATTTAACTCTACTAAACTGAACGGTAAAAAACATGTAAACTTTATCACAAGCTTAGACTAACTTTACTAACCTATATTCCAAACTCTATCAAACTATCATGTGAACTCTACCATCATATGATGACTGTACCTTCAGACCGAATCGCTTGTTCAGTGAATCAACGACATGAATAGGTAGAACAGAAGGCCCAATACCACCTACGAATTCCATGTATAACCGGCCTAGAACTTAGCAGATGCTTGGCGTGCTCGACCTGATATCTCTGTTACAGAACAATTGTGTTCTCGACTATACCTCCGGACAAAAAAAATGCACTACCGTCAATACGTGAAGCTCGCACTCTCCACTGACAGTTAGTTATCCAACATTTCACATCCAAAACTGACTTCGATGATTCCACAACATCGAAGTCAAACCTCTATAAGACTGACAGAAACTTCAACCTCGTCTCGAGTTCTTTTTTTGATGAGAATCGTTGCCCGACCGCAAATTCTAGTGATGACATTTCTATGTCCAAATGCTCAGCACTAAACCCCAACTCTTTGGTTCTCCCCGAGAGGTTTTTCTTCTCTTCTTCCTTGGATTTCCTACGAACACTGATTTAATCTTCATCATATGAGCTTGCACCATCCATATCATCGCAATAGTCGAATCTAAATTCTGCATCTTCGTCCTCAACATGTTCAAATTCGTGTTTCACATCTTCCAGACTACCCACATACCTTGGTCTAGCTCTTCTAAACAGGGGATCAACTTTACTACATTCAGGATCAACTCTACCTGACCGTGGGTCAACTCTATTACACGTCGCTGAAACACGTGATCTAATGGAAATCTCTACACAGAGATGAATTGCTTCTTTATGTAATTGTTGCACAAACACATGCAATTGTCTTTCGTTACTCACAAAGACAGGGGGAATATCTTGTGGCAGTGATTGCATGACTATATTTGACATGTAGCTTAATTTTACCTCATCACTTTGTTGATCCAAACAGAAATCTTCATACTCCATCCCCATAAATTCATTATAACTAAGATCTTCGCCAATCCTTATGATCCAACAGCCGTAAGTTTTGTCCACCAAAAAAACCCACTGGTTTTGGTTAAAACTCCAACTCCTAGAAACCAAAACGATTTCATCCATAGATCCTAAAAGCGTTAGAGTATAACAATAAAAATGAAGGATACGAAATGAGTTGGAGCAAAAATGGAGCTTCAATGAAGTATATGACATGAGCATAAATGGAGCTCCGAGCTACCATGGCGTCACTTAATGAGCGGCAAGTGAGGTAATAAGTTAGGGGTAAATTGGTAATTTACAAAAGACTAGGTTTCAACAACCAACTCTATCATAAACGATATCTTAACTCTACTAACTATTGTCCTTCACTCTACCAAACATTAAACACAACTCTACTAACAAACTCTACATTGAGTCACCTGTAATTTTACTATACACTACATTATATACTGTCAACTCTACCATATGTAACAAATTACATTTTCCACGAGGGAAATAAACTCTACCATGGGGCATCCATAACTTTACCATACACTACATTATGTACTGTCAACTCTACCATAGGTAACAAATTACATTTTATCACGAGGGAAATGAATTCTACCATGTGACATCTGTAACTTTACCATACACTCCATAACGTACTGTCAACTTTATTAAAGGTAACAAATAATGGAAAATGAACTCTACCATGAGGCATCCGTAACTTTACCATACACTACATTATGTACTGTCAACTCTACCAAATGTAACAAATTACATTTTCCACAAGGGAAATGAACTCTACCATAGGGCATCCGCAATTTTACCATACACTAAATTATGTACTGTTAACTCTACTAAACGTAACAAATTACGTTTTCCATGAAGGAAATGAACTCTACCATGGGGCATCCGCAATTTTACCATACACTACATTAATGTACTACTGTCAACTCTACCAAATGTAACAAATAACATTTTCCACGAGGAAATCGAACTCTACCAAGGGTCATATGTAACTTTACCATGCACTACATTACTGTACTATCAACACTACCAAAGTTTGATCAACTCTTCTACGTTGCATTCAATTAGTTTAATAGAGTTTGTAAACGACAGACGCTGATGTGACAAGTTTCATAAACGGCAGTTTCGTAATTATATTTTTATTTACTCATTAAAAATGAAAAAACAATATATAACGAATTTTAAAAACTATTCTAATAATTTTGAAACATTTATTCTATTTAAATAATATTTCATTAGATCTGATTTCAGTAAATCACCCATATATCATTACAAAATTCCAAAAACTTTAATTAGCTAATCATATTTTTACTTATAATATAATTAATTCTTATCTGAAATTTATTGCTTACCACCTTAATATTTTCTTAATAACTTTGTGGTCGGATTTGAATCGAGTAAAATTTAAAACTTACAAAAGCATCGCTCAAAGTCATTTCAATTGTGCTAACGTAGGTAGTATTTGCTTTCCGGAATACAATAATTTAAAAAGGATGATTTGAATGGTTTGATATCTCTAATTTTAGTTAAATAAACCATTTGCCAGAAAAGAAACTGACTGTGGTTGACATGATAGGGTACCTATTATTTATATGTAGGTTACATGGTAGCTTATTAGGATTGTTAATAATAAATTAAGTACATTTCTTAGTTTTATACCAATAATTTGGGATGACATTCTAAATTTGGGACAATTTAGGTTCGTTGTATATTTAATTTGATATTTGAAAGATATTTAAACTTGAAAAGATTCTTAAATTCATGTGCCATAAAAATAGAAGTATATTTTAATATTATGGGTTATTTTGAAGCCTATATATAAACGTTTTATATATTAATATTTAAAAATATATTTCATAAATCTTATCTCATAAAGATATAATCATTAATTATATAACTATAGATATATGATAAATATAAAATATATGCTAAATACATTAGAAACGAATGAATCACTATATATGTTATATATATATATATATATATAAAATAATCCGTATTATATTATTATGAGCTATTTTAAATATTTTTTAACTAACTGTAAAAGCCCAAAATTTATATCTGAAAATTATTGGTGATCCATTAATGAATTGGATAATAATGTGTTATAATTTACAATGGCATTTAGTGTAATATCTTACAAAATTCATGTTATCTTTCATATTTTTTTGTAATTGCATCATTTTTTTTTCAAACAATAAACCACAACTGGTTGACCCATTAGTCAAGTTTCTACGTAATATATGCAGTGAGATTCGATCCCTAAATATATAAGAACGCGTAACTTACAACTAGACTAAAAACTATCAACAAATTTATATGTATCCATTTACAAAAGTGTTATTCTAGGTAATTAAATTCTCATAACAGAAGTATGTAGCCACATTGGATCGACAAGGTCCAATCCATAACCTAAAACTTAACCCCAATAATTCATTTTTAAGCTACCATAATGCAGCAGGTAGGAATCGAACCCTAGTGCCAAGTCTTTAGCTGGATCATCCTAACCACCAGACCGAGAGCAACTCGGTGAAATTTTATATAGAGCTTCATTCATTCATATGTGTGTTTTTTTACCTTAAGATTTCTTTTGTTTTATTTTGACACCATTAGTGTAATTAAACCCCAATAACTTTTTTAACTTGTTTGAAAATTTATGGTCCAATAAGAACCCAAAAAGCTCCATCACTCACAATTCCTTTCATTTTTTAACGAATCATATATTCCATTTTTTAGAAAATTTTCTTTTTAATCAAGAAACACAATATTATATCTACCCAATTGAAATTAATCTAATTGTATTTAGGCATTTGAAGTTGATTTCGATTTTACATGTTGCTACTGCAACTTTAGAGAGATGTTTTTCAGCAATAAAAATTGTGAAGACAAAATGGGGCAATCAGATTAGAGATCAATTTTTGATTGTTTAATTTGTTTTGTCGATAAAGATTTGTTCGAGTCTATTACAAATGAAGTTGTGATGAAGAGATTTAAGGATATGAAGGATCGCATGGTGGTTTTGTAAATTTGTTTATTATTAATGACTTTCTATATCACATTTTACTTCTTATTATTTTATGGGATAGTTGGTTTATTTTTTATGAAATATAATTTATTATTTTTTAATATATACTATGAACCCGGTAAAATAATTTTCTGGGTCCGTCACTGGCCACATGCACTCAAAACAAAATATATAGCAACTACGATATAAATATGTAACATATTTACAAACTCAATAAGTACATTACAAAGTTAGTAAATATGTTACATATTATTAAATTATATAACATGCTTACTAACTCTCTAACATACTTATGCAGATATGTAGCGTCGTTAATTAATCACTACCACATAAACTCTGTTACATACTTACTTACAAAGTATGTTATAGACCTACAAAGTATGTGTAAGTTTGTAGTTTCTACATCTCTAATTGTTGGCTCTCACGCGGTGGCATAACCATAAATACTTTATTTTCAACACAAACTAGTAAGACTAGTTTAGTACATGTGTGTTATTCTCATGTATTAACCACACATTCTGAACAATACATGTGCGTCATTGTAATGTATTAACCTCGATTGTGTGCTATTTTAGTTATTCTCCCTCTAATTATATGTATGTATAAATAAACTTCTTTGGGCGATATCTTCTTTTCTTGGGTATGTTTCACAAACTCTACTTGACTTCACTAATCTGGGCCACGACGACCGGTGGCTTCAATAGCACTGGTGTCGTGGCCCCTCATATACTTGTGCTTTTGGAGGTCTCGATGGTGGATCTCGTTATATCGTCGGAGCTCTCGTCTTCTTCAAGCCTTTGCTCTCGTTTTGGTGGGTCTTCGGTGTTTCGCCGACTTAGTTTTGTTAGCTTTTGCCTTTTCGCCGCTTAAGTCAATCCTGATGTTACTTCTTTGAGGTAGATCATTCTCTTGCCGGTGTGACGATGGTCTCTGATCTCTCGAGTCCTTGTGGGGTCCAGGCCTGGTTTTTTGTGGCAAACCGAGTGCTTCTCTGTCTATTTGGTTGACTTTAGGTTGTGTTTGGGCAAAGTAAATCTTGAATTTTGTTTTTTAGTCGATTGTTAAACTTTTCTCACGGCCTTTAACCGTCGATTTACATCTTTCCGCTATAGTGGTTGGTGATGCGGTTAGGTGACTTCGCGTTTCCTCTTATCATAATTTAAGATTAGATCTCGACTATGATCTGAACAGTTTAACTAACTTTACTCTGTGTTTCAACTATTTCAACTTCCGGTGTCGATTTCATTGTTAGTGGCCTTCTTTTTTGATGTTTAATAATCTGGAGTGGAGTTAGTTCAGTTCCTCTTTTTTTAAATTTACCAATTAGCAAGAGAGAACAAAGAAGATTGAAATTTTTCTGAGACAATTTTCTTTCGGATTTAGAATATATTTCATTTTTTTTTGTGTGTATGTTTTCTCTTTTTTGGGCAATAGCTTCTAAAGATTTTCCGTCAACTTTGTTCCGATCTAGTTCGGATAGTGTGTTTGTAATCCTTGCCTTTTAAATTTTAATCAATCAGATGGAAAATAATAATAATAATAATATTTTCTGTGTCTAAAGTACTAAAAACCGTTCTTATAAGAAAAGTGAGTACAGTTTATCATATAGCTCTCATGTAAATCTGGGGCTGACAAACTGGAAGATCAAAACCGCTAACAGAGCAACACCAAGCTGGATTCCAATTTGGATCATCACGTTCTTTAGTATCGGCCAGGCTTTCTCCGACCATTTCCGCTCACTTTCCGAGCTCACCGTCACCGTTCTTTCTTCTTCTTGTGTTTCATCATTATCATCATCCTTAGTCTCATCTACTTCTTCTATAGTTTTAGATTCCTCTCTTATTTCTGAACCGACTTCAGTTATCTCCCCCGGTTTCTTGTCGAATAAACCTTTGAACTGTTTTCTAGCCTTGCTCTCCGCTTCCTGTGAGGTCAAAAGAAACCATTCAGAGCTAAAAGAACTAATTTTCATTCGATTTTCGATTTGGTTCAGCATAGAACTACTGTTACCATTCGGGTTTGACATAATTAGTTTGGTTTTTACATCCAAATACTGACCTGTTCTTTCTGCTTCAGTTTCAGAAGAGCAGCTGTTGCATCAGCTTCTGATGATTTATCCACTTTGATCATCTAAAACACAGCCACATAAAGTCATATATTAGTAAACCAATTTTTATATCTAACGGATTGAATATAGTATGCAGTTTTAGCATAATATACCATGTTGAAGTCATTTCTAGCATCTTCATACTCTCCACCGGCAATGTAAGCCATTCCGCGGCGGTAGAGACCTTTCACATTACCAGGCTTTGCTTCTAGGACCTGTTTGAAAATTAGTGCATAACAGGCTTCAGAAAACCTAACTGTTTTTAGGGTAAAACCTAACAGACTTTGTTTATGGAATTTTACCTTATTGCATGTCTCTACAGACTTCCTCCACTCTCCCAATTTAAGCAAGCACGCCGCAACATTCAAATGTAACGTATTCTTCAAATATCAGCGGAGCAAGAATACAAAAGCTAGTTAATACTTGATATTAAAAATTCAAATTTAGACGTTTATACAAAGTGTCCCATGAAGACAACTAAGCAACTAACCCTTGTGTCACCAAATATTTTTCCTTCATCATCATCTTGTGGGTTTACATGATTAAATTCCCGGAGCACCTAGTTTTGGATTCACCACCGCTCAGACACAATGAAAAAATGCTAATACTGTAACTGGAATTGGTTAGTGGTTTGGATTCTATCACTCTATTACCTTTTCGTACTTTACTTTTGCAAGCTCAAATTTTCCTTCTTTAAAAAGCCTGTTACCCTGAAACTCAAAATATAAGCAAAGCAGAAAAGAGGTTATAAGTTACATGATCTTGTGCAACCTAATCCCCACAAGATTAGCTAATGCAAAACTCTATTGTGGTACGATTTAGGAATATATAGGTCATATTTATACATGGCAGCAGAACATTCGATCCATACCGTGCTTCTGATATTATTTGCCTCGTCCATGATGCTCTGAAAGTTCAAACCAGTCCAGTCCTGAGACATGATAGACTCATAAGAAACGGAAGATATTCACATGGTAAGCATTACCACTAAACCAACTTACTCTTGGTGTTTCGAAACCAAGGAGTTCAATCTCCCACTGAACATGTGCACTCTCAGGAACGCCAGACGGTCTATCAGGAGAGAATACAATCAAAATGCGTTTATTTATCTAACAGGAGTTTCTGAGCTATCATATTCAGACCGATATACACAGTTAAGAGTATGACCTCGGGAATTTGTCATATGCATAATCAGGGGGGCATGTAACAAGAGCAATCTCCCCAGGTAACATTAAACGAGTACACATCTCAAATCCCTCAGGCACCTGCCAATACAACATTATAATCTTCAGCAACCCCATTTCAACTGAAAACTGTAAATAATAACTCCACTAGGTTTTCTTATAGTTGTTAAGAGTCACTGACCAGTCCTTCTCCTGAGCTGAACGCCAACGGCTGACCATTATTGTCAAGCTTGCTATTATAGAACACAGTCTTCTCTTCATTGAGAAGCATGCCTTTGTAGTGAACACTTAACCGACTGTCTTGGAGAGGACAATCCATTGGAAATTCGCCTAATAAGTAGTTAACAGGTCAGAATAGGGAGCCAAATATACAGAAGAAAAGAAAGCTAAAGTCTAACAGATGCCCCAGCAAAATGTATAAGACGAAAAAACCGTATCATGTTGAAACAGATAAGAAAACCATTAACAGGAAGCTTGAAACAAACCTCTTCCATCTTGAATTCGTCGCTTTATGAGACGTCCATCCCCAAGCATATCTCGCACCTTGAAAACAAGAACTTGAATTTCAATTGTTCAGTTTCCCAATTCTTGAATGCGCAAAATACTACATAACACAGGATTATATAAGTTTCTTCTTAATCTACCTGAATGAAATGGACAAGTTCAATCTCAAAATGAACTTCCTCAAGGTCTTGAGCTATATGCATCAAAGGAGATTCAGTCAAGTACTGCTTGCGAACATATATCACTGCCTTCTCCTTCCGAGTCATTGTTCCAATTCCCATTTCAAGACCTTTAGGCACCTACTTAATCGACGAGCACTAGTCAGCCCATATACCACCTGAGCACCAGTGTACTAACAGAGAGTAAAAAGCTAAAAATGCCCCATGAACTTAAAAATCACCTCAGATTTTCCAAAAGTAAAGAAATAAGGTTCGTCTTTGTGAGGGAGGATCACTTGTCCATCACCGGATTTAGCAGATATCCTAATATACACCACAAATTTGTAATAAAATACTTCACTTGATGCTTCATCCCGCAAGCGAAAACAAAGTTAAATGAACTTTTGACCCAAAATGCATAATGATCAAGAAGTAAATTACCTGGCTTTTACTTCATAAGGTTCTCTGGGAGATTCCCAGCCCTCACCTTCGTTTAGAATCTTGCATAAAAGAAAAGTCATACTTGAGCCATCAGTAACAACAAGAAAAGTTTGGAGCATATCATTCTGCGCCTGCTTAATTTTTCCTTACACTACCCTTTCCCATACCACCAAAGAAATACCTCATCCCAAACCCAATTGATATGTCTACATTTATTGAACTTCAGGTCCTACCTTCTTGATGACACCCAAATCATCGCTTGCAATCTGGACAGTAAAACAAACGAAACAAAAGTGTAAGTAACATAAGCTTTCAGAGTCTTTTGGTTGGGTAACTAAAATATTGTTATCTTGATTGGTGATGAGATCTTGCCTTGGCTTTAGAAAATTCCATCATTTCAATCTCAAAATGAAGCTCATCATCCTTTGGAAAATTGCCTGGCGCTGAGACTGGACAGTCATTCTCTGCGTAGTGCATTTCAGGTTTCATCTTGAACTGAAAAAAGAAAGAAAGAAAGGTAACGCCTTCTATAGCCGTAAAGAATCAAGAAAGTGATCTAAAATAGCTAATGGAAGATTTAGTTCATAAACACATAGAAGTTCAGGAAACTCAAGTACATTAACCAAAATTCTGTTCAGAAACCAAGTAAAGAATGGCAATGTATAAACGCAATCTCTGAAGCTAGAGGTGAGCTGGATACACACACAAGAATGGATCATTAAAAGGTCTTTTGAGTTACCATTGCAATTTCACCCTTTTGCATAGTGGGAATTCCTTCTAGCAATCCAAGGATCATTTTGCTCTTCCCCAAAACATCTCTTGTCGGTAAACCTCTCCCTGATGGAACATAGAACACCTTCAATAAGTCCCTATCTAAAAAAGCTCTCAAATTAACGACTGAGAGATATTTCTTCAATCTCACCTCCACATTCCGACCTCGTAGATTCCACTATTACACCATCTAGTGTCCGTACAGTGCAGTGATAAATAACCTGGAAAAAAAAGCACACAAAAGCGTTAAAATTGGCCACTCTTTTGTCTCTAGTCTCGTTAATCGATCATTATGACCTGATCACCATCAACAGGGCTCGAATCACCGCCTCCAGGTCTCACTACAGCTTTCAACAAGCTCCCAGGAACAATTTTCTTCCTCCTATAATACCATATCAAGTTCCCAGATACATTCAATTCACTAGTCCTAGCGAAAAATTCGACTGATTCAACAGAGATTCTGAAAGGAAATAGAACCACATAAACCTCTTATCGTCTTCTGTTTCAGATTTCTTCTTCTTCGGCAAGTAATTGTGCTCCGTCTGATCTCCCACCACCATCTCAGATCAAATCCAAAGTTCCGCAGCGACTTTCGAATAAGGATTTTGTGGGACGCAATCCCAAATAGGAAAATTTACAACTTGAAATCGAAGACTGAAGCAAAACCAAAGTTGAGTTTTGGTCTCTCTATCTTCCTCTTTTAGACTGAGTAGTTCAACAACCAACTGCGATGAGTCTTCCAGAAGCTTAAAAGTTTAAATGATTAATTTTTTTTCCAGCAAATATAACTTATATTAAATGAGATTGCAAACGTAGAGTTGTTAGAAAGATTACGAATTTTACGAGCTAACCAATCGATCTTCTTATTGAGAAATCTTTGAACATATTGAAGCGAAAAGGAGAAGAAGAGTCTTCTAAGTCTTTCGAACTCCTCCAGACACAAAGAGAAAGCTGGCCAATCTTTGAGACAAGACACCATCTTCAGAATCGTCGAGCAGTCTGTTGTGCAGATAACTTCTAAAATCCCCAGACTCAAAAGGGATTCCATAGCTCAGAAAATTGCCTCCAACTCTGTGTGTAAAGAGGATAGGCAATGATACACTCCTCTAGCTCCCATACAAGCTCCATTTGTCGCGTCTAGAAAACAGTACCAATCGACTCCTGAAAAATATACTGAGTCTTTCCAGGACCCATCAATAAACCATCTATAGCCAGTAAAACTTTGGTCTGCCACCGTTGGAAAAGAAACCCCTTGCCATAATTTATATCATTTGATTGGTTTCCGTCTTGTTGATTCATGATATTAATCTCACTCTGAATCTGAACTTGTAGCCACTCTTTCGCTTAAGAGACATCCATGTTTAATACCTCCCTAGGATCTTTATCCATATTACCTTCTCATTCATGGACTTCCAAATGTTCCATATAATCCATGGCTAAACCTTAAACTCCTCTAAATCTGGAATCTGCCAGAAAAAAAAAGTCCAAATTGGAGAAAATAGAAGTATTAGGAAAAATTCCTATGCGAGATGGAATATTAGATAAAGCCCAAACTTGAGAGCTGGTGGACATTCAAAGAGAGTGTGGTTTATAGTTTCCTCCTTTGCGCCACATCTCGTACAACTTTTATCACACCTAACACCCCTATTTTGTAAATTAACTTTAATCGGTAAGCAACCAGATACCGCTTGCCAAATGAAGTGTTTGATTTTAGATGGACATAGAATTTTCCATATATTTGCTTGTAAATCCGTAATAGTGGGCCCATAACTCACAACAGTGCCATCATCAACCGATGTTTCAATCTTATAGCTTGACTTTACTGTATATTTTCCAGCTTTGTTAAAATACCAACCAAATACATCTGGCTTATCCAAATTTGGGAGTCTAATTCCCAGAATAAGTGGGACATCCTTAGGGTCCACTAATTGTCTAATAAGAGGTATCCTCCATGATTTAGTTGCATGATCTATCAGTTGATCTACTGTACGTTCCAGATATATGTCTGGTCTCTTATGTGTTGCCGGTCTAGGGATAATTCCCGAAATCCATGGATCATGTCATACCAAGGTTGATCGACCATCTCCAATTCGTTTAATAATACCTTTGCTAACCAAAGCTCTAGTTAAAAAGATGTTTCTCCACCCATAGGAAGGAGAGTATGATCTCGAGGGTATTAGAGGATTTGAATCTTTATAATATCTTCCTTTAAAGATTAAAGAGAACAAATAATCTGAGAAGTCCAGAAGCCTCCATAATTGTTTTGCCAACAGTGCAATATTAAACTTTTCTATGGAGCGAAACCCAAGTTCTCCTTTGGATTTATGTTTACATAATTTCTCCCACTTCTTTGAATACATACTTGTGGACTCACTGTTCTTTCTCCACCAAAAATATGCTATGACACTATTAAGTGAAAGAATAGTAGTTTTTGGTAGCATATAGCATGACATTACATAAGTAGGTAATGTTGTAAGGACCGATTTGATGAGAACTTCTTTTCCTCCTTTAGAAAGAAGTTTTGCAGACCAGCTTAATATTCTCTCCTCGAGTTTTCCTTTGATAAAGCTGAAAATTTTAGTCTTAGATCCTTCTAAACTTTCCAGAAGACCTAAATAGTTATCCATACCTCCCAAATTTGTGATCCCCAAAATGTGTTGAATCTCAATTTTGTCCTTTGGTTTAACTGTATGTCCAAATTGAATAGATGATTTTGAAAAATTAATTTGTTGACATGAACCTGTCTCGTAAACTTTCAAAATTCTCAAAATAGATCGAGACTGAGAAACATTAGCGTTACAAAAATATAAAAAATCATTTGCAAAAAAAAGATGAGAAACCGTTGGGCATCCTCATGCAATTCGCAAACCATCGATCGTCTTACTCTCTTTTGCCTTCCTTAGATTATGTATAAGCACTTCTGTGCACAAAATAAATATATAGGGCGATAAAAGATCACCTTGTCTTAATCCCCGATGGGGAACCAAATTACCTCTTGGTTGACCGTTAATTAAAAAAGAATAACTCACAAATCTGATACACCACATTACACATCGAATCTAGGATTCATGGAAACCCATTTTCCTAAAAAGTTGTTCAATAAAATTTCACTCGACTCTATCATAAGCCTTACTCATATCCGTTTTGATTTCCATAAAAGATCCTCTACATGATTTATTTGTCCGTAATGCATGGAACATTTCCTGTGCAATCAAAATATTATCCGATATAAGCCTTTCTGAAACAAAAGCTGATTGGGTTTCCGATACCAAATTCCTGAGGAATTTCTTCAATCTTTGACAAAATACCTTAGAGATTACTTTGTAGTCCACATTACAAAGACTTATTGGCCTGAATTCTGAGATTAATGATAGTTTCTCCTTTTAAGGAATTATACAAACATTTGTTTCATTTAGTCTTGGATCAAAAAACCTAGTATTCATAAAATCATTTACTAAGTGTACCAAGTCAGACTTAATAATTGCCCTGAATTTTTGGAAAAATAATCTAGTCATCCCATCTGGTTCTGGTGTCTTTTCTGGGTTCATCATAAATAACGTTTTCTGAACATCTTCTTCTGAAACCAGAGACATTAAGAAATCATTCATTTCCTGAGAAACCAATGTAGGAATACCTTCTAGAGCCTCTAAGAAATTAGAAGAAGCATTTGAAGTAAATAAATCGTCAAAATATTTTGATGTCATTTCTCCAATTGCTTCCTCATCTGTGATCCAGGAACCATTGGAGTCTAATAAACATGATATCTTACTTTTCGCCCTTCGAATTCTTGTCTATGAATGGAAAATTTTTGTATTATTGTCACCTTCCTTCAACCATTTGTTCCGATTTTTCTGCTTCCAAAAAATTTCATCCTCTCTATACGCCTAATATAATTGGTAAGAAACTTCAGAGATCTCTACAAATGATATGTTGTCATCATTCTTATATTGATCTAACTTCTGCTAAAGTTCATTTACTTTTTGCTTACTAGATGGAACACTATATTTTCTCCATCCAGATATCTCTCCTCGACATCTTTTAAGTTTGTCCACCAGTCTAGGAATACCAATCCTAGTTGATCGTTTCCAGCCTCTCGATACAACCTCCACTTACCTGGGTGTACGAATCCATTGTTTGTCAAAACAGAACTGTTTATTTCTTTTAACAATTCTTGGTTCCATGTCCGCTATTATTGGTCTATGATATGAACCAATCATTTCCAAATATGAGACTTTGGATTGAGTAAAAACTAGATGCCAATTGGCATTAGCATATGCTTTGTCCAATTTATATCAGACCACAAAATTATGTCTCACACTTCTCCAAGACCATGTGTTGCCCACACAAGAAAATTCTATAAATCCACAATTATTAATCATATTGTTAAAAGGAATAAATGAATGTGCACTTCTAAGTGCTCCACCTGTTTTTTCATGATTTTTTGCCAACTCATTGAAATCTCCGATTAAAAACCAAGAGTCACACCTATTTAAGCCAAACCTGGTTAGTCTTTCCCATACTTCTTCCCCTTTTTGCATCACCGGATCTCTAATAAAAGACATAAAAATTCTTTTATTATCAAACTTAGCTTCAATATCAATAATTCTATTACTCTTAAATAAAAGAGTCACTTCATAATCGTTATTATGAAAAAGGGCCAATCCACCACTTGTTCCTAAGGGATTGTCAGTGTGAATAACCAAAGTGTGCTTGTAAATTTTGCATATAATTAGAATCTTTCTTTGTTACAGATAAAAAAAAGAAATCAGGTTTATATTTATTATATATATATATATATATATATATCAATGAGATGCATGTGGTTTTTAGTCTAATAGCAAGTGGTAAGTCCACTAAATGCATGTGCACTTGCATATCCAAGAATCGAGTCATATTATCTACATTATGTAGGAACTTGACTAATGAGCCGGCTAGTTGTGCCCTGTTTTAACAAAAAAATATATATTTATCACTGAAATATATTAAAAGAGAAACTATTGCTCCAAAATTACAACGGTAATAAAACATAAAGTCAGAGGAAAACAAAGATATCCCCGGAAATAAAACCCGAAAACGGGAAATTGAAACTCAAACGAGGGAAACTTTTTAAGACTAACCCCGAGAAAGACCATGCTAGGATCCTAAAACCAGAGACTCAAGAAATTACTACTCCAAGGAAAGTCAAAGACTGAGAACATCGCCTAACAAAACGAAGCCCGAAACGATGATGAATCCTCCTAAGACTTTGAACTTCAACAATTTATGTTGAATTTGACAAAGAAGAAACTATACGGGATGAGTGGATAACTAAGTACATAAACATCTCAATCAGTTTTGGAAATAGAAAAGTGTTGGATCTCAAATTTGTAGACAACTAATGAAACACAAATTTGGTGATTGGTTGGCAGTTAGTTGAACGTATGTTGGATCGATAAGATCCAATATACAGTCTAAATTCTTGAACTGGAGCAGAGTGGGATTCGAGCTTACCACCTAGTACGTATCTAAATCAAAAGTAAGACAACTGAACCAGCATGTTCTTGGCAAAATCCAGTTTACTATTGAGTCTATAATCTTTTATAGATTGGTTAGATTGGTTAGAGCATTTTTAAGTATTGCCATTTCACTATAACTTCAATTTGTTATATGCTTATAAATTGGAAAAGCTAACAATTTAGTAATGTAAATTACATATTTTTTTAATGTGGTTTTCGAGTAGACACAGTTAAAATATACTGAAATGAAATCTACGAATACTTCGAAATTATAAGTGTCAAAATATGATGTGAATTTAGAGACCAACATGGATGTCCCCAGGCATTCAATTCAAAGTTACATTCCATTGCTGTAAGTAAATATAATTTCTTTCCAATGTGATTTATGAAAGAAGGAAGAAAGTAACATAAATGCGGAGTCATGTAAAATTTCAACATCAATCAGCATGTATGGGTCCAATTAAAAATGTAATCACAGTCTTTACAATTACAAACGATCCGAGTGATCATATAACGGGCCGTAGGGTTTGGTTGGACCGGCATAACTCCGACAGGTGGAGTCTGAGGAAGATCTCTAATAATTAACACTGGACATGAAGAAAATGAATAACATAATAATAAGTGACGAATTTTGTACTAGCTGCTAGAAATAAACATCCATAAAACCAAAGAACAATAATACAACCAAACTCTGTTTCATTTACTCGAATTTCAATAGTAAAGATTGTCAATATTTGATTTGGCGACGCTATGGTTCTAAATGGTAACAGTTAAATCTAGCTGAATCTAGCTGAATTTACTGATTTTTTTTAGTAGAATATGACATTAATTTAAAATCAAATGGTAACAATGAAATTTGGTTGAATTTTGTTAAATTTAAAATATTTTTTTATAAGAAAATAAATAATATATATATATATATATTTGTAAACAATTGGATCGACAAGACCCGATCTATAGCCTAAAATCCACCCCTATAATCCCTTTTTTAAGCTATCAAAATGCAGCAGGAAGGAATCGAACCCTGGTGCCAAGTCATTAACTGGATCATCCTAACCACCAGACTGAGAGCAAGTCGGCGAAAATAAATAATGTTGTGTGTCACAAAACAATTTAATTTTAAAATAAATTATTGAAAAATTAAATTAATACCTAAAGTTAATAATAATTAAAAAATTATATATAAACTAAACTTTCAAAATATTTTGGTATATATATATATATATTTAAATAATTAACCTAAATAGTCGAATGGAACCTATATTCATGTATCTGAAAAAACCAAATATGAACTTAAGTCATACTAAGAACTGAATAGGGTATCCAAAATACATAAAATACAAATTATATATAATAAAACTTATAGTTATTATTAAAAATTTAATATTTAAATATTCAAAATTTAATATCTAAATATTCAAAATTGTAAATATAAAGTTCATTATCCCACCCACCTCTAATTAGAGAATTTTGACTATTAATCGGGTCTTTTCAATTCAATGGTTACTTGTTGATAAAAAGAAAAGTCAATTTGTCATTTTGGAGAATTATATTATTATTAATTTTGGAACAAAATAATAAAAAACAAAATATTCAAATATTTATTTAAATTTTGAAATTTATTCTTCTTTTTTTACTAAAATTTTATTTGTTTTAATTTTGAAAAGAATACAAAAATTTGAACCAATCAAAACCGAATAGTTCGCATAAAATTCAGATCTTTGACAAACTACCACAATCAAATCATACCTTATCTATACAGAATCAAGCTAAATCCAGAAAGCACATTGGAATAGGTGTTAAGTGAGTGAAATTGAAAACCTGAAATCTAAATCCACACGGGTCCTGAATGTCCATATTTAACGCTGAGATATACAATTTAATTTGTTATTTATGATTAGTTATATATTTATTTAAATATTAGTTAAAATTTTAAATAATAAAAAGAATAGTGGAATTGCGGAATTGTTGTACGTGCAAATGATAACAACTGAATTGTGGAATGAACTGAAACCAACTCAATTTTATAATTCATGTTACAAATTACACTAGTAAAAAAAAAGGTTATACCAACGAAAAGTTTCGTGGGTATAGTCCAAAAACCACGAAATGCCACGAAAACCCACGATGAATAGTAACTTCTTACCCACGAAAAATTTTGTGGCTTTTCGTGGGTATTATTTTACCCACAAAAATTTTTGTGGCTTTTTGTGAGTTTTTCATGGGTATTATTTTACCCACGAAATATTTCGTGGCTTTCGTGGGTTTTTTGTGGGTATTATTTTACCCACGAAAATTTTCGTGACTTTTCGTGGGCTTTTGGTGGGTATTATTTTACCCACGAAATATTTGGTGGCTTTTCGTGGGGTTTTCGTGGGTATTATTTTACCCACGAAAATTTTCGTGGCTTTTCATAGGTTTTTCGTGGGTATTATTTTACCCACGAAATTTGCATAGGTAGGTTTAGAAAACTCGTGTTTACCCATGAAAATATATTTCGATTTTTAAATATTAGTGGTAGAATTATATATCTTGTACGACATTCGCTGTAATAATAAATCTAGTAACAGTTAATAATCCGTAATTCGCTGTAAACGTGTTTGCTTGTAATCCTTGTTGGGTCGGATTTTTTTTAGAATTTTTCCAAAAAAAAAAATTATTTTTCAGAATTCGGGTCAGGTTTCGGACGGTTCGGGTCAATTCGGGTCGGATTTTTCGAATTTTTTTGATCAACCTAGCCCAACCCGACCGACCCGAATTCCCACCCTGTACATTGTATCTTCCACCCTGTACATTGTATCATCCGAACAGTACCCACGTGTTGCTTGAGTCCGTGAACCTTCTAACCAGAAATTGTTCGCCCAAGACTCACTGCTGGACCCATCCGATACCTCAAACTCATACCGTACTGAGTACGGCCGATCTGGTCTCTCCGAATAGTGTGGACGTCCTCTCCGAGTAGGGGCATCTAAATATAACACGGTGTTTGTACTTAACATTCTATAAAGGAAAGCAACCGGTTTCCTAACCTTTTGCAAAACTTTTTTTAGACTCTCTTTAAAACCAAAAACATGTATCATATGTGCTTAAGCATAACCATGCTCTGATACCACCTTGTAACACCCCCGTACCTACCCTAGGAACGGGAGCGTCACTAGTGTGCGTCCGAGCCCTAAACTAAGGTTACCGAGCTAAGGTCGGACCTTAATCGAAACTAGGAAACACACTCCCTTTTAACATACCTAAGCCTTGCGGCTGAAGTATATCAATCCGTTAGTTTTGCCCCAGACTAAGGCCAAGCACACATAATACCATTTCGCATTTCATATAATACTTAAGTCTTTTATAAAAAACTTAGAATCCACAATATAATTCTCGGCCGAATTTAAAACTTTGTTTACTTTACAAACCGTCTTACATTTGCAAAAGGTAAAAATCTATACCGGCTTATTGTTGCTTTCCTTCCGCTTCCTAGATGGTTTACTACGGTTTCCTGCAAGGAGGAGAGTGAGACGTGAGCACAACGGCTCAGCGAGTCCGTGAAACATAACGATATAACAAACAAGGCACAAATTCCATAATCACTTAAACCATGAAACCTTCCACGATCCGGACCACAATGCCATCCTTCCACATTGCCGGATCGTACCAACCATCACGACGCGGTCCACCCGCGTGACCACAATCCACACTCCTTTCCTTCCCGCACCAAACCAACCTCCCCAATCCTCACTTCCTTTCCACTTTTCAACTCTCACACAACCTTTCCTCACCACCAACTCTTCACACTCTTTTCTCACTAACTTTCACATACACACCACCACCTTTCCCATCACCTCTCACATTTTACTCACTAACCTTTCCACACATACCACCACCTTCCCATCACTTCCCATTCAACCTCCACAATCACTTAACACATACATACACACACACACATACACACACACACGCACACACACATACATACATTCGATTATTACTTATGCACTCATGACCATCCTATGGTCATTTTTAATCAAATAATACCATGAACACTAGATATTCTCGGTTTATCATTAATCAATCAAACATTACATACTATCACAACTCAATAATTCACTCACGGTTCACCAACAATCTTCCAAACATCTCACGGTTTAGTAATATACCTAGTTCAATCCTTCTTTAACCTCCTTAATCCCTTTATCTTAAATCCGCAACTCACACTAACCATTTTATCATCATTTTTGGTCATAATTTCTAGTATAACTCACACTTAACCATTATTTCCTAGCCTTATTAACCGTATTAGCAACAACCAAGTTATAATCATTCATTCTTAAACACACAACTCACAGAACTTACTAATACACACACGGAAACAACATTCATCAATCACCAATTCATTATTAAGCTATTACGAATCAATCATTCATAATCACAATCTCCTTGCAACCCAAACAATCACAAACTCACCTTAAATGCTTCCTTGCTTGTTAAAGCGGATTGATTCTTCTTCTTCCCAAACTTTTTTAAACTTTTTAAGTAATATTTAGACAAGATTCAAGACAAGTCTTTTGCTTGAACACAAGGATTTCTCTCCTCTCTTCTCTCGGTTTCCTCTTCTATTTATAGAAGAGTTTAAGCCATCAACTTCACTAAGCACACATAGACCTTAATCATCCTATCTAGGGTTATAGGTTTTTTTCCAAATCATGCCAAGTGTCTTAAACAAATGACTCATCTAAACCTTTCTTCATAGTGAAGTTTTGTCTTAAGTTTTTGTACTAATCCTTAATCCACCATTTCTCGAGCACGTCAAAACTCTGAGCACCTCAAATTCCAACACTTGATCTTAAAAGCTTCTTCAACTCTTTCTAGGCCTTCCCACCTCTTTCGTGACCAGCTTATCCTCTCTTCGTTCTTAGTTATTTTACATCCGACAATTACCCGAAACACATTTCGACTAAGAGCATTTTCCTAATGTCTTGTCAATCGGGTCGTGATCGGGGTATTACATTCCTTCTCCCCTTAAAAGGAATTCGTCCTGAATTCCACTTTGCTCAAAAATCTACTATGTGGGGATAGTTCTTACAAAATTCTTCCTCGTCTTCCCACGTCACTATTACTCGATCTTGCTTTCCCCAAAATACTTGAATTTGCGGAATCTCTCGGGTTTTAAGTTTCTTGATCCAACGTTCTCCCACTCGGATCGGTCCTTCTGGGTAGGTTAAATTATCACGGAGGTTCTCTATCCTTTGCGGTTCTATTGCATTTGGATCAGGTACATGTTTCTGTAACACGGAGACATGGAACATTGGATGTAAGGCCATGTATGAAGGGAGCTCTAGCCGGTATGCTAACTCTCCGACCCTCTCTTGAATGTGGTATGATCCAATATACCGAGTCGCTAGCTTCCCGACTTTCCCAAACCTATCCTTTCCTTTTTGGGCTGCTACCTTTAAGTATACTCAATCTCCTACTTGAAAGGTAACTTCCCTTCGATGTTGGTCGGCATATTTCTTTTGCCGGTCCTGAGCCTTCTTCATATTTTCTTTCCCTCTCTTAATTTTCTCAGTGGTCTCCTCTACTATACTAGGCCCGAACATTTGTCTTTCTCCTACTTCCGTCCAACACATTGGCGTTCTACATGGTCGCCCATATAGAGCCTCAAATGGTGACATACCTATGCTCGCATGGTAACTATTATTATACGAGAATTCGACTAAGGGTTGGTATTGCTCCCATGTACCTCCCCAATCCAATATACACAAGCGAAGCATGTCCTCCAAGGTACGGATTGTCCGTTCCGTTTGCCCATCGGTTTCCGGATGAAAAGCCGTACTCATTACTATCTCTGTTCCTAACAATCGTTGGAATTCCTTCCAAAATTGTGTCGTAAACCTAGGGTCTCTATCGGATACAATACTAGCCGGCACTCCATGTAATCGTACTATTTCCTTCAAATATAATCCGGCTAGGGTCGAAACTTTATCCGTTACCCGCATGGGTAAGAAGTGTGCGGTCTTTGTTAATCTATCCACAATCACCCAAATAGCATCATTCTTCCTTCCCGTAGCACCGGGCAATCCCGTAACAAAATCCATAGTGACCGCCTCCCATTTCCATTCGGGAATCGGTAAATTTTGAAGTAGTCCCCCGGGTACTTGGTGTTCCACTTTCACTTGTTGACACACTTGACATTGTGCTACCCAAGTAGCGATCGCTTTCTTAAGATCTGGCCAGTGGTGTACCTTCGTATGTCCCGATACATTTTGGTACTACCGGGGTGAATACTTAGCAACGATTGATGTGCCGTTCTCAAAATTTCTTCTCTTAGGTTACGATCTTGGGGTACCGTAATTTGTCCTTTCAAAAGCAAGGTCTCATCATTAGCTAATTGGTACTCACCCTCTCGGATTCGTTGGATTAAGTTGGCTTGGTTCACTACTTGCAATCCTAACGGTATACTTTCTTCTCCTTCCAATGCGGTTATTCTCACCAATTTAAACTCAGTTACCAAGGCACTTACATCCATGGTCACATCCACTTCCATTCTACGTCGACTTAAGGCATCCGCAACCACATTCGCCTTCCCCGGATGGTAATTGATCTCAAGATCATAATCCGTTATGAATTCCATCCATCTTCTTTGACGCAAGTTCAGATCGGGTTGTGTAAATAGATACTTGAGGCTCTTATGAACCATCCGAATTTCTACCCTTTCACCATATAAATAAGATCTCCAAATCTTAAGGGAAAATAACACCGCGGCCATCTCTAGGTCATGTGTCGGGTAATTCTCTTCATGCTTCCTTAATTGTAGGGATGCATAGGCAATGACCTTTTTGCCTTGCATCAACACACATCCTACTCCAACCTTGGATGCGTCCGGGTAAACCGTGTATGGTTTACCGGGTTCCGGTATTGACAATATAGGAGCAGAGGTTAATTCTTGGTTAAGCTTTTCAAAAGCTTCTTCAGCTTCTTTAGTCCACTCAAAACGAACTCCTTTTCCCGTAAGGCAAGTTAGTGACTTTGCTATGCTTGAGAAGTCCTTTACAAAATTTCGGTAGTAACCCGCGAGTCCTAGAAAACTTCGTACCTCGGTTGCATTCTTAGGTCGCGGCCATTCTTGTATTACCTTGATCTTCTCTGGGTCTAGCGATACTCCATGTTCGGATACTTTATATCCTAAAAATCTCACTTCTCTTTTCCAAAAACTGCACTTACTAAGCTTTGCATGGAACCTATGTTCCTTTAACCGTTGTAGCACCTTTTCCAAATGTATGGCATGATCCTCAACAGTCCGTGAGTAAATGAGGATGTCATCAATGAATATGATCACAAAATCATCCAAATATTCCCGAAAGACCTCGTTCATGAGCCGCATAAATACGGCTGGGGCATTCGTTAACCCAAATGGCATGACCCTAAATTCATATTGCCCATATCTAGTTCTAAAGACCGTCTTATAGATGTCATTTTCTTCAATCGAGATTTGGTGATATCCTGATGCTAAATCAATCTTTGAGAACCATGATGCTCCTTGTAGTTGATCCAACAATTCATCAATCCTAGGCAAAGGGTATTTATCTTTTATCGTAACCCTATTAATCCCTCGGTAGTCAATACACAACCTCATACTCCCATCTTTCTTTTTCACAAATAGTATCGGTGCTCCCCATGGTGACGAACTAGAGCGTATAAACCCTTTTCCCATCAAATCTTCTAACTGCTTTTTCAATTCAGCTAGCTCGGCCGGTGCCATTCTATAAGGGGTTTTGGCAATTGGAGCCGTTCCCGGTTTAAGTGTTATTGTAAACTTATTACTCCGAGGTGGTGGAAGTCCTACTAAGGGAGCAAATACCTCCGAGAATTCTTTGACTACCGGTATGGTTTCCAAATTCAATTCCTCTCCAAATCTTACTTCCATTGTATCGATTGTAACCAAATACACTTCCCCATCTTCTAACTCTGATTCGATCCTTAAGGCCGTGACTAATGACATTCCCATACTTGGACAAATTCCACTATACAAACATGTATGTCCTTCCTCATCTCCCAATTTTACTCGGCCCTTAAAACAATCTATATTTGCTCGGAATTTTGTTAACCAATCAATTCCTAGGATTACTTCATGATGTTCTAATGGTACAACTAGAAGATTAGCCGGAAAATTCATTGCTTCTAATTCTACCGGTACATTCCACATACATGACTTGGCATGAAGAGTTTGGGTTCCGAGTGTTGTAATGGGTACATCTATTTCCATGATAACAAAAGTTCCCTCGAACCTTTCCGCGACTTCGGGTGACACAAAGCTGCTCCCGAGTCAAATAAAACATTCGTAGGTATTTTCCTAACACATATTGTTCCTACCACATACATTTATATATTACACATTTAAACACATAAGTTCATGCAAAAACACAACCACATAATTCACACAACCTAATTATTTCTTACCGGTAATAGGCCCTTTATTGGGCTGGGAAATGTTAGCCCTATTAATGCCTAATGGCATAAACATGTCTGGCGTTAGTTTGACGTCCTTGTGCCGTTCCCGTTGGAGGTGGGTGAGTTCGTGGGCAAGACGTTGCATAATGCCCTCATTCCCCGCAAGTAAAACATGTAACATCCCTAGAAACCTCCGGACGTTCCCTTCGTAAGTTAGGACACGCCCTTGCATAGTGTCCTCGGCCATTACAAATTTGACACAACGGCAACTGTCCCGGGTATCACACAGATATTTTTGCCACTCTTGACCCCCGACCTCAGCCACTTCCCAACCCTCTACCTCCTTTGTTACCTTGCGGGTTACGCGGGTAACCCGTTCGCCCTCCAGATTGCGGCATTGAGTATCTTACCGCTGCGGCTTGCTCAGCCGCAAGTCCTTCCTCGACATTTACCGCCATCTCCACGGCCTCGTACATGTCGAAGAATCGCACTACTTGCAACCTACTCCAAATTGCTGGTCGCAACCCTCGAATAAACTTCCTAATCATTGCTGGTTCGTCCATCCTTTTGTTTTGCATAAATCTACTTAATCTCACATACTCCGCTTCATAGTCCCTAACACTCCGATTTCCTTGTTGTAATTGAAGGAATTGCAGTTCCAACCTATCTCGAGCCTCCACCGGAAAGTATTTCCTTTCAAACTCTTGGCATAATCCTTTCCATGTGGTGAAGATATCTCCATATCGACGTTCTACATTTCTCCACCAGTACTCGGCATCTCTATCCAGGTGATAGACCGCTACATCCTTCTTGTAACTTTCCGGGCACCTTGTGGCACGGAAGTTCCGTTTCATACTTCGTAACCATGCATCAGCCACAATCGGGTCCGTACTACCGGAAAATCGTGTTGTTCCTAAGTTCCGCATGGTCGTGACTACTATCAAGAAATCCGGCGACGTACGCTCTTGTATTCCTCCCATATTATCTACCACTAGTTCACTAAACCTAGGCCGTATTCTTCCTCTAACCGACTGACCTGTCGTACTAGCCTCCGTCCATGGCATTTCCAAATCTTCCACCCCGTACATTGTATCATCCGAACCGTACCCACGTGTTGCTTGAGTTCGCGAACCTTCTAACCAGAAATTGTCCGCCCAAAACTCACCGCTGGACCCATCCGATACCTCAAACTCATACTGTACTGAGTACGGCCGATCTGGTCTCTCCGAATAGTGTGGACGTCCTCTCCGAGTAGGGGGCATCTAAATATAACACGGTATTAGTACTTAACATTCTAGTAAGGAAAGCAACCGGTTTCCTAACCTTTTGCAAAACTTTTTTTAGACTCTCTTTAAAACCAAAAACATGTATCATATGTGCTTAAGCATAACCATGCTTTGATACCACCTTGTAACACCCCCGTACCTACCCTAGGAACGGGAGCGTCACTAGTGTGCGTCCGAGCCCCAAACTAAGGTTACCGAGCCAAGGTCGGACCTTAATCGAAACTAGGAAACACACTCCATTTTAACATACCTAAGCCTTGCGGCTCAAGTATCTCAATCCGTTAGTTTTGCTCCGGACTAATGCCAAGCACACATAATACCATTTCGCATTTCATATAATACTTAAGTCTTTTATAAAAAACTTAGAATCCACAATATAATTCTTGGCCGAATTTAAAACTTTGTTTACTTTACAAACCATCTTACATTTGCAAAAGGTAAAAATATACACCGGCTTATTGTTGCTTTCCTTCCGCTCCCTAGATGGCTTACTACAGTTTCCTGCAAGGAGGAGAGTGAGACGTGAGCACAACAGCTCAGCGAGTCCGTGAAACATAACGATATAACAAACAAGGCACAAATTCCATAATCACTTAAACCATGAAACCTTCCACGATCCGGACCACAATGCCATCCTTCCGCATTGTCGGATCGTACCAACCATCACGACGCGGTCCACCCGCGTGACCACAATCCACACTCCTTTCCTTCCCGCACCAAACCAACCTCCCCAATCCTCACTTCCTTTCCACTTTTCAACTCTCACATAACCTTTCCTCACCACCAACTCTTCACACTCTTTTCTCACTAACTTTCACATACACACCACCACCTTTCCCATCACCTCTCACATTTTACTCACTAACCTTTCCACACATACCACCACCTTCCCATCACTTCCCATTCAACCTCCACAATCACTTAACACACACATACACACACACACGCACACACACATACATACATTCGATTATTACTTATGCACTCATGACCATCCTATGGTCATTTTTAATCAAATAATACCATGAACACTAGATATTCTCGGTTTATCATTAAT
Organism: Lepidium didymum; assembly: GCA_963920545.1. Classification (NCBI taxonomy): domain Eukaryota; kingdom Viridiplantae; phylum Streptophyta; class Magnoliopsida; order Brassicales; family Brassicaceae; genus Lepidium; species Lepidium didymum. The sequence goes on from OY986988.1 coordinate 4,794,414, forward strand.
CAATCAAACATTACATACTATCACAACTCAATAATTCACTCACGGTTCACCAACAATCTTCCAAACATCTCACGGTTTAGTAATATACCTAGTTCAATCCTACTTTAACCTCCTTAATCCCTTTATCTTAAATCCGCAACTCACACTAACCATTTTATCATAAATTTTTGGTCATAATTTCTAGTATAACTCACATTTAACCATTATTTCCTAGCCTTATTAACCGTATTAGCAACAACCAAGTTATAATCATTCCTTCTTAAACACACAACTCACAGAACTTACTAATACACACACGGAAACAACATTCATCAACCACCAATTCATTATTAAGTTATTACGAATCAATCATTCATAATCACAATCTCCTTGCAACCCAAACAATCACAAACTCACCTTAAATGCTTCCTTGCTTGTTAAGGCGGATTGATTCTTCTTCTTCCCAAACTTTTTAAAACTTTTTAAGTAATATTTAGACGAGATTCAAGACAAGTCTTTTGCTTGAACACAAGGATTTCTCTCCTCTCTTCTCTCGGTTTCCTCTTCTATTTATAGAAGAGTTTAAGCCATCAACTTCACTAAGCACACATACACCTTAATCATCCTATCTAGGGTTATAGGTTTTTTTCCAAATCATGCCAAGTGTCTTAAACAAATGACTCATCTAAACCTTTCTTCATAGTGAAGTTTTGTCTTAAGCTTTAATACTAATCCTTAATCCACCATTTCCCGAGCATGTCAAAACTCCGAGCACCTCAAATTCCAACACTTGATCTTAAAATCTTCTTCAACTCTTTCTAGGCCTTCACACCTCTTTCGTGACCAGCTTATCCTCTCTTCGTTCTTAGTTATTTTACTTCCGACAATTATCCGAAACCGCATTTCGACTAAAAGCATTTTCCTAATGTCTTGTCAATCGGGTCGTGATCGGGGTATTACACCTATATCTCAAATGATAGAAATTCTCTCGTTAAAATTAACTAGAAGAGAGAGAGGATGACATAGTATTTATTGTGGAGATAGCGCATTTAATACGTCATCCCCCGCATTTAATGATATGGTATCATGTATTACCCGGTAATACATATTGTACCAGGGTAACACATTTATTATCCGCTAACAATAAATATAATAACCGTTAATACATTTCTTCTATGGGTAACATATTTAGTATCCGATAAAATAAAACATATTAAATGGTAATATAGTTAATTATCCGATAATCCATATTGTATATGATTAACAAAGTTATTATCCGCTAACATAAAATATAATACACATTAATACATTACTTACCGGTGTAACATATTTATTATCTGCTAACTTAAATATAATACATGTCAATACATTTACTATATGCTAACTTATATATATATATATATATATATATTACCAGTTAAATTATTTATTATCTGCTAAATTAATTGTTTTAGCCGTTAACGCGAATATTACCAGAGTAACATAAATATTATCCGCTAACTTATATAATACATGTTAAGCTATATATTAGATGTTAATAAATTTATGTTATATATATATATTCTATTCAAAAAAAACTTACAAAAAAAATGGTTTTTCAAAAATTTCTCTAAAAACAAAGAAAAATACAAAAATAATATTATGAATATCTTAAAAAATATAAGGTTCAAGTTTTGTTTTTTAATTGGCTTGAAGATTATACAAGAGAAAATAACATTTATTTTCCTTATTCAAAAACAGCAAATCCCATAACGAATCGAAATAAAACTCCTGAGTGGGACACACTCGCTAGTGGAAAAATACTTCGTTTGAATCACCCTCCTCAACAAGGAATAAAATTTGAATTATCGGGTAAACTCATTGAAGCAATCCCTTTTAAACTTCCACAAGAAGATGATAAGGCGGATGTCAAAAATATCATTCTTCAAAATAATTTTTCAAACACTAACCTTGGTACAATAAGCAAACAACTTGATAGGATTGAGAAACAATTTTAAAACAACAAAACTCTCCAAAAGAAACTTCGACCAATAAAAACTAAAACTTGTCAAAACACAAATATAGAATTTATTCGTGCTCTTCCAAGTCAACTAAGTAACATAGAAATAGGAGAAAGTAGTAGACAACAAACTTATGATGTCCCAGAAACTCCAACTTCTAAAATCCAAAAAAAATTTAAATCTATCCAAACACCTACTAATCCTGAAACACAGAGCTCAAATATTCAAATAAATACTCTATGTAACGAATCAGATTCTGATAGAACAATACACCAATTTCAAAACAACAAGATAAACCGTCTTGTTTGGAAAAACAATCATGAGAACCAAATAATAGCAGCACCAGACCTAGGACAAATTCAACCAGGGGAGCAATCTAGGTTCAACTCTTCTTCCGTCTATGACTGGAATCTAGATGGAATATCTGAATATAATATCTTAAAATTCCTCCAAAAAATGGCAATGGCTGCAAACGAGGATAAAACTATTGCTGAACTCCTTATAGCTGGTCTTTCGGGACAGCTTAAAGGATGGTGGGATAACTATCTCACTAATCAGCAACGAGAAGAAATCCTTAATGCCATAAAAATAGATGAAGAAGGATTGCCAATTCTATATAATTTCGGGAATACCCAACAAAATGCGGTAGCAACTTTTGTCTTAACAATAACCCTTCATTTCATAGAAGATCCCTTAGTCCTTAGAGACAAAAACGCATAACTTCTTTCAAATCTGAAATGTAAAAAACTAAGTGATTTTCAATGGTACAAAAACACCTTCCTCACTAGGGTTCTACTTAGAGAAGATTCAAATTAACATTTTAGGAAAGAAAAATTTCTTGCAGGACTACCAACACTCTTAGGAGAAAAGGTTAGAACCAAAATTAGAGAATCTAGTGGCATCCAAATAATTGACTACGATGATTTCACTTATGGAGAGCTAGTTAGTCTTGTCCAACAAGAATGTCTTAAGATCTGTCAAGACTTAAAACTCCAAAAACATCTCAAATGGGAACTTAGTAGAACAAAAGTAGAATTATGATCTTTCTGCAAACAATTCGAAATAGATCCTAGTAACAAAAAATCGTGTGTAGGTAATTACAAACCAACATACTATTCTAAAAAACCAAAATTTACAAAAATAAATTTTAAAGAATATAAGCCACGAGAAAACTCGTGGAATAAATCTCGAAACAAATTTAAACCAAGAGAGTCCTAAAACAAACCTTATTACAAAAACCTAACATGCTATACATGCAATATAAAAGGCCATACTTCAAAATTTTGCCGTCTAAATAAGAAAATTTAAGAGCTCGATCTTGGAGAAGAAATCTTAGCCAAAATATCAAACCTCTTTCTAGACTACTCTTCCTCGTCTAATGATTACGATTCTGAGTTCTCTCTTGCAGAGGCCTTGTAAGTTGATGAACTTAATGATTCATCATCAAGCTCGGACTCAGATAGTAAGAAAATCTAAGTCCTTACAAAGGATTAGGAATTCCAACTAGAAATCCTGAATTCAATTTCAGACCCTGAACTAAAACGAAAATTTCTTGAAACAATCATTTCAACCCTAAATGAAAACCAAAAATTAGAAAATCTTCCAAAAACCAAAGAACCATCAAACTCCTCATATAACCTAACCACTATCCTCAACCAAGGAAGAAAAAATAATTCCAAAACTACTTTACAATCCCTTCAAATTGAGATAAAAATGTAAAAAATGAACTCAAACATTTGAAAGAAAAACAAAAAACGGATTCCGAATATTTTCATTCAATATTAACCTCTAAAAAACATGATGATGCTAGTTCTGAAGAACAAGATAACAGACCTACTAGAACAAATAGAGTCCCTAAACACCATGCCTAATGATTTCCTTTTTGTACTAAGAGAAATCACATCCCGAAAATATAAAATAAAAATTACACTTGTTTTCTCAAAAAAATTACAAACTAGATACAATTGCGCTTTTTGATACTGGTGCCAACCTAAATTGCATAAAAACAGGTTTTGTACCAAAATGTTTCCATCACAAAACAAATGAAAAACTTTCCGTAGCAAATAATTCAAAACTTAGCATAACTTCAAAAACAGAAACTTCAATATTAAAAGAAAACATTCTATTCAAAACCACTTTTGTCCTCACAAATGATATATACCAAAATATTATTCTCGGAACACCATTTATAAATCTAATAACACCATACAAAGTTAAAGATGATTCAATTTCTTTCAAAACACAAGATAAAAAATTGACTTTCGAATTTATGGAAACTCAAAAAAAGAGGAGTCTACACTTGATAAAAGCATGCTCAATACTAGAAAATTCTATAAATTCTCTAATTAAAAGTAAAAAATTCCATTTAGAAAACTTACAAATGGAATCTCTTGTTGAAAAAACAAAAGAAATATTAGAAATTTCAATTACAAAAGAGAAAGTTTCAAAAATAAGTAAATTATTTGAAAAACAGTTATGTTCGGATTTATCAACGGCCTTATGGTATAGAAAACAACACATAGTTGATCTACTCTATGAAGAAAAATTTGATAAAAAAGAAATTCCTACAAAGGCTCGTCCGATACAGATGAACTCTGATCTAGAGAGCAATTGTAAGAAACAAATTTCAGAACTTCTAAACAAAAAGTTAATTTCAAAATCAAGATCTCCATGGTCTTGTGCAGCTTTCTATGTGAATAAAAATTCAGAAATAAAAAGAGGAACTCCGAAATTTGTAATAAATTACAAGCCTCTGAACACAACATTAAAATGAATTAGATATCCAATACAAAATAAAAAATACCTCCTTCAAAAACTTCACTTTGCACATATATTCTCAAAATTCGACCTAAAATCAGGATTTTGGCAAATCCAAATATCTGACAATGATCGATATAAAACGGCATTTACTGTTCCTTTTGGACAATACCAATGCAATGTAATGCCTTTTGGTTTGAAAAATGCACCTTCCGAATTTCAAAGAATAATGAATGACATATTTTCAGAGTATTCAAAATTTTGTATAGTATATATTAATGATATACTCATCTTTTCAAACTCCCTTGATAAACATTTCAAACATCTAAAAACATTTTACTATGTTGCACGGAAAAATGGACTTGTAATGTCAAAAAAAAAAATGGTTTTATTTCAAACTAATATCAGATTTCTAGGTCATTACATATCAAAAGGTATGATAAAACCTATAGAAAGATCATTGGAATTTGCAAACAAATTTCCTGATAAAATCCTAGATAAAACTCAATTACAAAGGTTTTTAAGAAGTCTTAATTATGTTCTAGATTTCTGTCCAAATATCAATAGGTTAGCAAAACCATTGCATGATCGTTTAAAGAAAGACCCAACCCCCTAGACAGAACATCATACTGCTGTAGTTCAACATATAAAAAAAGGTCTTAAAAATCCCATGTCTGTATACAGCAGATCCAAAATTAGAAAAAAATTGTAGAAACAGATGCCTCTGATATTGGATATGGAGGTATTCTAAAAACAAAAAGAAACAACGGGTCGTGAAAATATAGTCCAATTTACTTCATCCCATTGGAATGAGACCCAAAGAAATTACTCAACCATTAAAAAAGAAATACTACGTATAGTTTTATGTATACAAAAATTTCAAAGTGATCTTCTAAATCAAATTTTTTTACTAAGGATTGATTGCAAAAGTGTCAAAGATGTTTTACAAAAGGATGTTAAAAATCTTGCTTCAAAACAAAATTTTTGCTCGTTGGCAGGCATTATTAAGTATTTTTGATTTTGATATAGAATATATTAAAGGAGAAACAAATTTTATTCCAGATTTCTTGACTCGTGAATTTCTCCAAACAGGTACGATGCCATCAAAACAGATTGACAAAGGAAAAGGCTTTTCTTTAGGCCCAAACCAAGAAAACCAAAAAACTCCAAACACTCCCAAACCAAAAAGAGAACCCCAAACACAACCGTGGATTACAATTACAAAAAAGAAACCAGAAAAGGAAGAAAAAAGCCTTCAAACTCCAAATGAGATACTAGAACTAATGCGGATTCTAAAACAAGCTTTTGACAAAAGCTTTTCAAAACAAGAGCGAGGCGATTCTTCGAAAATACTCTCCTCTCTTGAAATTTTAAAAATTCTTGAAGCCCCTTTAAAAATGATTTCAAAACAAAACCAGGCTTCAAAACAAATTTCAAAACCTTTAAACAATTCCCAAATTGTTTTAAAGGAATTTTCACAAAATTCTCCTTCTAAGTATTTTGAAAAACAAACTTATCAAAATGTTATTTCTGTTGAAAATGACTTTTTTGAAAATGATCTGTTTTTAACCATAGAAAAGTTTTTTGGAAAAAATCAGTTTTTTGAACCTTACAATACAGAAAAAATTGTATTATTTTATCAAACAATTTTGGAAATTTCAGGATCTGTTACTTTCAAATACAACTTTTTAGATGAAAGTCACACGGCTCCCGCCTACTCCACTTTCAAAATACATGATATTACTTCTCCAAGGGATTGGGACTATGATCTCAACGAAAGTATAAAATTTCCAGAAAATCTTTCAAATCTTTCTTGTTACGATATTTCATTTAATTACTGGGATTATTGCCAAGCTTGGTATAATTCCTTCTTGACCCAATCACCAAAACACAAACACATGTGGTTGATCTTTTTCGACACCACCTATAACTTATCCAAATCACCAATATGGTTCAATCAATGGTGGAACAACTTCGGTTCTATCATTGACATTTTCAAACCCTAGATAAACAAATCTTTCCAAATCTTCAAAACCAATTTCATACCATCTAAGGATGAAAAAAAGATTTTCCGCCCTGACACTTTTCCATTCCAAATTTCATTTACCTTGGGTCTTTTCATGGACCTTTGAATATTCAAATGATGTAGTGCCCATCATCAGACGCAAATTTAACGTCAAATGGTAGGACAAATATAGAATCTCTTCAAGTCTATATCCTTCAAATATCCCTGAATGGATTCGAACCCAAAATTCCAAATCTCTTAACCCACAACATTCACAAACACTTATCCAAACACCAGAAATGACTCATTTCTTGGCCCAAAAATCAAAAATGTTATCTATGCTAGCAGCAGCAAAGTCGGAAGAGGAAATCAAGTCAATTTCATTAAGATTCCTACCAAACCATATCAAGTTAGAACTCTGAAGCATCAGGAACTGAATCTGAAATGGATGAAGACGACTTATTATAAATCACAAATCAATGAAAAAAATACAGGTACAAACATCGGGAAAGACATACAAACACCAGAGAAGACATACAAACATCGGAGAAGATATCCAATGCAAAATCCACAAAAATCCGCAAACAACTACAGTAGCTATCAGCGACTTAAGTCAACAATCAACCACAGTAACTGTTGGAAGAAAAAGTTATACTAACAGGAATTCATCAATCAAATGCAGTAGCTGTCGGCGACATAATCAACTATAGTAGCTATCGGAAGAAAAATATAATAAACACTACAAAAGCTGAAGACATGAAGCATCTCGAGGAAGCCATCATTGTCCACTACAGAATGCAGGAGACATGAAGCATCTCAAGGAAGCTATCATCATTGTCCACTATTAATTTTAAATTTCTTTTAAATATTTTAATATGCACTTGTAAACTTCTATATAAAGAAATGTTGTGCATCTCTTCAAACACACTTAGGAATTCTCTCTCTAGATTCCATCTTTAAAATCTCTCCCCATTCCATCTCGAGTCAAGAGAATTTCTTCCATTTTATTTGTAAGTTTAAGTTATTTTTAGATTGTTTTAAACTTTTTAATAAAATCCAAATTTATCTTACACTTGAAATCTATATCTTTCAAATTCTGGAATACCTTCTATCAATCCTTTATCACTCTGAGACTAAGTCCTCAATAGTTATTGACTAATGAGTTATGACAAAGCTGATAGTATATATTCGTAATGAATACATGAAAGAATGTATGTTTGTCAACGTCCCCTTATGGTATCATATATATATATATATATATATATATATATATATATATATATATATATATATATATATATATATATATAATCGTTCTTTCTTTTCCTTTGAGATCCCAACAGAATAGAAACAAAGATCCGTCGTGGAGGGCAAGATTCTTAATTCCAAAAACCTTTGAGATCCCACAAAATCGAAACAGAAATCTGTTGTGGAGGGCGAGATTCTAAATTTCACAATCCTCAATCAATCTTTTTGAATGGAAGAATAACATATGTGAGAGAATTTGGAGAAAAGAGACATGAGAGGGAAGTCAAGGAAAAGAAAAAGAATCTTGAGATGTTGTGGATAGGAGAGAAAATTTAGTTTGAAGAAGAAAAAGACTAGTGAGAGAGATGGCAAGAATGAGATAAAATTTGGAAAATAATGGATAAAATGGTCTTAAATTTGAAAACAATAAAAGTTTTTTGCTTTACCTAATTATGAAAACTTCTATGTATATTCCCCCAAATTACTCAATAGAAAATGGGTTAGGAAAAAAAAGTATTTCATTTAATCAAATCAATTTATGTAACCGCTCGTGTGCTTGTAGACATTAAATGAACAATTAATTACTCAGCTTTAGATTAATTGTGTGGAGTGCCCCTTTTTTGGTGGAAATTAGGTCAAATGTCTCCTTGTAAATTTCTTTTGTTTTAACGTTCTTTTTGCAAGTGAAAAGATGGTCTTGCTCATGCAGCTCATTCAAAGCAATGATGGACATATAGGGTCAGACGTCTATAATGGACAACATATGGATTGACGTCCCCATACCATATGAATACATCCTATATATTGTCCATACTAGACGTCCCCATATCATTTTTGTCTTCATTACCAAACACAAAAAAACGTACATAATATTACAACTACCGTTTACCCTTACATTACGAAACAATAAAAAAAACCACCCACACAACAAAACAAACAACCTACAACTTAAAACATTTCACATTTTCGGCTATAACTCAACACTACTTAACCAACACTTACATCTTATGAGCCAAAAATTTCTAGAAGCTGAATTGATCTCCACCAAATGAAGCACTCACTCTCACATTGGTGGCATGTGGCATAATTTCAAGATTAAAGATGGCATTATACACTTTGTATAATTTCAATCCCCATGAGAAAGTCATCATAATCCATCTTTGTATCATATTTGCTGTCCATTTTGGACATCTTACACCACATGTCCGCTGTTGCTTTGACCCAACTCCAAGGGCAAAACCGTCTTTTCGCATGCAAAAGAGGGTACTCCACATAATTTTGAGTTATGGGGACATTCCACATAATTTTGGCAAAAAAGAGGGCACTCCACATTATTGTCCCATTATTATATCTACTAATATTACGACTCACGCCTTGCACGAACTAAATTATTAAGATAGATGATTTTTTTTATTTGTCATCAATTAAAAAGAATACTGCTTTGAAAATCGAGCACAGGTTCAACAAATAAGAAACAATAGACCATATGGGCCACATTAAAACAGAGCCAAAGAGGCTAAATAAAAACAAAACCAATCAAAGGAAATAAGGCGTCAATGGAGAAGCAATGAAGTTATCTTAAGACACTCGCTCGATCTCTATCAAAGGGATAAGCCAAGATGGCGGTCCGGAAGCAAGGTAGGAATTGTATCGACCTTCTCTTGTGACACTTGAAGCTATTCTTCTCGCCACTTAGTTAGCTTGAGCAGAGGATAATCTAGTCACTCCAACCTGAAAGTTCTCTGATAGAACATTCCATTGGTTTAGGAGGAACCTGAATTTAGGCCAAACTTTTGGATCATTAGTGGCTTTAACAAGGTTAAAACTCTCAGACTATAACTCAACACATGGAACGAAGGTCAAGAATGTTGGGTCTAATTTATCATAAGTACTGGGCTTATAGATATTTGAGAATGTGAATAAGAAATAACTTATGAAATGGATTGGATTTTGGGCTAAGTATCAAAATAGATTCATTTAAGTGTATTTAAGTAGGTGGGATTTATTAAATGTCCCACATTGATTAGCCGAACGTTTTCGCTCTAGTTTAAATAACTAAAGGTGATACAAGTGTTCAAATTGGCTAAGACTTATGGTGCATGTGTAAGAGGATGAATCGGACCACACGCGCGCACCACCACCACCGCCGCCAGGCCAGGCGCAGGCGCAGGCGCGGGCGCGGGTGCGGGTGCGGGTGCAGGCGCGGGCCTTGAGCTTTGAGGCTTTGAGGAATGTCTCGTGGTCGAGTGGCCCGTTCATTTTGGCCCATCTCTTATTTTCGGTCAAAGACAAGATTTGGTCTTAATGACAAAATCAAAACCGAATATCGAGTTTAATTGCAGTCGGTTAATGACGAAATCTCGTATTAATGTCATGCAATCAAAACGCAGAATCTTACCATTAATTGCACGCGGTTTGCATTCACTCCGAGCTCGCCTATATAAGGGACTCGTCTCATTTGAAGAATTTACACAATTCTAAACATTTCTCTCTAAGATCCTTCACTCTCTCACTAAGCGTTTCTCCAATATTTCGGAAAACGGTACGTTCTAGAGTATAACGTAGTTATATACGTTCGTAGATTCCACAACGAGTGTGGCGTTGTGGACTCACGTCGGTTGTATCCTGGGACTCCAAAAGCTTTGTGTATCCGTCTCACTAACGGGAGCTTTATTGAGTTAAGGACAGAGATCAAATCTCGCCTCCGATTCTAAACGGTTTTATACGACTATTTTCTAAATCATTTTATTGTTAAATCGTTTTATTGCTAATATCGTTTTATTGCTTATATCGTTCTTAAGTATTTTATTTACACGATTTCTTGTCGCATTTCTTAATTCCGATTTTTGGGTCCTACAAGCTTAACTCAATAAATCCGCTTCTAGCATATAGCTATAATCGGATTGAGATTTGCGAAATTATAAAACGATTTTCGTCGATTTAATTTCTTGTCTAGAAACGTAGTTTCTCTCGAAACGCGGTTTCAAACGGTTGAGTAGAACGCTTTCATAAGTGTATTTACAAACCAAAATAACACAACTAAAACGGTTTCGGCGAACGCTTGTTAGCGATTTTGAGAAACGTTTGTGTTAAGAAACGGGTTCGGGTGCAATAAATTTGCAATATTTCCGAAACATTTTCATAAACGGTTATAAATTATTGCACTAATTAATAGTGTATATAATTTAAAAAGGTCAAATTAATAGCTGATTCGTAAATAAAATTTTATTTAACGATTCAAGCATCTCACTCATTTTATTCCATGGATTGTCAACAGATGTCGACTGAGACTGGACATGTTGCAATCACCAAGGAAAATGAAGCTGTCCAAACAACCGTTGTTCAAACAACCGCTGTGAGTGCTGGACTATTGCCGGAAAAATTTGATGGGAATGGGTTCAAGACTTGGCAACAAAAGATGTTGTTCTATTTGACCACCCTCAAGTTTGACAAGTTTCTCAAAGAGGACAAGCCGGTAGCTGCTCTTGGAGCCGAAGATGTCCACACCATTGTGAGCATTGATGCATGGACGCATTCAGACTTCTTGTGCCGGGGTTGGATCTTAAGCCGCCTCGTTGACTCATTGTATGCTGTGTACAACAATGAGAAGCAATTCCCGACAGCCAAAGAGTTGTGGAATGCTTTGGAGAAGAAGTACAAGTCTGATGATGCGGGAACTCAGAAATTTGCGGTGGCAAAATTTCTAGATTTCAAGATGGTGGACTCAAAACCTATCATGGCACAAGTGGATCAACTTCAATTGCTATGCAATGAGATAGCATCCAAAGGTATGAAGATATGTGAACCTTTTACGGTTAATTGCTTTATTGAGAAGCTTCCTCCAAGTTGGGTGGAATACAAAAACTATCTCAAGCACAAGCGAAAGGCGATGTCTCTTCAAGACTTGATCACTAGGCTTCAAATTGAAGCTAGGAATCGCCATACAACCGGCCTCACCAATCGTGAGGAGCAAGATTCTTACCAAGCCTATCTTGCTCAAATGGCTAAGGTCAAAGGCAAGGCTAAGGTCGGGGAAAAGAATCTGAAACCTTCGGGATCCACGAACTTCAAGAAGCACAATGGGGCTGAGAAGAAGTTCAACGGAACTTGTAACTATTGTGGTAAGAAAGGCCACAAAGCTCAAGCTTGCCATAAGAAGGCTAAAGATAAAAAGTCTACTCATCAAGCTTTCTTGACCTCGGAAGATCTATGTGCGGTAATCACCGAAGATATTCCGGAAGTCAATGCGGTTGAGACCAATCCAAGGGAGTGGTACTATGACACCGGTGCAACCACTCACATTTGTTGTGATAGAGAGTTGTTTAGCACTTATCAAAAGAGTCATGGAGATGAAAGGGTGAAGATGGCCAACACCAAAGCATCCAAGATTTTAGGACGTGGAAAGGTTGTGCTGAAGATGACTTCGGGACATGAGATCACTCTCAACAATGTGAAACATGTTCCCGACGTAAGCAAGAATCTGATTTCCGGCACTCTCATGAGCAAGGCCGGATTTGGTGTTAACTTTGTATCCGATCAACTTGTGATTCGGAAGAATGGGGTGTACTTGGGAAAGGGTTATGTTAAGGGTGGACTTGTCAAGATGAATGTAATGACGGTCTTACCAAAGAAAAATGTAACCAATGTTGATTCCATTAATGAAAATGCTCAAGTTGCTTATTTGGTCGAGTCTTTTAATATTTGGCATGAACGATTAGGACATGTGAATTATAAATCTTTGGAAAGATTGATGAATTTGAGTCTAATACCTAAATGCAAATCGATTAAAGATAAATGTCAAGTTTGTGTACAAGCAAAACTTACAAAACGACCATCCCCTAAACAAGAAAGAACGACGGAACCTCTTGGTCTGATACACACAGATTTATGTGATTTAAAGTATCTACCAACTCGAGGAGGAAAGAAGTATTTTGTGACATTTATAGATGATTGCACAAAATATTGTCGTGTTTATTTATTACAAAGCAAAAACGAAGCTTTGGATAAATTTAAAGAATATAAGCTTGAAGCTGAAAATCAACTTCAGAAAACTATTAAAATAGTTCGAAGTGATCGCGGTGGAGAATATGAAGGACCGTTTGATGCATTTTGTAGAGAAAATGGAATAATACATCAAACGACCGCTCCTTATTCACCTTCATCTAACGGAGTTGCTGAAAGGAAAAATCGCACTCTTAAAGAAATGATGAATGCTATGTTGCAGGAATCTGGGATAGCTCAGAACATGTGGGGGGAAGCTTTGCTTACCTCAAATTATATCCTCAACAAAATTCCGCACAAAGTGACGGGAAAAACTCCATATGAACTATGGAAAGGCACTGTTCCTTCATACAAATACATGAAAGTGTGGGGGTGCTTAGCAAAGGTAGTTGTACCACCTCCGAAACAAGTCACGGTTGGACCAAAAACCGTTGATTGTATTTTTATCGGTTATGCACACAATAGTAGTGCTTATCGATTTTTGGTTCATATATCAGATATTCCGGACATTCACATTAATACTGTGATGGAATCCCGGAATGCAGAATTCTTTGAGAATATCTTTCCGTTAAAAGATAGAGAATATCTAAAACGGACACGGGATCAAAGAGATGTAAGTTCCTCTCAAAATGAGGCAAGCTCTTCCGGCACTTCATTTAATAAGCCGGAAGAAGTTGAAGATGAACCTAGACGGAGCAAAAGAGCTCGAAAGGAAAAAACCTTCGGTGATGATTTCCTAATGGTTTTTCTTTTAGAAAATGAACCAAGAACTTACATAGAGGCTATGTCTACGCCAGACGCACCTTTTTGGAAGGAAGCCGTAAATAGTGAAATTGACTCCATTATGCAACATCATACATGGGAGATGGCTGATTTACCGGAAGGGTTTAAAGCCCTCGGGTGTAAATGGATTTTCAAAACAAAATTGAAAACTGATGGCACGGTAGACAAGCACAAGGCTAGGCTCGTGGTGCAAGGATTCCGACAAAAGGAAGGTCTGGATTTCTTTGACACCTATTCTCCGGTAACGAGAATCACTTCGATCAGAATGCTAATTAGCATTGCTGCTTTACGAGGTCTGGAAATCCATCAGATAGATGTAAAAACTGCTTTTCTAAATGGAGATTTAGAGGAAGAAATATACATGAAACAACCTGAAGGGTTTGTTGTACCTGGACAAGAACACAAAGTCTGTAGACTTGTGAAGTCGTTGTATGGACTTAAACAAGCTCCAAAACAATGGCATGAAAAGTTTGATAATGTAATGATGTCAAACGGTTTTCGCATAAATGAATGTGATAAATGCATATATGTTAAAATTACTACAATTGGGTATATCATTTTATGTTTATACGTAGATGACATGCTTATTATTGGGAGTAATAACGATATCATCAATCAAACAAAAACTATGTTATCAGGACAGTTTGATATGAAAGATATGGGATTAGCAGATGTGATTCTAGGAGTTAAAATCACTAGACACTCTGACGGAATCATTTTATCCCAAGAACATTATGCTGACAAGATACTTGATAGATTCAAACTCTACTCAAGTGGGACTGCAAAAACACCTGTTGACGCCCAACTTCATTTGACTAAAAATCAAGGTGAAGCTGTATCACAAGTGGAATATGCACGAGTTATCGGAAGTCTAATGTACTTAACAAATTGTACTCGACCCGATCTAGCGCACGCAGTTAATGTGTTAAGTCGATACACAAGTAATCCAGGACACACACACTGGAAAGCGATAACTAGAGTATTGAATTACTTGCGGTTTACGAAAAGCTATGGGTTACGCTATGGTAAAGAACCAGCAGTTTTGGAAGGATATACAGATGCAAACTGGATATCTGACTCCAAGAACTCAAAATCCACAAGTGGATATGTCTTTACAATAGGTGGTGCTGCTGTGTCATGGAAATCTTCCAAACAAACTCTGCTAGCCAGATCAACCATGGAATCTGAGTTCATTGCTTTAGACAAAGCCGCAGAGGAGGCTGAGTGGCTTCGAAATTTTTTGGAAGATATCCCTATGTGGGAGAAACCGGTGCCGGCAATACGTTTGCATTGTGATAGTCAATCCGCTATCTCACGGGCACTGAATACGCAATATAATGGCAAATCTCGTCATATACGAAGACGACATAAGACCATTAGACATTTGATCTCAAGTGGTATAATCACGTTGGATTATATCAAATCAGCTGATAATTTGGCAGATCCTTTTACAAAAGGTCTGACTCGAGATCAAGTATTAAAATCATCACGAGGAATGGGTTTACAGCCTATGAATTAAAAGATGACGTTTGATGGACACCCAACCTCAATGACTGGAGATCCCAAGAATGAGGTTCAAAGGGACAACTATATTAAACTGAGTCTGCTGAAAGCACTGTGAGATGAATGTCTCAACCCGATTCCTACGATGAGTAGAAAGTGCTAGTTTTTAAGGATAAGCGTTGAGCTTTTAATGATTTCATACTTTCATTCTTATGAAGTACAAAATAATGTTGTTAACAAAATGGCAAAGCTTATGGGAAATCACCTATGTGAGTGTGAAATGGGGCCATTTCTAGGAGAATGAACGATAAAGGCTATATTCTCCAAGTTCACTCATGAATCCGGGCATGTTCAAGGCCACAATGAACACAACAAGAGAACGTAGTTCTACGAGAAACCTAACTGGGTTATTCCTGTTGTCTAAGTTTACATAAAACTCCGGGTGGTTCAAGACATCATGTTCACCTCCTGGCCGAGTAAACTCGACAGATATTAACAATGATTGGTTCAAAGCTGAAAAATGCTACCACATCAGACACAGTTAGTTTTCGCATATACTCTAGAGACTTCTTTTTTAGCTTTTTCTATCCAAAGAGTCTTTCAAGTCATCCCTGTTTAGAGTCATTTCTATTCATGTGGGGGATTGTTGGGTCTAATTTATCATAAGTATTGGGCTTATAGATATTTGAGAATGTGAATAAGAAATAACTTATGAAATGGATTGGATTTTGGGCTAAGTATCAAAATAGATTCATTTAAGTGTATTTAAGTAGGTGGGATTTATTAAATGTCCCACATTGATTAGCCGAACGTTTTCGCTCTAGTTTAAATAACTAAAGGTGATACAAGTGTTCAAATTGGCTAAGACTTATGGTGCATGTGTAAGAGGATGAATCGGACCACACGCGCGCACCACCACCACCGCCGCCAGGCCAGGCGCAGGCGCGGGCGCGGGTGCGGGTGCAGGCGCGGGCGCGGGTGCGGGTGCGGGTGCGGGTGCAGGCGTGGGCCTTGGGCTTTGGGCTTTGGGCTTTGGGCTTTGGGCTTTGAGCTTTGAGCTTTGAGGCTTTGAGGAATGTCTCGTGGTCGAGTGGCCCGTTCATTTTGGCCCATCTCTTATTTTCGGTCAAAGACAAGATTTGGTCTTAATGACAAAATCAAAACCGAATATCGAGTTTAATTGCAGTCGGTTAATGACGAAATCTCGTATTAATGTCATGCAATCAAAACGCAGAATCTTACCATTAATTGCACGCGGTTTGCATTCACTCCGAGCTCGCCTATATAAGGGACTCGTCTCATTTGAAGAATTTACACAATTCTAAACATCTCTCTCTAAGATCCTTCACTCTCTCACTTAGCGTTTCTCCAATATTTCAGAAAACGGTACGTTCTAGAGTATAACGTAGTTATATACGTTCGTAGATTCCACAACGAGTGTGGCGTTGTGGTCTCACGTCGGTTGTATCCTGGGACTCCAAAAGCTTTGTGTATCCGTCTCACTAACGGGAGCTTTATTGAGTTAAGGACAGAGATCAAATCTCGCCTCCGATTCTAAACGGTTTTATACGACTATTTTCTAAATCATTTTATTGTTAAATCGTTTTATTGCTAATATCGTTTTATTGCTTATATCGTTCTTAAGTATTTTATTTACACGATTTCTTGTCGCATTTCTTAATTCCGATTTTTGGGTCCTACAAAGAAGACTTCACGCGGCCCACAAAAGGCATCTAAGATCAGCAGTTAACGCATCTTGTGACAATCACGAAGAACCCATGATACACCAACAAGCTTATTTGGGTAGATCCATGATGTACCAAAGTTACACTTAGTATTTTGTGATTCAGGTCTTAACCACTTCTGTGTATAAAGGAAGCGTGATGAAGAAGGTCTTTCTGTATCAGACACCTCATAATTCACGAATTTCCATTCCTCGACATCCTCAATGGTTTGGGTCAATAAAACATTAGCATCTTGAGACTTACCCGCATAAATCTTTCCATTCCTAGACTTCCACAAGTGCCCAAGAATCCAAAGAAAAACAGAAACCAGTTTATTCCTTGGAGAGGGAGTGGATTTACACAATGTAACAATGTGGTCCAAAGCATTCTCAAGACATCCAACAATCATGGAAAGAGACCATTGGCAGCAGGTTCCACACCTATCTTGCGAAACTACAATCGAAGATCACATGATATATTGTTTCTACATCTTGACTACAGATTTGACATGTTTGGTTAACATGTATACCATGAGACTGAAGACAACTAGCTACAGCTAGAGCACCAGAAGCAGCTCTCCAAAGAAAAAACTTTATTTTGGGGAGAGTATTGAATTTCCAGATTATGCTCTTCAGACTATTCACTCGCCTTTGATTATGAGACACCACCTCTGATGCCGAGTTTTCTCTGTCCATAAACCAACAGCCACTTCGTACTGATAACTTACCATTTGAAGTGAAGGACCAGAAGCAGTCATCAGAGATTATTGTACACGGAGAAATGTTCAGAATGTTCTCAACATCCGCATCCTCGAAAAGAGTCTGAAGCATCCATTCATTTCATAATCCATGTGCATTCAAGTGGTCTGTAACTTTCAGGCTATGATCAATATCAGTCACCTTAGGGGCATGTTTCCTCAGCATATTATCAAACAGCCAATTACCCTTCCATACAAAAGTCTCACGACCATTACCAATCGATCGAATGACTCCTTTTTGAAACATGTCTCTACCAAACAAGATACTATTCCATGCATAGGAGGGTCTCAAACTCTTGGTAGGTGCGAGGAAATCCCTGTCTACGAAGATCGTAGTTTGTAAAGCCGGCTAAGAAGGGATCCATGGTCTGATAGGATTATCCAAGCTTGCTTTGCAAACATAGCTTGATTGAAAACACATACATCCCGAAATCCCAGTCCACCATTGCTCTTTGTTTTGCACATTTTCTTCCAGGAGACCCAATGTATCTTCCTCGTATTTTCCTTGTTATTCCACCAGATTTTTGAAACTGCACTTCTCAATTTTTGACATTGATGTTTCGTGAGCTTGAAACAGGACATAGCATAAATAGGAGGGCTTGAGCAACAAATTTAATTAAGATTTCTTTGCCACTAAGGGACAAACACTTCTCATACCAACAACCCTCTAGGTGTGAGTTGAGTATGTCCGTGATGAAACTTAGGAGTTCCCTTTTCGAACCGCTAAGACATTCTGAGAGACCCAGGTATTTGTCATTCCCTCCTTCTTGTGAAATTCCCATAAATAAGCTTAAAGTATGTTTCATCATCGGGTCAGTACTAGCTCCAAAAGTGATGACAGACTTTTTGAAATTGATCACCTGCCCTGAGGCATCTCCATATATTTTTAGGTATCGGAGAATCTCACTAGCATCGCTTAAGGTTGATTTACACACAAAGATGATATCATCAGCAAAAAGCAAGTGTTAAATCAAAGGACTATGACGTGCGATCTTTAAACCATGTATCTTCTTTTCAGCCTCAGCTTGCTTCATAACATGTATTAAGGCCTCGGTGCGCAATATAAAGATGAAAGGAGATATGAGATCTCCCTGTCGTAGATCTCTCTCAAGCTTAATAAGACTGTGTAATTTACCATTAATGATGACAAAGTACGAAACAGATGTAACATATTCATAAGCTAGTGGCGCCAATTTTCATGAAACCCCATCTTACGGAACAGCTCATCAAGAAAACATCACTCTACTCTATTGTAGGCATTTAACATGTTGTTAAGGATTATCATATGAGAAGTGTATATTCTCTCCTGTAAATCGTTCTTTTGTAATCTCAAGATAATGCTCTGTAAAACTTTCTTTATTCAATGAAGAAGATAAGGTCTCACAATGCCAGATGTCCTCATTTACAATTATCCTCCCTATTATATACAAAGTCAAACTACAAAATTGACCAAGCTAAATGAAATCTCAGCCCTTTATAATGCCAGCACAACATTATTAAAGACTAAATCAACGGTTATTAATTGCTTCAGCACCACCACTCTTTGTCTCTGTACTCTTCTTACGCACAAATGCCTTCCATGGCATATCAATTACCCGCCGGTTTCGAAACAGCTTGTCCCCAAGCTGAAATCGAGGAAACTGCTGGACCAGCTCTCTCATCTCCAACCAAGTGTTCTCATGACTTGGCAAACCTGTCCATTCAATCAATACTTCCAAGTGGCCAGCAGAATTATAACGAACGTCTGTAATGCTCTATGGAATGAATACAAACTCAGCTGCATCATTTAAAGAAGAAGGTAAGGGATTAACCTTATGATGCTGACCCAGCACCGGCTTGAGCAAAGACACGTGAAACACTGGATAAATGCGTGACGTAGGCGGCAGTATTAGTCGATATGCCACAGCACCAATCCTCTCTGCAACCTCAAAAGGACCATAGTACTTCGCAGCTAGCTTTTGGCAGAGCCTCTTAGTGACTGATTGCTGCCTGTATGGTCGAAGCTTGAGAAAAACCGAGTCTCCCACTCGAAATTCCAATTCCCTGCGGTGTTTGTCAGCAGGATTCTTCATTCGTTCATGTGCTTGCTGTAAATGGTACTTAATGTCTCGTATCATCTTATCTCTCTCTTGTAGAGACTGCTCCAATGAGAAATTAGTTGTACAGCCTGCTTCATAAGGGATCACTGCCGGAGGGTCACGCCCATAAACGACGTTAAATGGAGTCGTTCGTAAGGAGCTGTGAAAAGAGGTGTTATACCAAAACTCAGCCCAATGTAGAAATGAAGACCATTTCCTCGGATGTGCAGATGTAAAACATCTTAGGTATGTCTCTAGTGTCCTGTTTACGACCTCTGATTGGCCGTCCGATTCCGGGTGATATGCTGAACTAAATCGCAGCTTTGTCTTAGCAAGACGATGACACTCCATCCAAAATGCACTTTGAAACACCTTGTCTCTATCCGAAACTATCGATTCTGGAACTCCATGGAGGCGGATGATTTCCTTAGTAAACTGAAGAGCTATGTCTGCAGCTGTAAAAGGGTGCTTCAAACCAATAAAATGTGCAGCCTTACTCAACCGATCAACCACCACCAATATGACATTAAATCCACTAGACAATGGAAGACCCTCAATAAAATCCATAGTCAAATGAGACCATATTCTATCCGGAATCGGTAAAGGCTGTAACAGACCCGCTGGACTTAATGTGCTATACTTATGAGTTTGGCAAGTTGTACATTCTGCTACATATTTCTCTACATCCATTCTCATTCCCTTCCAATGAAACTGATTTTGAATGTGTTTCAATGTTCTCACAACCCTAGCATGACCCCCTACAACAGAATCATGATAGTCAGCTAGTATAAGAGGAAGAAAAGCTGACCTTTTGGGGAGGAGTAACCTGCCCTTGTAGAAGAGAAGCGATTTTCTCAAGCTGTATAAGCTGGATGGTAATTGGCCAGCCACGAACTGTGTATGTAGCTGTTGTATCTCCGTACTTGCTTCAATCTCTTGTTGAATTTTACTGATATCCAATGAATGAGGCACGGACAGAGCAAAAAAGGACACAACACTCAGCTGATCATTAGTAATCATGCACCTAGACAGACCATCAGCTGCCTTGTTTTCAATACCTGGTTTATATTCAATAGTGAAATCATAAACCAACAACTTGGTCAACCAATGCTGATACTCCATTGTGATTTCTCGCTGCTCTAACAAAAATTTAAGACTGTGTTGATCTGTACGAACAATGAATCGACGTCCCAGTAGATAGTGTTTCCATTTCAACACAGCCAGCACAATAGCCATCAGCTCTCTCTCATAAATCGACTTACGCTGCTCTCTCTCTGTCAAAGCATGACTAAAATATGCAAGAGGGTTATTATCTTGCATCAATACAGCACCCACACCACTTCCCGACGCATCCGATTCCACAATAAACGGCTTATTAAAATCTGGCAAAACCAAAACAGGGGTTTCGATCATTGCCTTCTTTAACGCATCAAATGCTGTTTAAGCCTCAACTGACCATGAAAATTTGTCCTTCTTCAACAAAGACGTCAGCGGCTTGGCAATCGCCCCATAGTAACGCACAAAGCGGCGGTAATAACCTGTCAAGCCTAAGAAACCCTGCAGTGCTTTGATGTTCCGTGGTGTCGGCCAGCTCAACATGGCTGCAGTCTTACTCGGGTCAGTGGCTACGCCTTTCGCTGTAATGACATGGCCGAGATAATCAATGTTGTCCTTAAGAAAAGAGCATTTCCTTTGGTTTGCATACAGCTGCTGTTCCATCATTACCTGAAACACTTGAGTGAGATGATTAATATGTAGAGATAGAGAAGTACTATAGATGAGTATATCATCGAAGAAAATAAGAACAAACTTCCGCAAAAATGGTCGGAATAACTCATTCATTAGGTTCTGGAAGGTTGCTGGAGTGTTAGTCAATCTAAAAGGCATCACTACAAATTCGTAATGGCCATCAATTGTTCGGAATGCTGTCTTCTCAATGTCAGCCTCTCTCATCCGAATCTGATGGTATCCTGATCGTAAATCCAGCTTGGAAAACACACAGGAACCTCGCAGCTCATCTAGTAATTGATCAATGACAGGGATTGGGAACTTATCTGGTATTGTCACCCGGTTTAGACCCTTGTAATCAGCACAAAACCTCTAGGTTTTATCCTTCTTGGCCACTAATAACACCGGGCTAGAGAATGGGCTATGACTAGGTCTAATGATGCCTTTGGCCAACATGTCCTTAACCTGTCTTTCCATCTCTTCTTTCTGGGCATGGGGATAACGATAAGGACGTATACTAACCGGTGTTGTGCCTGGTATGAGGTTGATAGCATGCTCATGTCCGCGAATAGGAGGCAATCCTTTTGGCTCTGTAAAAACACTATGAAACTTTGTCAGCAGCTTTTGAATTATAAGCGGAAGAGTGGAAGGATGCATTGGTGAACAAGAAGATGTAAATGCATCAACCAACAACATAGAGGATCCCACTGCCTGTTTTGTAAATGGTTGGCGAGCACTATGCAAAGAAGGATCACCATACAACGTTACTCGTTGACCCTTGTGCAGAAAAGATAACATTTGCTCTTCGAATTCACACTCACACACACCTAAAGTGCGCAACCATTGCATTCCTAAAATCACATCAGCACTTCCTAATTCCAATGAAATGAAGTCCACATCAAAAATTGCATCTGCCAACGAGAGATTTACGCCTTTACATATGCCAAAACTCTTAACCCGAACACCATTTCCCAACGATACTTAATAGTGAGGCAGACGGCGAGTTGCAAGACGCAACTTTGATATCATTGTGGGCGTGACAAAGTTGTGTGTGGCACCACTGTCAATCAATACCACAACTTCTGTTTGTCCAATCAATCCTCTAAGTTTCATTGTCCTTGGTGTATCTTCACCTATAAAAACACTTAGAGACAAACGGCAGCATTGAGGTTTCAACACAATTTCTTCCTCAGACTCATCATCACACAATTTGTCATCCAATAACACCTCACAATCATGCAACAACAACATTACCTGCAGCTCACTCTTGGGACATTTATGTTGTGGCATCCATGGAGCATCACACCTAAAGCATAATTTGTTCTTTCTCCTTTCTTCATACTCAGCTGGAGACAAATTTCGCCTACCTCTGTGCTTAGAAGAAGGCACAACTATACTTCTAGAAGTGGAAGACTCTACGGCTGACGTTACTGCAGGAGTTCGAGGCTTCCAATTTTGAGATCCTGAAGACACTGTCTTCGTCCGGAAGTGGTTAGGAGGCTGTGCAGTGATTGCTTTCTCTCCAACAGATAAAGCCTCACCAATGATCTGAGTCATAACATCAGGAGCCATATCCAAAACAACACTGATCATCTCCGGTAATGTTGGTGGTTTTAATAGCTTCAGCAACGTTTGCAATTCTGGTTTCAACCCTTTTTTGAAGATAGCAATTTGGTGTTTCTCAGGTAAATCAGTCATTGGAGCTGTCAATCTCTGAAATGCCTCCACATAATCTTCAATGGTATCATCATGTACCAAATTGTGTAACCTATCCACCGGAAGAACACTTCTACTGCGGCCAAAACGCAATAGAAATTTGTCCCTAAAATCATCCCAATCTTTAAATGGAGATCTGCTAACCTCCCAATCAAACCAGCTTAACACTCTCCCGGACAAGCCCATCGATACAAGCTTGAACTTCTCTGCACTAGTATAACTTCCAACCAAGAAGAAACGCTCAACTAAACTGAGCCATGTGTGGGCATCAGTTCCATCAAAGATAGGTAGCTCTATCTTGTTCAAATAGGTTTCACGATTGGCCATTGTTGAAGCCAATCCGGAAGACACGTCATCTTCTTTCTTGTATTGGTTTATTATTCCCGACGGAAATATTGAAGAGTCTTCATTCGGCGGTGGCGCTATGGACGAAGGCTGGATCGGTGAGGGATTGGCGGTGGAACCCGCGACGACCGGCGGAGGAGCAACCGGCGAGGAAGACGGCGTCGCCGAAGCTCCAAGAAGTCGGAGGATCGTGGCGAATTGATTGCGCATCTCCGAGTGACGTTCCTCCGCCAGCTTCTTTGAATCTTGCAACTCAGCTTCGACAAATCCCAACCGCTCTTCTACTCCGTTGAAACGTGCGTCCATCACAGCCAATCGTGGCTCCAAATCCGCCGCCGCTGAAGAATCCGACGACCTTGTCATTGTTGGCATTGAAGTCAGCTCACGACGCACCAATTGTTAAGGATTATCATATGAGAAGTGTATATTCTCTCCTGTAAATCGTTCTTTTGTAATCTCAAGATAATGCTCTGTAAAACTTTTTTTATTCAATGAAGAAGATAAGGTCTCACAATGCCAGATGTCCTCATTTACAATTATCCTCCCTATTATATACAAAGTCAAACTACAAAATTGACCAAGCTAAATGAAATCTCAGCCCTTTATAATGCCATCACAACATTATTAAACACTAAATCAACGGTTGTTAATTGCTTCAGCACCACCACTCTTTGTCTCTGTACTCTTCTTACACACAAATGCCTTCCATGGCATATCACATGTCTGTTTTTATCACCATATACCCATCCTTACATCTCTGATTTGTCTTTAACGCATGGATTAGCTCATTAGCTATTAGTATGTTATCAGAGGTTAACTTTCCAACTACAAATGCTCCTTGGGTTTATGAAATAAGAGAAGGGAGCCATTTATTTAACTGTGTACTCATAATTCTTGAAAAAATCTTATAAGACACTAACATAGGCTAATCGACCTTATATTCGTCATCTTCTTAGGATTACGAGTCTTCGGGATAAGACATATCTAGGTATAGTTCCACTCCTTTGGCATCCAACATGTCTCAAAAAACTTCTTAACTTCACAAATAACTTGATCACCAGCAATCTCCCAAAAAGATTGAAAAAAAGCATGGTCATACCGTCGGCTCCTGGGACTTTAGTCCGTTTAATACCAAATGCCACAAAATTAATTTCCGCATAACTTACTGGTTTAGTAAGCGATGTGTTCATCTCCTGAGTCACCCGCGGACACATTCCTTGAAGAAGATCATCTGCTAGTATCAAAGAGAAGGATGTGAACAACTTCCTGAATAATTCACTGCCACCTCACCCTTAGATCCCTTAGTGAGTTGATCGATACCATCTTCATTTCCAAGCATAGGAAAATAATTCTGAACCCTTCTACTCTTAACACTCACATGAAAAAACTTAGTATTTCAATATGTTCCTTCTAGTCTTTTGTTTCTAGTAAACCTCTTATTCCCTATAGCCTTAATTGAGTTGGAACTTAAAATCTTTCAAGGTTGATAAATCCGGACAAGTCTTTTGTCCTTCAGTTTCGAGTTTTCCTTTAAATATGTTAAACCTTGTCTCATAATTACAGTCAGTTGTTCGCTTTCACCTAGATAGTGCCTTTCGACAGTCACCAAGTTTCATAGATAAAGAAGCATTATGATCATTTCTATTCTCTCACCATGCCTTAGAAATCACATCCTTGATCCCAGTACGCTTTAACCACCTTTTATCCAAAATAAACCTGCCAGTTCTATTGGTATCATCCGGAGCGAACCGTAGGAAATGGGCCTATGATCAGACCCAACCTAGTCAAAAAACTCCCCAATATAAGCCGGTAATACATGGAACAATTCAGCGTTTCTAAGGGCTCGATCAAGACGACATTGCACATAATTATTGTTTCTTACTCTTGCCCAAGAGAATTGGTTACCATGGCACGGTAGTTCACGTAAACTGCAATCAGATATCATGTTATGAAATGGGATGAAGGTAGATTCATCTCTGCTTGGGCCTCCGATTTTTTCTAAGTTGTCCACCAGTTCATTAAGGTCGCCAATGACCAACCAAGCATCGGTCTCGCACACTACCAATCTCATATAAGGAATCCCATACTTCTTGTCTCAAATTTCTTGTTGGCTCTCCATATACAAAAGATATGAAAAAGAAAAAATTACCCAACCATACTTTAACATCAATAATATTCTTGTTCGAAGAAAAAATAGAAATATTATATGATTCCTTCCAAAACAAGGCAAGACCCCCTCTTGGATTTTTTTAGTCTCCATCAGAAACATTATATCGGGAAAATGGTCACGACGCATTTCCCGAAGAACTTGAATTGTCAGGGGGTTCCTTAAACCCTGAAAATTCAAGCTTGCTAGGCTCATTCTTGTGACGGCAATTTCTCATGTGGAACCGCCTCGATGTTACTTCTTTTTGCTGAAGTGGAGCACTATGGTACATCTGACTCTGTAGCAGCTTTACATTTCAGATTATATCCTTTTTAATCCTCCACAGCCTTCTTCTCCTTGTACACCATTACTACCAGCTTCTTAAGCTGGTCCCTTTTCCATTTGCTAGGTCTTCTACGGCTCTAGAGAGGCTAAGACCTAACCCCAGACGAGCCTGTAACATCAGCAGGGTCTCGTGAAACTGTTGAGTTAGGAACAAATAGACATTGAGATATATCTTGTCGTCCAAAAGACGTGAATGTAAAGGGATCATTTACATAATCCCTAGCAGCTTTGAATGAAACAGCCATTAACTTTGACTTTTCAGGAAACTTTGCCTTCTTCTCAGGGAATTCAATAACCGGACTTTTACCCTTGTTGAGATCATTCGTGATGACAGCAGGGGATTTCCCGATGGAGGAGACAACCATTAACTGTAGGCTCATTGTCCATATTCCACACGAATCTCTGTAGCTTGCTTCTTTCTTGATTCTGCTGCAGAGAGATAATTTCTTAGTACATCTAGCACATCTTTGGCAATCTTTGGTCTTCCTGTTAAAGGATCAAGACCCATATCATCCTTTGTCAGTACACCAAAGAGCGGATCATCTTAACTGATAGGAGGTGTTTCAATTACTCTGTTTTGGCTACTCCCTACCATTGCAGAAGATTGCTGGTTTGGAAGTAGGAGAGGACACCTAATCTTGTCGTGCATAAGTTTTTGACAATGATAGCATCGCTTACCTATGCGTTCATATTCAAAACTGATGAACACCACTTCTCCTGTTGGCAACTCAAAGCTGCGATTGTTCTTTAGAGGTCTATTTACATCAAGCGCAATTTTAGCACAGATGTAACCTCGACTTTGAGGCTTTTTGGGGTCAAAAGCTAAGATAGATAGATGATTTAGACTTTAATTAAAATCCAAGTTTTACAAAAAAAAAAAAAAGAAGTTATACACAGTAGATTAAAAAAGCGATTCTCGCTCTAGTCCAGGAATCAAAATCTCTCATCTTTGCCGCTTCTCCAACGCTGGTGACACTGGTTTCATCGGATCTCGCCTATGTTGGCCTTGGTTTTCTTTCATCTCTTCTCTGCTTTGTTGGAAGAGAGAAACTATTTTGGAAGTGTTTAAATATTTTGGAGAGGAGAAACTTTAGAAAGAAAAAGATTTTGTTCTTATTTAGAAATTTAAGTGGATGGTTACAAATGAAGGGAGAGCGAGGTATATATAACCTCCAAAACTCAAAATATCTCTAATATTTTAATCTAAAATTTAGAGAGTTCTACCATAATATCTAGATTATTTTATTATAGTTATCTAGATATTTCTATCATAATATCTAGATATTTATTCTAAGGACTTCTCTAGAATATAGATCAAATTTTATGTAGCCCAATTAAACTTGACTCAAATGAGACTTGATCCAAAATCAAGTTTATTTATTTTCAACACCCCCTCTTATACTTGATTTTGCTACTCCAACCAAACTCCTCATCTTGATAAAGTCTTCACGCCTAAGGGGTTTTGTAAAGATATCGGCTACTTGATCGTTCGTCTTTATGTACGCCAACTCGACATCTTTCTTTGCAACACACTCTCTGATGTAGTGATAGCGTGTATCAATGTGCTTGCTTCGATCATGGAAGAATGGGTTCTTTGCTAATGTTATTGCCGACTTGTTATCCACAAATATCTTTGTTGGTTCTTTGTCCGGAGATTTTAACTTCTTCATCAAGTTACGTAGCCAAACTGCATGACAAACACATGAAGTTGCAGCTACGTACTCTGCCTCACAAGTGGAGAGGGTGACAATTGGTTGTTTCTTCGACATCCAAGTAAAAGCAGTATTCCAATGTAGAAGACAAATCCACTTGTGCTTTTGCGGTCATCCATGTTTCCACCCCAATCACTATCGCTATATCCAACAAGCTTGAAGTCGTTAGAAATATAGTAACATAAACCAAAGTTTATAGTACCTTTGATATAACGAATGATCCTCTTTGCTGCTTTGAAGTGAGTTGTTGTTGGGTTCTCCATATAACAACTCACTACTCCGACCGCATATAAGATGTCTGGTCTTGTGCATGTCAAATATCTTAAACTCCCAACTAAGCTTTTAAAGAGTGTTGGATCCACTATTTCTCCTTCTTCTTTCTTTGATAATTTGATTTCACATTCCATTGGCGTGCTAACACGATTCGAGTCATCCATCTTGAACTTCTTAAGTACCTCCTTAGCATAACCTTCTTGGGTAATGTAGATTCCAATGTCTTTTTGTTTCACTTCTATTCCAAGGTAGTAAGACATCAACCCAATATCCGTCATCTCAAACTCCTTCGTCATCTCTTTCTTGAACTCTTCGAACATATTTGGATTGCTTCCCGTGAATATCAAGTCATCAACATATAAGCATACAATGAATATATCTTTATTTTGATTTTTGATATAGAGTGCATGCTCATATGGACACTTGATGAAGTTGTTCTCCTTGAAATATTTATCGATTCGAGTATTCCATGCCCTTGGAACTTGTTTTAACCTATAAAGTGCTTTATTTAGCTTCAATACTTTATCTTCTTCTCCTTCGACTATGTAACCTTGTGGTTGCTCAATGTAGACTTCTTCTTCGAGGTCTCCATTTAGAAAAGCTGATTTGACATCCATTTGATGTATCTTCCAACTGTTTTGAGCCGCTAATGAAATAATTAGTCGAACAGTTTCTAAACGAGCAACAGGAGCAAATGCTTCATCGTAGTCGATGTCGGCTCTTTGACTATAACCTTTTGCCACCAGTCTTGTTTTATATCTTTCAACTTCTCCATTAGAGTTTTTCTTCACTTTATACACCCACTTTACACCAATTACTTTTTATCCCTTTGGGAGTGAAGTCAACTCCCAAGTGTTATTCTTTTGGATGGCCTCGATCTCTTCATTCCATTGCATTTCTCCATGTCTTCTTTTCCATGGCTTCTTGGAAGTTCATAGGTTAACACTCCGCAAATAGACAAAATAAAGTGAGATTTTCTTGATTTTCGGTTACCTCATAAATGTCTTGTAGACTTCTAAAACGTGGAGTTCTTTCACTCGAACTTTCATCTCCTTGAGAACTTTGTGTTGATGAAGTTGGTGGGGTAACATGCTCCTCACTTTGTTGCTCCAAGTTTTCAAAATGTGGGAAGAAGTTATAGTCTTCATCACTTGATCTCCACTCCCATTCTTCTTCTTCATCAAAGATGACATCTCGACTTACGACTGTCTTCTTGGTATTTGGATTGTAAAGCTTGTATCCTTTGGATTTTGCATCGTATCCTATGAATATATACTTCTCACTTTTATCATGAAGCTTGCTTTGCTTCTCCACTGGTACATGTGTGTGAGCAACACTTCCAAAAACTCGTAGGTGAGAAATACCGGGTTTCCTTCCGCTCCAAGCTTTTTGTGGTGTTTTTTCTGAAACACTTCTTGTTGGAGATCGGTTTAATAGATAAACAGCACACGCAACTGCTTCCGCCGATAATTCTTTTGGTATCTTCTTACTTTTGAGCATACTTCTCGCCATTTCAACGATTGTTCTATTCTTCCTTTCTGCCACACCATTTTGTTGAGGGGATCTTGGCACCGTTAGTTTTCTTCGTATTCCATTATCTTCATAATACTTCATAAATTCTTTTGATGTAAACTCTCCCCCACGATCGGATCTCATTGCTTTAATCACCAAACCACTTTCCTTCTCAACATGAGCTTTAAACTTTTTGAAGTTTTCAAACACCTCCGATTTTTCCTTCAAAAAGTAAACCCATGTTTTTCTTGAAAAATCATCAATAAAGAGAAGGAAGTAGTTACTCTGACCGAGTGATTTTGGCTTGATGGGACCGCATACATCCGTATGAATAAGTTCTAGCGGCTTTTGAGCTCTTGTGATTGACTCCTTTGGAAAGCTCATTTTGAATTGTTTTCCAAGTAGATACCCTTCACTAACTTGATTTGGATGGTTGATACAAGGTAATCCTCTCACCATTTCTTTTTTTGAAAGCAACTCCAAACCTCCAAAGTTGAGAAAGATTACCTTCATTCTCCGGCACAACGAAACCTTTCTCGACTATCTCCCACACGTCATGTGCTCCTAGGATAGATGTCATTCGTAGACTCCAATTATCGTAGTTGCTCTTTATGAGCATCGGAACTTGGAAGGGAACACTGTTACTCGCCATCTTCAAAACGATCTTCTAGCTCTGATACCACTTTGTTGGAAGAGAGAAACTATTTTGGAAGTGTTTAAATATTTTGGAGAGGAGAAACTTTAGAAAGAAGAAGATTTTGTTCTTATTTAGAAATTTAAGTGGATGGTTACAAATGAAGGGAGAGGGAGGTATATATAGCCTCCAAAACTCAAAATATCTCTAATATTTTAATCTAAAATTTAGAGAGTTCTACCATAATATCTAGATTATTTTATTATAGTTATCTAGATATTTCTATCATAATATCTAGATATTTATTCTAAGGACTTCTCTAGAATATGGATCAAATTTTATGTAACCCAATTAAATTTGACCCAAATGAGACTTGATCAAGTTTATTTATTTTCAACATGCTTACCTTATCTCGGTCTCACGCTCTCTTGTTGTCGACTCATCCTCGTTCCCATCCTCCGCCTGAATCAATGACCGGTTTTGTTGTCAACCCCTAATAGGTCTTATTGAATATTCTATTTGACCTTGCTAGGCCTCATTAATCAAGTTTACAGCTTTTATCCTCAAAACTCTAATTGCAATTTATCTTTTAATTTTTACTCTCTTTATGGGACGGGACCAGAGTTAGTTTAAATCTTTTGTTGTTCAGCCTTTGTCTATATTCATTTTTGATATATGAGAGTTTGGAATCTTATTTTTGGAATATAAAACAGAGTAATGGGTTGGAGAAGAAATATATAAAAAATAGAGTAACTCTATTTTGGAGTAAAATATGGAGGAATAAGTTGGAGATGATCTAAAGTGATTTATGGTTGAAGAAAAAAGAGAGAAGATGGAGGTGCTCGAACTAGCTCTGTAATGAAGCGTATATCCGTGTATTTTAGGATATTCGTATCTGTATCCGTGGTATCCATCAAAATATTATCTATATCTGTATTCGAAAATTACGGATATCCAAAATATTATCCATATCCGTTCTTGAACTTTTTTCTTAAGAGCTTCAAAAATCCAACAAAAAATAATAAAAACTGATATTAGAAAATATAAATACTAAAAACAAAAAAAAAATAGAGTTTTGGTATAAAAAAATTTTTAAATTAAAAATTAGAAAAAATTAAAAAGAAATTATATAGATATCAAGATATCCAAACCCAAAATTGGTATTATTCGTATTTATATTCACCAATCTCAAAATTTACTATCTGTATCTATATTGGCCGGATATCTTTCTTTCGGACAAATTCTAGGATACGGATTTGAATATCCATCGGGTATGAATATTTCATCCTAAGCCTAACTCGAATAATGCACAATAAGGTGAATTAACGAGAGAAAAAGTTATATTTTGGGACATCACAGAATTATGTCATTTTGTATTATTCGTGGTTACTTATGTGTCAGTGGTTGTCTCAAGTAATACTTTCATTTTCTATTATTAAGAACGCATTGTATATTTGTATTTATTTATCATATAAATTTTAGAATTAATTAATTTAAGTAATAATAAGTAACATCTAGTTTAGTAACATGTGGTAAGTCCATGTACTTGCACATTAGAGATTGAGTTCCATTATATACATTATGTAGGAAGTTGAATATTGGGACAATCAGTTGTAGTCCAGTGTTGACAAAAAAAAATTGATTAAGTAATATTAAAACAAAAAAATTGATTAAGATATATATATATGATATGAAAATTATATTTTTAGTAAGTCACTAATAACACTGTATGTTGATTAGAATGTCCTAATCTAAGATCTAAGATAGTATACCTACTTGGCAAGTTATGGATTATAGCTTTCCTTATGTGAGGATTTCTACTTGGCTAGCTAAAAAGAATATCAATTAATAAAACACTATTAAATTAATATAAATAAATTTGCCATTTCATATAAACAATTTCCCTAAATAGTTTCAAAACTTATCTAATGGCAAAACAAAATTATTTAATACTTCAGCATTTGGTTATAGAGAGAACAAAATTGAGTGAGAGAGGATATGTGAGATACTAAAGCAACAGTCCGGTGACAAACTGATTTATTAAAAATATGGAAAAAGGAGTTGCCTCTCTCTCTCTTGTTCTCAAAGCTCTTTTCTTTGTCGATCAGCATTAATGGTGGTTAAAAGTAAAACGATCCAAAACTTCGTCGTCTCCCACAACTTTTATTTTTTATTTCTTCTTTCCTTCAAAGTCTATTATCTATTTAAAACTCTTTCCTCTATTTCACTGCCTGTTAACAACCTTATCTTCCTATTTCTCCAAATGCGTTAGATCTTCACCCTAGAAATTCAAATATCCATAAAAGTTACTCAAACCAAATCTGTCAATAAGCCCAGTCTGATGGTAACCGAGGCTCGTTCACTGGCTGCTCCACCCTAACACCACCTTGAATCTGGCTTGAGATTCCCCCATTGTTGCTCCGTGGTCTCCACGACACATCTACATGATTCACAAAAAGATAATTTAATCAACTAATTGGATATAAAATCAATTAAATAAGTTCTCAAATTTGATAAATTTTTACCGTTAAGACTTGCCGAACACCGGACCGGTCCCTCTAGATTCAGATTCAGAACCTGAGCCACTCTAGCCGGAACCAGAACCGTTAATAGATCAACATACACGAGTGAAAAATACTTCTGATCAGAACATAAACATAAACAACAAGAAAATTGAGATTTGAGAAACGAACTTTTGGAACTTACTCGGCTTCTCGCGACTCTTAACGCCTGAAGAAGGGTTGATGCGACGGGGCAAGAAGACGCCGGTGCCGGTTGATCCACGTTTTTTGGTGTCGTTTCCAAAAAATACAGCTCTCATACTTGAACCATCACGCCTTGGAAGCTGATTATTAGACCATGTAGATGTCGACAAATCAACAGGATCTACGTTTTTGTTGCTATTAGCCCTTAAGCCTCTGCTATGCTGCACCAATTGGCGATAATGTTTCATCCGTTGTTGCTGGTTTAGTTGCCGAAACTGCAACAAAAAAATTACAAAATGAAAACAAACCAATTAGCACAATCGAACTCAAAACTCAAATCAAATATTATACAGTTGCAATTGATTTTACGTGAATAGCTTGTAGCTTCTGGTACGGGGTGGTTGGTGTTGGTTAAAGTACCCAGAGCCGCCGTTGTTTGGGTTTTTGACGGCGGAGGCGACGAAAGACAGTTTGCTGGGAGTACCGAGAAGATCTCTGCCACTACAATGGTTGTAGTAATCGTACGGTTCATCGTTGATATTCATCCTCGCCACTTCTTCCACTGAGGCACAGTACAGATCCCACGACGCCTGAGAAGAAACTCGCGATTGGGAATTCTGATTCGATATCTGATTCCTGCAAAAACACCCGTTTCCGGCTACACATAGAGGCGAACGAGTCATACCCCACGCCTGAAGAAACCATAAAATGAAAAGTAGTTACAAAAAAAAAAAACAAAAAAAAAACAACCCCAAAATATTGAAATCGAAGGAAAACAGACAAGATTGGGAACAAAAATGGTTTAGAAAAAGAATTACCTTGTCCTCGTTACTGACTGGATACGCATGGTTACTGTAAAATCCACGGGATAAATCATCTTCCAAGGATGATTGAAACATCTGCGTAGTCAAACCAACTAAGAGATTCTCGTCGTCAACTTCCTTTTCACTAAACCGTACGTTTGGCGTAAAGGTAGATCCAAAATCTTCAAGATACTCGTTCGGGATCAAACAATTGGAATCATCAACGATTCCTCCACCGTTATTCTCCTTCTCGACGAGAAAATCCTCATCATTGAGAAACTCCGGTGGAAGCCAGAACTCAGCATCATCGTTATCGCTACTAGGATCCATGAGTTTGAAGAGTTATAGTGAATTTTGTTTCACAGGAATCGAGGGAATGATGTTCAATAACGAAAGAGGTTGCTGCTCATTTAAGTTTCAATAGGAGTTTTTGAAAAATTTCAGGGACCTCGCGAAAATTAAAAAGAGAAAAGAAAAAAAAAGAGTGAAACCCTAGAAGACGAGGGAAAGAGAGGGAGAGGCATTCGTAGAAGATGAATAAGTAGTGGTGGTGGTGGTAATAAGGAGAGAAGTTTCGTATTTTCACGATCCACGCTCCTACTACACAGAAAGAGAGAGTGTGAATCACATTGGAGTAATTAAATTGACGCTTAGAACAAATACTAATAAAAGCTTCAACTAAATCATATGTCCTACTCCACTGATA
Organism: Lepidium didymum; assembly: GCA_963920545.1. Taxonomy (NCBI): domain Eukaryota; kingdom Viridiplantae; phylum Streptophyta; class Magnoliopsida; order Brassicales; family Brassicaceae; genus Lepidium; species Lepidium didymum. Next base: position 4,828,874 of record OY986988.1, read on the forward strand.
TAGTTATGCTTGTGAATGGACATTTTCTCCTATATAAAACCTTGCCTCATCTTGAACAAGGGTGTCTTTCCTCATAAGTAGAGTCATCATGCCTCTGCAAAGCATAACTCTGTTTAGAAAGAACAAAAATTACTTGCAAAAATGAGCATAAGAAGATGGGATAGGGAATAGGAAGAGTGACATGTCTCCAACCTTGCTCCAACACGTTTGGCTAACCGAGCATGTTCATCGTACTGATCACCTTGATTTTGATTGTCTGCGGAAACAAATTAGCTATTAGAAGCATTACATACAAGGAACTAAAGCTTTTGACCATACGAAGGTGATATTAGAATATATAGATTCACACAAACCTTAACGGGTTTGTACCTGTAGAAGATAGAAGAAGCAAGACACACCTGTTAACCTCGATCAACAAAGAGTCCATAACATCTATTTAAAACCCCAGAACATTCCACCAAAAGAAAAAGAAAAAAACCCTAGAACCAAATAAAGATGATAATGTTGAAAATTGTAGACATTAAAAAAAAGGAGACTATATACTTCTGCTTTAGCAATGAACAAGGAGTTTGGAGACCATACCTTGCCGAATAAGCTCAAATCTTGGGTGATCGATCCACTTCTTGAGGGTTTCTTTTGATCCAATGAAATAGTTATCAGCAATAATAACCTGAAGAGTAAAATTGTAAACATTCAAAATTGACAACAAAAAGCATTCTACCTGATATGGCTTTTGAGGGAAAGACTACAAGTCAAAAGCCAAAGACTACTAACTACCTGCGTTAAAGTAGGAGAAGCACATCTCTAAGCGTACTACAAAGAAAGCAAAACAAATCATCAAGGACAAAAACAATTAGGCATTCCCAAAATCATCTTAAAAAGTGAAGAATTCACAAGTCAAATTTCTCGGGAAAGCTACATATATCCACCAGATTCCGGCAAAGAGTAATTAATAATTGTTGAGATAAGTTTGAAGAACAAAGCTTGAGGAGCAAACTAAGAGATATATAAGGTTAAGTTGCTATAGTTTAGGAGTTATCTAAATTAAATGTGTTTTCTATTAGGAGTATGATTAATCTTATCTATATAAGAAGATGCCAAAATTGTGGTATAACTTGTGAAATTAAAAAGACTGAGAGTTTAGGTTTTGAGCTATTTTCCTAAGCTAATAAAGAAGAGTTATTTCTTTATAATCTTTCATTTCATCGAATTACTTTCTTAAGTCCAACAATAATACTACAGATATCCATGTCTCTGTGTAAACCCTGCGTAACATTGCAAAGTAATTAGTTTTTTTCTATTTCCTCTTCTTTCCTCTATTTCTCGGCCTCCCAAAAATTAGAAATCTCCATTCTGTACACATCACAGGAAAAGATTAAGATTTCAATGGAGCAGGGGCTTCAGAATCAAGGAGAATAAGATTCAGAATAGAAGACGTAAACCAAATAGTCATGGCTGCATGATTCTCCAGCTCTGCGCTTTGTCGAAAGGCTTCATCTCAGGAAAACGATTGAGTCCCTGAGAAAAGCAAAAATCAAATGAATTCTGTAGTTAATTTGCAAGACACGATGTGGTATCAATTGGTACATTAAACTCACGTCTTACAGGAATGAGATGAAAACGGAAGGCGAAACATTTGAGGAAGAGAAACTTTGGACGAAGAAGCCAAAGGGATTTTTATGAAATAAAATAAAATAAAAGAAGCCAAAGGGATATTCTAATCGGATTGGTGACTTGGATTGAGCAAGCAATTTGAGTGGTTATTTTAAGTGAGATGTCATGTCTCCAAAAAATGGATGTGTTAAGATCTGGAGAGACTTACTTCTCTTTTATATATGGGAAAATTAAGTAAATAACATCTTTTGAAAAACTAAGAAACTAACGTATGGTTTTTAAAATTAAGTAGATAACATGATCCACATTGAGTATTTATAACAAATTAATCTTGAGACAATGATACACTTGCTTGTTTGGGAGAAAAAGTATTAAATGTGGAGTCCACACATTTAATGTTTTATATCCGGATCTATTAACCGTTATCACATAAATTATATGGTAATACATATATGACTTGTTGAGGGTTAAAAATAATTCTATATTATCTGATAAAATAATATATAAATGATAAACAATTCTAACACTTATAACAACTCAGATTTAGTGGTTCCATCACACCCTAATCTCCACGTGACGAACTCAAATAATGATGTTAATCATCTTTGGGGCTTAAATCAATAACTAACGGATAAGTTAACTGATAACTGGATAATTATCAGATAAAATAATAGTTATCGGTTACGTATTTCTATATTACCTGATAAATAAATTGTTAGATGTTAAAAACTATAATACATATAATAATTTGGTATCACAGTTACACATCATACTTTCAACCCTAAAAAAAATATCAAATATATTATATGATATTCATATCTGATAATCATATATTTGATTAACGTATATGTTATGCATTAATACATATATTATTTATCTTGAATGTTATGCAAAGTTAAATAATGATGAGATCAATAGTTGAAAACATTAGTTACATATAAGATATTTTGTTGAAGGTTAAAGACAATTTTGTGTTATCTGATATAGTAATAAATAAATGATAAACAATTCTAACACATATAACAACTCAGGTTTTGTGGTCTCATTACACCATAATCTCCGCATGACGAACTAAAATAATAATAATAATGGTAACTAGCTTGGAGGTTAAATCAATAGTTAATAGATATATTAAGTGATAACTGGATAATTATCGGATAAAATAATAATTATCGGTTAAATTTTTTCTATATTAGCTAATAGTTATTGGTTTATTATCGAAAATTTTGTCAAATCATCTTCATCTTCTTCATGGGAGCTTAAGCTGACCTGCAACAATGACAGCTATTGGTAATTGTTTTTTTCCTTTTTTGATTTTTGAATTTTTGTTTCATTTATACATAGTTCTATCAATAAAAAATCAAATTTGTGAAGAAAATGATTTTATTTTTTTCATTTTTTTATTGATGTGTACACAAAAATCATGAAAATCATGATGCATCTTCTTCTATAGGAAAAAACCATGTTTTATTGTTATTATTAAATTTGCTTGTTCTAATTAGAGAAAATGAAAGAGAGAAAGTGAGATGAAGATTTGGATGATAAAATGAAGAACAATGGTGGTGTCAGAGATAAGAAGAAAGGAAAAAGAGAGTAGACCAATATTTTCTTTTTAGATATTTATGAAAAATCTAATAAAATATAGTTTTCAAAACATTGAGTTCATAGAAACATAAAAATCATAGAATTGTGTACAAAATGCTAGATGTGTAGGTTTGATATGAAAACTAATTACAACAAAATTTTATGGTATTTATTATAATTTCTGTTTATATATATACCGGGCCGAACTGTGTACAAAGTTCAGTTGAATGTGCTGAACTTTTGTATTGAACCAATTTTTATTAAAACATTTACCAGTTAGATGAGAGGAATCTAGAGGAATTATGAGAAATTGTAAATAATTATATTACTTTTTTTTATATACTTTTTTTTCTGTACGTTTGGCATGTCTTTTATTGGTTTTTTTGTCATTGGGTCATTGTAAACCTTATTTGTCATTTTTGATGTAACTAATACATGAATTTAATTAGCCAATATATATGACCAGTTTTTGGCTTAAAACTTAAAACTCGAAAACCAATACAAATTAAGAGGAACTAAAGTAAATTAAACCTAAGGATATATTCCAATGTATACTAAACCTATGTATTTGAAAAATTGAACCTAAACACGAATTCGAATCGAATTAAGAATCGAATGGATATCCGATATATTTTTATTAAATTTTGGTTTTTAAAACTTTTATTGAATCTTATGGAATTTTTATAAAAATTTGGATAACTTGAACCTGATCTATATTCGAATCAAACCCGACTCGAAAAATAAAAATATTTCAATAGATCTTAAATCAGTAAAACCAAAAGTTCAAAATCCGACTAGAATCTGAACAAATATTCGAATGTTCATGCCTAATTACAATGATTTAAATTTTATAAGATTATATTTAAAAAAATTAATTATTAAATAGTTAATTTAGAGTATTAGTCAATTTTCTTTAGAAAATATAATTGAAAAACTTAATTATGTTATAAGGCACAATGTTATATTTCCGTTACTCAGCTAATAAGTTAAATTTCACTAAATTTCTCAGGTGAGTTTGATTCTTGATAGTTATATTTTTTTCACGTAATATAGTTAAATGTTTAAAAGAGATTGACTATAGATTATTGTACATCGATTCAACTGCAGACAAAAAAAATATTGTAAATTTAGCTACATTCTTTTATTACCATTTGAAATTAATTTATTCGGCTACATTACACGCAAAACAAATATCATCCAGATTTCATAGTTAAACTAATTCAGCTTTTACCATTTGGACTTATGATGTCACATGTAAAAAAGGAGAGAAAATGGGAGTTGTAGAAAAAGCGGATTATTATAATAAAGATGCGAGTTGACTAGCACGTGATAGGAGACGAGTAAAAATCGTGGACTGCACGTGATAGGGGAAGGGTAAAAATCGTCAGAGTGTGGTATGTGCTTTTTAGGATTTTACATAATTACCCCGATTCAATTATATGATTTTATACCTTTTGTATGAGTTAATATTGAATGTGAAGCTTGTGTTGTACGTTTTTGATTTTACGTATTGGGTCCAATTTTAATGTTGTTTTTTTTTCCATTTTTTAACCCACATAAAAATGAGCAAGTGAAGAAGAGAGTAGAGGCCAAGTACATCTAAATGGACATATCTATAAAATGACCCAAAAAAATGATTAAAATAGAGCGTAAAAAGAAGAGAGAGAGAGTAAAAAAGGCAAAAGAGTAAAAAAGAGGAGAGATAGTAAAAAAAGATGAGAGAGTAAAAAAAAGAGAGAGAGTAAAAATAGGAGAGAGAGTAAAAAGATGAGAGTATAAAAAAAGAGAGAGTAAAAATAGGAGAGAGAGTAAAAAGAGAAGAGAGGGTAAAAAAGAGGAGAGAGTAAAAAAGAAGAGAAAGAGTAAAAAAGAAGAGAAAGAGTAAAAAATAGGAGAGAGAGAAAAAAGATGAGAGAGAGTAAAAAAGAGGAGAGAGTAAAAAAGAGGAGAGAGTAAAAAAGAGGAGAGAGTAAAAAAGAAGAAAGAAAGTAAAAAATAGGAGAGAGAGTAAAAAAGAGGAGAGAGTAAAAAAGAGGAGAAAGAGTAAAAAAGAGGAGAGAGAGAGTAAAAATAGGAGAGAGAATAAAAAAGTAGAGAGAGTAAAAAAGAAGAAAGAGAGAAGAAAATGGTATTTTGGTATTTTTAATTTTTATGAACTCCATCTACGTTCAATTGCTTCTTATAAACATATCTAGAATTTCTAAAAATTTAAACTAAGTTGAGATGCTCCATCCAACATGTCCATCCAGATGATGCATAATTATGCATTTAAACGAACAACAGTTTACATCTCCATCCAGATGGACATCTGGATGGACAAACAAACAGCACCTAACTGCAATTTAGATCTACATGTCCATATCTTGTCTACCATCGCAACAAGATATTTTTCATGTTTTATCTTAATCTTCGGTCTAAATTTTGCTAGGCGCAAGTTAGACATGTCGAGCCTATCACCTAATAAGAAAATTGGAGATGAAACAGAGATTAATTGAAGACTAGTTTATGAAAATTGTAATATTTTTTAACCTCATAATTCTAATATACATAATGAATTTCATCCTAAATACATTTTCAAATTGTAGTCATAATATACACAAAAACTAATCTTACAAAAACCAACTTTACAAAACCTAACCTTAGAAATACAAACATTTCTATTTGTTAGCATGTCTTGATTATGTGCGGATGAGTAACTTTAAAACACCAAACAAAGAAAATAACCAAAAACTATATACTTGTTTGTTAGATAAAAGTCTGTACCAAAATAACAATTAGAAATGAGACTTAACCAAACTGACACGGTGTTTCTATATATAAGTATGGCTCAAATTCCATGTAAACTATTTCTTCATTTTAATCTTCATCTTCATCTTCAAAATCATCATCATAAAGCTCTTTTACCATCGGAGATCGGGTCATAGGTACAACACTAATATTATTAGCTTGATCATCTTGATGTTGCTCCATGATCCAATCTTCGACGGTTTCTTCATTACCATTATCTAAGATCACATCTATTATTTCTCTTTAATTTTTTTGTGCTTGTTAAATAGTCTGACTTTAAACTGGATATAGACTAGACTATTTAAATGATTGACATCTAACATATTAAGTTTCTTCGTGTGAATCTGCAAAGTAACAAAGAACTATTGTTATTTTCTAAAACAGAAAAAAACTTGCATAAAGACATATAGAAAACTGATATATTAAGCTAACCGCTTCAAAACTACTCCAATTTCTTTCACAACCAGAAGAACTAGAAGTCAAAACAAAGATTCTTGTTGCTAGCTTTTGTAAAGTAGGTGCATGACATCCATATGTTGTTCACTAGTTCCTTAAAATTTAACAATTGTAATGTATGTTAAGTATATATATAAATGATCAAATGAAATATATCCAAATGAGAAGAAAAACATGGATCAAATTTCTCATCATTTGTTTCACATCCTTTTAATGCTAAGCCTTTTCCAAAGAAACTAGATTTGTTCTTATATGGATTAATCTCATCATTGACTATTTTATCTTGCTTCTTAAAATCACCGTGATAAAAAAGTCTCAACGCAAATGTTGAATTTTTGTGTTATCATATTAAGTATCCACTACAAAAAATTGAGGTATAGATAGCACTTAATAATAGTGTTTGTAAATTTTTTGTTGTAAACGAGTTTGGCACCACTTTTTTCATAGCGTTTAGGATTTGGTATTGCTATCAAAAGTTTGGCCACGTAAAAAGTGATCTTAGGCGGGAATATGAGTTTGTTTAAGATTGCACGTGCCATTTAATTAGTGCTACGATAGGTTTAAGCAGGATAAATTTTTTTGTTTGCCCAGGTGTTAAACTCTTTAGGAACTTAAACACTTAAAAAAAAAACACTTCGCCCTCATCGTCCTCGTTGGGTTTGTTTGCTTGCATGCTCTCTTTCTGTCAGAGAAAAACTAGATTATCTCTAGAAATCTTCGTCATAATCATCGTCGTTGGCCTTCCGATTCCAGTTTCACAGGTAAAATTATAGATTTTTAGGGTGAATTCGTGTTTCTAGGTTTAGGGGTTGTATCGATTTAGGGTTCTTATGTAAGAATATTTTCTGTTATGTATGGCCGATGTATTTCTCGGTATAATTATAAAGTGCAAGTTCATATTAAAGTTTATAGGTTCTAATATAAAAGACGATACTGTGGTGGATCGGTTTTGATTAACGAATTAGAATCGGGTGTATTGATAACCCTCTTCCCTTACTAAATTATATTGTATTGAGCTTTTCTATATAAAGTATATATATGTATATATATATGGTAATTAATTAATTACAAATACATATAACCATATATATGTATATATGTATATATATAAATAAAGTGGCAGTTAACAAAAGAACATTCGTGTCTCTTCATGTTAATATAAAAGCAACACTAATTACGTTTTGTGATCATGCGTAACGTCTCTTATCCATTGACGAAAACGTGTTGTTACCAAAAACCGTTTTCACGAACGTTAAAGAGATAGAGAAGGAGAGTGAAGATCCTTGTCCAAGGATCGATCAAAGTATTAAAGGCTAAGGGAAGACAAAATCAATCTAAGAGGTTTTGATCCAGATCATTCAAAGGCAATGGATCAAGGTTAGTCTTCTTCTTCATTCATAAATTGTTTGTTTGTTGAATTAATACAAATCTAGAATAGACTTGGGACAGATTTTATAAACCGAAATCATAAAATGAATTTATATTTAGTATCAGAGCCATCTAGATTTGTTTAGTTCACATAGAAAAGTTGAATGTAATTGATTTCAAAGAGAATTCATAATATTTTCATAAACTTGATCGAATATCACTTTTAACGAATCGTGACGGTTATTAATACGATCAAATCATGAATTCATATCAATTACAAATAGAATGGTTGATCATAATAATCATGTAATCGATTTAGATTGACTAGTTGAATCGTGCATGAAATCATAATGGTGAAGTTGATTACATGATAATGATTCATTCTGTAACCGTAAGATTGGTTGATGCATTGTTACTTGATAGTTAAGTAATTGCTGTTAGTGATGCGTAATTCACATTCTTAAGACCTTTTTAATAGAAAACGCATGCAGAAACGTTTACGTTATATATAACTATATATAATTCACGTTATAGATTTTTCGAAAAGATATGTGAAAAAAAAAAAATCATAATGAAGATCAAGTAACTGTCAAAGTGATTGCATATTTAATAATTTGTATCGTGATTGCATAATTTGACATCGTGATTGCATATTTTTATGACGCAATTGTAACTGTCATGTTTAATATATGAATATATATATATATATATGTTTAATATATATTATATATAAGTCAAGTAAATTAAAGTTATGTAGTATATAATATATTTATATATATATTATATATATAAATAAAAAGTTTCCGCTGCACTTTATAAAATAGGATAATTTGTATTATGAAATATTAATACAAATAAAAGAAATTACCAATTAAAATTTAATATTTGCATTGTATGTGACATGTTAATCACCAAAGTGGTCTTGTCATATTATATGTAAATATTAAAGTGAAAACATTAATTGATCATGATTAAAGAGATGCTAAAATGACATAAAAGTTCTAGTGATCAATTAAATTATTATTTATATTCTTGGAGATCACCCAAAGGTGGATCATTGGATATATTTAATAATATGAAAAGAATTAGTCATTTCCGCTATAATCGATAGTTTGTTTACCCAAAGGTAACATATCTGTTTGATTTATATGTGTGATTTGATTAATTATAAAAGTATTAAAAAAAATTTTATAACTAGCATCACTTATAGTGCGTATATTTAAGTATTGCCCAAAGGTTGCTTAAATACATGCTTTTATAGTCTAGAATAAAATTTAGGAATCTGTATAAAAGTCTCAAAGCACTGACGAGTAAGCATGTATAAATTTTTGCAGCTTCATCTAGTATGTATGCATCTGCTAACTCTGTCATGAAGTTCAATGGGCTGAATTACGGGGAGTGGTCCGAACAGATCCGGTTCACACTGGGTATAATGTCTTTGGACCATGCAATCCTCACTGATGAGGAGCCCTCAGCCATTACAGATGATAGCTCCAAAGCTCATAAGTCTCGTTATGAGACTTGGGAGCGATTTAACAGGCTGAGTCTGAACCTCATGAGGATGACGATGGCGGAAAGTATTAAGCCATCTATGCCCAAGACTGAGAAAGCTAGGAAATTTTTAATGAAAATTAAGGAGTGTTCACAATCAGATTTGGCGGATAAGTCAATTGTAGGAAGTCTCATGAGTGAGCTAACTACGAAAAAGTTTGACTGGTCCCAGCCAATCCATGATCATGTGACGCACATGTCTAACTTGGCATCGAAGTTAACGGCCTTGGGAATGGAAGTTCATGAGCCTTTCTTGGTCCAATTCATCATGAACTCTCTACCTCTTGAGTTTAGCCAGTTCCAGGTGAATTATAACACCATTAAAGATAAATGGAACTATCAGGAATTGAAGGCTATGCTGGTTCAAGAGGAGGAGAAATTAAAGAAGATGAAAGACCAAGTTGCTCTTCTCGTAGGCATTAATGCCAAAAGCAGCATAATGAAATCAAGTGTTAAGGATAAAAAGAAGGATAAAGCTTTCATGAAGGGACCCGAAAGTCAAATCCAAAAGGAAAGGAAGTGTTTCTTTTGCAAGAAAATGGGACACTTCAATAAATACTGTCCGAAACGAAAGGCATGGTTCGATAAGAAAGGTACACAACATTTATATGTTTGTTCTGAATTGAACCTTATTGAAGTGCCTAAAAATACTTGGTGGTTAGATTCTAGTGCAACTACTCATATGTCTCATATTGAGCAGGGATTCAGTTCGATCCAGCCCATAAGAGGACCTGAACAATACTTGTTCATGGGGAACCGGATGAAGGCACGGATAGAAGGCATTGGGACTTATAGATTGATCTTAGATACTGGTTGTCATATAGATCTTGAAGGGTGTCTCTTTGTACCTAAATGTGCTAGAAATCTTGTTTCCGTAAGTAGGTTGGATGATTTAGGTTTTAATTTTAAGATTGGACATGGTGTTTTCTCTATGTACTGGAATAACTATTTTTATGCTAATGGTACAAAGTTTGATTCACTTTACAAGTTTAATCTTGATGTAAATTTCTCTGAATCCTTGTTTAATGTTGAGAATCAAGGCATAAAACGTAGTGCATCTAGTGAAAGCTCAGCTTTCTTGTGGCATAAAAGATTAGGTCATATTTCCAAAGAAAGAATTATGAGGTTGGTAAAGAATGAAATACCTCCTTCATTGGATTTTAGTGATCTAGATGTGTGTATAGACTGCATTAAAGGAAAGCAGACTAAACATATAGTTAAGAAACCAGCCACAAGAAGTACTCAACTTCTTGAGTTAATACACACTGATATGTGTGGTCCATTCGATGCTCCATCTTGGAGTGGTGAAAAATACTTTATCGCCTTTATTGATGATTATTCACGTTATGGTTATACTTATCTACTGCATGAAAAGTCTAAGTCGGTGGAAGTCCTAAAGGTGTTCATCGATGAAGTAGAAAGGCAATTAGATAGAAAAGTAAAAGTTGTGAGATTTGATAGAGGTGGTGAGTTTTACGGAAAATTCAATGAAAGTGGACAATGTCCTGGTCCGTTTGCAAAGTTACTTGAAAGTAGAGGCATTTGTGCGCAATACACAATGCCTGGAACACCTCAACAGAATGGTGTAGCTGAAAGGCGAAACCGTACTCTAATGGATATGGTTAGGAGTATGTTAAGTAATTGTTCTTTACCCCTTTCGTTGTGGATATATGCATTAAAAACTGCAACGTATGTGTTGAATCGGGTTCCTAGTAAGGCAGTTCCTAAGACACCTTTTGAACTGTGGATGGGAAGGAAACCTAGTTTAAGACATTTACGTGTCTGGGGTTGTCCAGCAGAAGTAAAGCCGTATAACCCACATGAAAAGAAACTTGATTCTAGAACTGTTAGTGGATTTTTCATTGGTTATGCTGAAAAATCGAAAAGGTATGTATTTTATTGTCCTAACCGTAGTACGAGAATAGTTGAAACGGGGAATGCTAGGTTCATTGAGAATGGTCAAACTAGTGGGAGTGGTGAACAAAGAAAGGTGGACATTAAAGAAGTTCAGGTTGAAGCTACTTCACCTATCGTTGCACCTCACGTTGTTGTTCCTATCATTTCAGTAGAGTCTAATGACACAATGGAACAACATAATCAAGAGCCAATTCCTCTAGGTGAAAATGTAATCAATGAACCAGTCACAATTCAAGAAGAGAGTTTGTACCACAAGAACCTTTAAGGCGATCTGTAAGAGAAAGAAGATCTGCCATTCCAAACGACTATGTGGTTTACGCTATTGAAAGTGAATGTGACTTAAGCCTTGATGAAGATCCGAGCACATTCCGAAAAGCCATGGAAAGTGACAATTCTGAAAAGTGGTTAAATGCCGTAGGAGGCGAAATGGCTTCTATGGGTGTTAATCATGTATGGGACTTAGTAGAGTTACTTGATGGTTTCAAGACCGTTGGTTGTAAATGGGTCTTTAAGACTAAACGTGACTCAAAAGGTAACATTGAAAGACACATGGCTCGCCTTGTTGCTAAAGGTTTCACCCAGAAAGATGGCATTGACTATAAAGAGACCTTCTCTCCAGTATCTAAGAAGGATTCTCTAAGGATTGTTTTGGGTTTGGTAGCTCATTATGATTTAGAGCTTCACCAAATGGATGTGAAAACAGCCTTTCTAAATGGAGATCTTGAGGAAGAAGTATATATGGACCAACCTGAAGGTTTTGTGGCCACAGGAAAAGAACATCTGGTGTGTAAGCTGAGAAAGTCAATATATGGACTGAAACAAGCTTCCCGACAATGGTATTTAAAGTTTAATGATACCATTACGTCATATGGTTTTGTAGAGATCATGGTCGATCGGTGTATCTACATGAAAGTCAGTGGGAGCAAGTTCGTTATTTTGGTCTTATATGTTGATGATATCTTACTTGTTGCAAATGACATGGGCATGCTATGTGATGTAAAGAAATATCTCTCTAAGAACTTTGAAATGAAAGATATGGGTGAGGCATCTTATGTGATCGGGATAGAAATAATTAGAGATAGATCACGAGGACTGTTAAGTTTGTTTCAGAAAGGATATATCAATAAGATTTTAGAGAGATATGGGATGGAAAATTGCTCTGCAGGAAAAGCTCCAATTCAGAAGGGGGATAAGTTCAGTAAAATGCAATGTCCAAAGAATGAATTGGAGCGTAAAGAAATGGAAAGAATTCCCTATGCATCGGTGGTTGGGAGTTTGAACTATGTTCAGACATGTACTCGGCCAGATATCAGCTTTGCCGTTGGTATGTTGGGTCGATATCAAAGTAATCCCGGAATGGACCACTGGAAAGCTGCAAAGAAAGTTCTCAGGTACTTGCAAGGTACCAAAGAGTTCATACTTACGTACAGGAGACTGAGATACTGAAGACTAACCCGGGAAGTATCGTTGACATTGAGACCATTCCAGGTCCAACTCCAGGAGGCTTACAAAGGTTTCATAGAATGTATTTGTGTTTTGCTGCTCAAAGAGAATCTTGGAAGAGATATTACAGACCCGTTATAGGAGTTGACGGTGCTTTCCTGAAGTGGGATATCAAAGGGCAGTTGTTAGCTGCAGTTAGGCGTGATGGTGATAACCGGATTGTGCCTATTGCATGGGCAGTTGTCGAGATTGAGAACGATGTAAACTGGGACTGGTTTATACATCACTTGAAGATTGATTTGAGACTTGGCGAAGGCAACAAATACGCCATAATATCTGACAAACAAAAGGTAAATTTGGCATAACAATTACTTTAATCTCAGTCTGATTTTAACATGTATAAGTATTTTAACTTACTATTATTTTTACTGTTAAAGGGTTTGGTGAAAGCAGTCCACAATCAGCTGCCTGAAGCCAAGCATAGAATGTGTGCTAGACACATTATAGGCCACTGGAAACGAGACAATAGTGACATGGAGATGGAGGGGCTGTACTGGAGAATTGCGAAGAGTTACACAACAGGTGACTATCTCGAGAGCTTTGAGGCATTGAGGCAACATAGCCAAGGAGCTTATGATGCTCTACTCAAACTGCATCCGGAAACATGGTGTCGGGCATTCTTCAGGGATGGAACTTGCTGCAACGACATTCTTAATAATCTATGTGAGTCATTCAATCGAACTATTCATGAGGCTAGGACAAAACCATTGCTAGATTTGTTGGAGGATATTAGGAGACAATGCATGGTGAGAACTGCTAAAAAGGTCGTTTATGAGTCAAAAATTAGAGACTGGTTAACGAAGAGTACTCAGAAACAATTATATTTGGCCATAAACAAATCAAGGGATTGTGTGAGATACATGTCAACTGGTGATATGCACGAGATTGATCTACATGGTTGTTCTTACCGGGTCGATATGAGGCAACAGATTTGTGGTTGTTTGAAGTGGCAGATGAATGGTATACCGTGTGAACATGCTGCAGCTGTTATTATTGCTAAAAAACTGAATGTGGAGAATTATGTTTCAGAGTATTTTAGCACTCAGTTTTGGCGAGATACATATGCGAATGGGATACAGCCTGTGGAGGGAAAGAAGCTGTGGCCCAGGATGAACCGGTTCCCAGTTCTACCACCGCTTAACAGAGTAGGAAAGGCTGGGAGACCGAGCAATTATGCAAGGCGTAAAAGTCGAACTGAAGCTGCCACAAATGCAACCACCTCGAGGCTAACTTGAAAAAACCGAGTTATGACTTACCCCAATTGTAGAGAAGAAGGACACAATAAGAGCAGCTGCAATGCTACACCAGTTGAGCCTGTTGCTAAACGGCCACGAGGTCATCCAAGGAAACATCTGGTTTGTACATTAATTACCATTTTCTAATTGGTGTTGTTCATTTTAAGCATTCTATAAACATTTTGATTGGTGTTGTTCATTGTAGGTTGGTGGATCACAACTTCAAGTTTATGGATCACAAGCTGGATGCTCACAAGAAGGGATCTCCTCTGTCCGTAGATCCCAAGTTTAGATGCTAATGCTATTTTGTTCATGGTTCATGTTCTGATTTTAAGACTTTTAATTATCATTTTATTTGTAAGACTACTTTGTATTATTTTTTCTGAAAAACAAAACTTAAGGTTCTGTGTTGCAACTTAAGTCTTTGTTGTTTTCTACAAAACTATTGTGTTTCTTCATTTTTTTGACAGAGGCAACAAACCAACACAAATTCTCATCAACTCTCGTCTATAAACTTATAATAGAAGATCCCAAATTCACATCAACTCTCGTCAAATTCACATGCTTACAATTACACAAATCACAAACGCAACCAACGCAGCCAACACAATTACACAAATCACCAACTCACGAACTACTTTCATCACCCCGAATGTCACTTTTGACATCCAGAACATGTCGATGTAACTCATACATCTCATCTCTCATGGTATTAAACTCAATTTTGTGTTCCCTCACTTCACGTTCAATGTCATCTACCTTTGGTAACAAATCCTCCACTTCCTCTATCAAAGAATCGTCACACCATTTAAAGACATGATCCTACCAATTCACAAAGATCAACAATCAATTTGTTATACACAGCCCAAACCCAACCATTGAATCAAAAGATAATACCTTCTTCATACTGTCACAACCATGAAAGGGACGTCGTGGGTTGTCTGCCGTGTGTGATGTGTACTTCCTTACATCGCGCCCACACTCACATTGTGTCGGAAATCCACGCTTAGCACTTGATGAACCCATTATATTCTCTGTTAACTCAGTATTCTTTGCAAATCAAGCCAATGGAGAGCAATAAAATCGAATCGAAACAAGTAAGAGGGAGATATCGAAAAAGTAGACTTGCGAGAAAGAGAGAAAGGACTTGCAATTTCGAATAGATAATTTCAATTTCAAAATTGAAAAGGCAAAAAATCGATTTGATGAACAGCGGTGAAGAGAAGAAAGAGAGAAATCGATTTGAGATTCTCATACAATTTCGATTTCAAAATGAAAAGCCACAAAATCAATTTGGGGCAAAAAAGGGATTTCAATTTTTTGGGGGGTAATACACTGTGTTTTGACCATTTCGTTAACCCAATTAACGCTCCGTTTAATTAAACTGACGACGCTTAACATGTGTTAAGTTTGACTAACTGTGAACCTAATATGGTGTGGTCAACTCAAAGTTTGTGGTTTGTTTGGAGAGAGAAGAAGTTCAGGTTTAAAATGGCAAAAAGGCGTAACTTCAGCATTAGATTGACCGTTTTCCCATTTAATATGTATAATTGTTTGTTTATAAACCCTTTTGATTCATTGTCTTAGCATTTGCCGGTTCGCCATAACATCGATGTGATGCATGTGGAAAAAAACTTGTCGACGCCATACTATCTATTATGATGAATAATGCTAAATCAAAAGATGGAGTCAAGGCTCGGAAAGACATGGAAGAAATGGGAATTAGAAGAAACTTGCACATCCAGATAAGAGGAAAGAGAACTTACCTACCATCAACAAATTTTTGGTTTACAAAAGAAGAAAAGAAACGATTTTGCTAGAGGTTATCTAAGTTTAGAGGCCCTGATGGTTATTGTGGCAATATTTCTAATTGTGTTTCTCTTTAACCTCTTGTATCAATGGTATGAAGTCGCACGATCATCACATCCTGATGCAAAATCTACTGCTAGTTGCTTTGAGAGGATTGTTGCCAAAAGGACCAAGAGTTGTTGTCACTCGATTATGCTACTACTTCAAAAGGTTATGTCAGCTTGTGATAGATCTAGAGAAACTGATGTCACTTGAGTCTGAGTTTGTTGAGACAATGTGCCAAATGGAGCGGTTCTTCTCACCTTCACTGTTGGATATTATGTTCCACCTTACTCTACATCTAGGAAGAGAGGCACGCTTGGGTGGACCGGTACATTTTCGCTGGATGTATCCATTTGAGAGGTACTCTTTTATTTACTTTCATTTATTTATCCACTGCTCTTTTATTTACTTGTTTGTATTATTGACCACTATGTTATGTGATTGAGCTGTAGGTATATGAAAACACCGAAGGCATTTGTAAAACATTTTGCACGACCAAAAGCTTGTATGGCAAAGGGATACTTGGTTGAGTAGTGCCATGCCTTCTGTTTAGAGCTTCTGAAGAATAGTCTACCAATAGAATAACCCATGAACCGTAATGAAGATATTGCGTGTGATGTACACATCCTTGAAGGCCGTCCACTTCATAAGCTGCAAGAAGTTACACTTTCAGATAAAAAACGAGACATAGCTCATCGGTATATCTTGATGAATACAACAATTATGGAACCTTATATTGGGTAAGTTTAAATCTTTTGGACCCTTATGTCTTGTTATTCCGTCACTAACCATTATTAATTATATAAATAATAACTTCTGAATCTTGTGAAATAGTATGCATTTGGAGGAATTACAGGCTACTGATGGTATATGTGCAAGAAACGAGACTATTGGTTGGAAACTTCATACTGAAAGGTTTGCAGAGTGGATAAAGGCAAAGGTTAGAACAAATATATTATAAACTTTACTTTCTATTTTATCTTATTCTGTATTCATTGACTAATACAGTTACTTTCTGATTAGATACTAATAAATTCAGAGTCTCATTCGGAAAAGATGAGATGGTTGGCATTTGGCCCGAGACATGATGCTCAAAGCTATAAGGGGTACATCATTAACGGCCATCGATTTCACAGAGATGATGTAAAGAGGCAAACTCAGAATAGTGGAGTAACATATGAAGCTTTCAGTATGTGTAGAGCTAAAGCTCGAGATAGTCGACATGAGGCTGACATGGTTGTCTACTACGATCGGATAAAAGAGATCATTATGCCTGACTATCACAAGTTCCAGGTTC
This sequence comes from Lepidium didymum, assembly GCA_963920545.1. Lineage (NCBI taxonomy): Eukaryota > Viridiplantae > Streptophyta > Magnoliopsida > Brassicales > Brassicaceae > Lepidium > Lepidium didymum. Next base: position 4,846,037 of record OY986988.1, read on the forward strand.
CATTATTCAAATGTTTTTGGGCAAACAATGGGTATGGTATAAAGGAAGAAGACAGCTTTACTCTTGTCAACCTACATATGAATCAATCACCCTTTCTACAAGATCCTTACAATCTGCCATTGCAAGCAAATCATGTTTTTTACTCCAGAGAAGATGACTCTTCTTCTTGGTATGTAGTTATGTGGGCACCACCGAGAGGTTATCATGAATGAAAACAGAAGAAGAGTTTGTCAGTGGCACAATATCAGCAAAGTAGAATGAAGACATGAGTAACCAAGCGTTGATGATGAAAGTTTTTGTGTTAGGGATAACTGTGAAGGGGTCTTACTATAATAATAACCACCACTGATTAATTTGTAGATTTGATGTGTCTGTTATGTGTTTCATTCAACATGTCAGTACTAATAATTTTTAAATTTCAATTCTTGATGTGTAAGGAACAAAAATGAACAACAAGAAAGCATTGGAGAATGTTGTCCGACGTAGCAAGCGTCAACTAGGTGCGGATGTTAGCCCTCTCGAGTGGAAAAGAAGAACAACCCCAACAGAAATGGAACCAAAAGAAGAAGGTGTTGAACAACGGGCAGAGAAAGAAGCTGATACTGAGGAGCATGCCAGTAGAGGAGTTACGTCTCAAGTGAGTGGAGAAGAAGAATAACCCCAGCAGAAGGTACATAAGGTAAAGAGAAAACGAGGGCCGACTAAGATGCGTAAACTGGCAAAAGAAGCTATGGAGAAGGTGAATGTAGGCTTTTCTGTTATTGGAGAACATTCAGGGCCATGTTCAGTGACACTTTCATCATTTCTCGGTCCTCTTGTGAGGAAACATGTACCAGTACTAGTAGATGATTGGAGGTCAGTTGAGGATGCAACTAAAGATACAATGTGGAATTTAATTAAGGTACTTAGTATGTTAGTTACGTAACGCAGCTAGTATTTAGTACTATATAACTGTTATTTTTTTGTAGGTAAGATTTAATTGGGATGAAGGTTCCCAAAGAAGATCTATTTTTAAACAGATGGGTGCTATCTGGAAGGCTTCTAAATCTATACTTCTTTCTAATCTTTGGAAAACTAAGAGTCCTACTGAGAGGCTTAGGTTAAAACCAGGCAACATTCAGTCGCTTGTATCTTGGAACAATTGGGTGAAGACTAAGACTTCCACAACTTTTAAGGTTACATAATTCTTATTGTTTTCTTTTGTAGTTCATGTACTTGTTGATGATTTTGGATTATGACAATGAGAATTCCTAATTGCAAGTAAAAAGTGAGAAGTACAGGGCTCTAAGTCTCAAATTCCTCACACAACAAGCATGAAATGAATGTTTCGTCTAGCTATGGAAATGGTGTGTTTTTTTCATGTATGGCTTGTATTGAAGTTTAGAAACATATAACAGTTAAGTACCATGTTTAACTAGAAAAAGAAGAGCCCTAACCCAAGGAAGGTGAGTAGAAGCAAGGTCTAGTTGGCAGAACACACTCACTCTGATAAGAGACCTGTGAAGATAGAATTTGTAGATACGATTGTAAGAAAATAGCAATTACTTTATTATTGAGGTTATTGGAACAAACTCTTATGTCTCATTCAACTATATATTTTTCACATATTTCTAAGGAGAGGATACAATCATTCGATAGTCCAATGGACTCCACATCCATTGAAAATATAAGAGAAGATGATGTTAGCCAAGTTTTAGGAAAATATAGATATTGAAGAGTTAGAGGGATGGGCAGGGGGATTAGTATGAACAAGTTAGAGTATCTGAATGCTAGAGACTCATATGTTCAGAAGCTTGAAGATTCATAAGCAGACATGATGACCACGATTGAAGAATTGCAGAATCAAATTAGGGTTTTAGCTTAAAAGAAAGTAAGTTTCACTCTTGTTTTTAATGATGGAGAATGAAATAAGCTTTTAACCAATTCTTTTTTTTCTTGTTAGTCATCATGTGCAGATGTAGATGTTGAGTCTAACGTTTCGAACAAAAGCACATGACCTATTAATTGTAGGATATTGGATTAGTATTCAATAAACGATGATGTTATTGGGGAAAGAGAATTTTGTTCGGCGGAACAAAGGTATAGGATTGGTCAAAGTCCAATTGGTCCTAATGTGGCGGCTATTATTGTGAAATCTGCTTCAAGTTGATGCTTATCTATGGAGGCCAACATCAACAACTTGGTCAATTGGTGAAGCTATTGGAAAAAAAATTCCTTGGCCAGCTGACATGATTATTTTTGACTCACCTGACTGCAACTCCTCTGGTGTTAAACCTGTTGGATCCACGGTAAGTTTTAAGGTGCTTATAATTCTTGACTGGTAGAACTTTCTACCTCAATAATCAGATGACTGATATATATGCATAAATCCTTAGGCCTCTGGTGAATCAGAAACGAAATGCAACATCTATGTTTGGAATGGTTGTGAAATTGTTGCTGAGGGTATAATTTGTTCAGTTGATCCAACTGAAAAGGTGAACCAAATTCTTCTAGGTCCTAATGCTGCAATTATGAAGGTAATTGATCAGAAAGCTTTTTTGTGGAGGCCAAGTTCTAAAATGGCAATAATGGGTGCTGCTTATGACCATCGCATGGCCACTGGATAAGATTGCTTTCATCAACAGATCAGTGGATTCACCTAAAACATCACCTGCGGTAAATGCTAAACGTCCCTTCTGTTTTTGCTTTTCTTATGTTCGTATCTATCATTTATATGTTCCTTTTACTTATATCTGTTGTGTTTTACAATTTTGATTGCCAGAGTATAAGTAAAAGCACAGGTAGTAGAAGCAAAAGTGGCAATAAGAAGTGTATTTTGTATGATTGTTTCGGTTCAGGAAAAATTGTGGCAGAGGGCCGTGTTTTTTCAACTAATCTAGCTGATCTTGTGCACTTTGTGCCTCTTGGTCCTAATGCTTCTAAGGTTTTGGTAGATTTGTCAAAGATTGGAGATGTTAAAGTGTGTAGACCAAATTCTGAAATCCAATGTATTGATGATGTCAAAGGTAGTTTGGTGGTTTGGCCTAATGATAAAATGAAACTATTGTGATGCAGAAACTTGTTAAACCATATGTTGCTTGGAACCTATTTATCTTTTCTAGTCTTGTGTTTTATGATTTCTGTTGTTATACGATTGAAGTTATTTAGTTTTAATCAAATTATCAGGTTTCAAAGTTTAATTTAGCGAAATTTAAATTTCTAACAATATTGCAATACAAATAAACGAAAAAATGCTATTATAATTATAAAATAGCAACAAAATAATGCTATAAATAAAATTTTTATAACAAAAATTAAATTATAAACTATTTCATCGCGAAAACATAAGTGTTATATTAAGTGGCCAATATAATTGCATTTTGAAAAATCACTATAAAAAGTGACATAACGGGAGCATGCACAATGTTTCTAAAAGCGCTATAGATTTCAACGATAGCGGATATCATGCGCTACAAATATCCAGTTTTCTTGTAGTGATTAGGTTTCTTCTAGAAGTAGAATAGATTCAAGAAGTAAGCCGCTAGATGCAAAGGAGAATCCAACCTACCTTTCATTTTCCCTTCCATAATTTGTAAGATAGGTTGGTAATTCTTTTTAAATTGATTAGGAGATTCTTTGATATGCTTTCTAGCTTTTAAGATCTCCCTATGAATAAAACTCATAGAATGTTTTTTTCCCCATCAACAAGCCTTAAAACCTTTACCATAGGACTAAACACTTTCAAAACAACCATTATACTACTCCAAAATGCATAATTCATAACGGTATCAGAAGCATGTTTTCCTTTCACACACTTGGAATGCTTGCATTCATGCTACTCATCACTTCCAAACATAGACATCAATTGTGATTTCTTCTCGTACAAACTGTGTAGTGTCAAGAAACACGTTGCAAATCGTGTAGCTCCTGGTATCACAATATCCCTCTTTTTTGTATAGCCTCTTATCATAGATAATGTTTTATGATGAGCATATACAAAGACAGTGAGTGACTTAGCTTGATTGATCACTTTAGAAAACCAAGGCAACTTGGAAACTCCCTCAAGCATCAAGTCAATGGTGTGAGCTGCACAACCTGTCCAAAAAATGTTTGGTCTCTTCTTTTTTAACAACCTTGCAGCTGCTACATTTTTTGTAGCATTGTCTGTGACTATCTGAACAATTTTTTCAGCCCCAATATCTTCAATGCACATGTCTATATACTTGAAGATATATTCACCAGTGTGAGAATCTTTTGAAGTAACATGTACCTCCTCTAGAATCGATACACAAATTCATGATGCTTATCTTTTTCATATATGTCCATGCATCTGTCATTACTGAACAACTTTGTTGTTCCCATTCTGCTTCTAAACTCTTAACTTTTCTTTTGTCTTCGCTTGTTCTTCATTTAGTAGTTTTTCTCTCAACTAGTATTGACTAAGAGGAATCCAACCTGGTCCAAATTGTCCCCATGCTTCACAAAATAACCTAAAAGGTTCATTATTAATTGCATGAAAGGCAATACTTGACTGGTACATCCACCTAGCACAATATTGACGAACATCATGTATCTTCTCTTTAGAAATTGCATCATGAATATTTTGTTGTTGTGTTTGTGCAGCCAAAGAAACTTCAAGGTTAATGCAGTTCGCAAACTTATCCATAGGACCTTGGAAGTTAGGAGTTCTAATCTCTTCTTGATGTTCATTATCTACAAACGTACTATTTATATTAACCTCTGATCTAATAGCTTCCTCATGTTTTCTCTTTATCTTTTTCTTTTTCTTTGCTTCCATAAGTGCACGTATACACTTATCTTGATTCTCTTTATTTGACAACATACATGCAGAAACAGTTCCTCTTTGATGAGCAATATGTTCTTTAATTTTATGCACTCCACCAGATATTTCTTTTCCACACAACTTGCATTTTAACTTATCATGACTTTTCGGATCACATAACACTCCATATTCCCATCCTACATCATTAGAGTTTCGTATAAGCTGTGTAATTATTGGTGGAGTATCCATTCCAACCTTAAATATTGAGAAAAATATAGTATAAAAATCTGATCTATTATGATCAAATTATACAATGATACTTGAATCAAAATCGATAATTTAGTCTGGAAGAACATTTAACCCAAAACATGGAGCTATATATATTATATTCTATTGCACTTCATGAAAACTAAAATTGCACCGCTTGTAACATTTTTTTGTTTGTTTATGGATCCACTAAAATGTACATGATTTAATATACTTTTTATGAAATTAGACACCATCAAAACAATTTCATAATGAGACAAAATCAAGTATTAAAATAATATACCACACACTCAATCTTTAAGTATTATGAAAGAATCAAAAACCCAGCAATTCAAAATTCTAACACATTTTTTTCACGTACAAAATATCCAAATATTCACAATAAACCTATAATTACAATCAACCATTGAGTGATATTATATTAGTGCGGATCTAATTCATATCCAACAATATTTGACACATATGTTCGAATTGGATTTAGTACAAAGGTTCTAAATCCACTTCTGAGATTAAAGAGAGAGGATAGGCAATGATTCTATTCAATCAGGTTTGCAAAGAGAGTAATCTAGAGTAAACTGCCGAGTTGCTTTATTGCTTGTGTGTCAATTGTCAAAACGTGGTCCATTTGTGGAGATATCATATGTGATTTTAGAGAGTTTTAGTGGAGAGTTTGAAGATATCCGAGTGTTTGAGAGTAAAAGAGAACCGAGAGATTAAGAGAGACTAAGAGAAGTGAGAGAGATTAGAAATTGGAGAGAATATGGAAGAAGAGATTTCTCTTACTTAATTGAAAAGCTTTACAAGGAGACTTATTTATACAAGGGAGTCTAAGGGAGTCTAAGCTAGGGCTTTACAAAAGCTTTACACATAAAGACAATATACAACATGACAAACTATCCCAAAGAGGAAATATGCCTTTGGTATGCGAGCCGCGGATCCCAAGAGAGAAAAAGACAAGTCTCCAACGGCTACTTGTTGGTCACATGTTGTCTTTCCTTGCGTCTCTAACAGTCATAAGACCAACATGTGACTTCTAACTTGTTGGTTCATTTTGGACCATACTTAAACAAATCTGATCCAATCAAAACTATGTACGGATCACACTTCTTCTTCTCATTTGGTTGTACGGACCGCATTGCTTCTTGAGTTGCTTCTTCTTCAAGTATCACTTACTTGGTCCTCAAGTCAATACTCACCCTCAAGCTTGAATCTGTAATGATATATTAGGATCAAATTTGAAAGTTGTAACTCCACACCACGTTAAAAATCTTAGTGGAAAACCCAACTAGGATAAAACCGACTAAGGGAAAAAAGTTATGGATCATGGTCACGATTTAGGTAGATCAATCAAACCAAGCTTTAAGTAAATGAATATGTCCGCTAGTTGGTCCGAACATATTGTGTAACATAGTAAGATCATTCCTTGCTCCACCTTTTCTCGGACCTTGTGACAATCAACCGCAATGTGATTTGTTCTCTCATGAAACACCGAGTTTGATGCAATGTGGATGGCAGCTTGATTATCACAATGCATTGTGATCGGTTCTTTTGATTAAACTCCCAAATGTCTGAGCAAAGCTTTCAACCATATGAGTTTGTTCGTGAGTTTCCTCATTGCTCTATACTCGGCTTCTGCACTTGAAGATGACACCACCTTTTGTTTCTTGCTCTTCCATGTAACTAGATTGCCTCGAAGGAACGTGCAATACCCGGTAGTAGACTTGAGTTCTTGCCTATCTCTGGCCCAATCCACATCACAATAACCAATAAGAGTTATGTTCTCATTCCAACCCATCCATATACCTTACTCGAAGTCCCTTTGAGATACTTAAGGATCCGCTCCACCATTTCTCAATGACACATCTTTGGAGCTTGCATATGTTGGCTTACATTGTTCACCGGAAAACACAAATCCGGTCTTGGTATTGTAAAATAGATCAACTTTCCAACCATTCTCCGATATTGACTCACATCTTCAAATGGCTCATCATCTTTCTCCCCCTTGCATGTTGCTTTTTAGGCGTCTTCAAGAGGATTCTTGGCTATACGTTTACCTACACCACACTCATTTAAAAGATTAAGTGTGTACTTCTTTGAGACAAGAAGATGCCTTCTTTGGATCGGCATACTTCAATCCCAAGGGAGTACTTCATTTCACCCAAATCTTTAATATCAAAAACTGAATTAAGGTATTTTTTTGATACCTTTGATATCCTCCTTGTCACTTACGGTGATGATAATGTCATCCACATATATGAGAATGACCACTATGCCATCCAAACTTTGAAGAGTGAAGAGAGTATGGTCTGCTCGGGCTTCCTAAACCCACGATCTCGCAAGGTATGGCTCAACTTGTGATACCACGCTCTTGTAGATTATTTGAGTCCATAGATAACTTTCCTAAGCCTTAGAAAGTTACCGGCAACGACAATGTGTTCAAGACTCGGTGGAGGAAGCATGTAGACCTCATCTTCAAGCTCGCTTTGTAGAAAGGCATTCTTGACATCCATTTGCCACAAATCCCAATCAAGGTTAATAGCTAAAGATAATACATGTACTGTATGTAGTTTTGCTACTAGAGCAAATGTGTCATGGTAATCTTCTCCATATGTTTGAGTGAATCCTCTCACCACGAGTCTAGTCTTGTGTCTCTCAATTTGACCATCATTTTGAAACTTGATTGTAAAGATCCATCGAGATGTCACGACCTTTTTGCCAATAGGTAACTCGGCTTCATCCCAAGTGTGATTCTGAACCATAGCACTATGTCCACATTAACCGCATCACGCCACACTTTATGCTCTCTAGCCTCCTCATAGGTCTTTGACTCAAAGTTTTGGTCTAGCTGAGTGATGAAAGCTTGATGTTCAACCAAAATCACGGCAAGATTGCATACAACTTGGTCTGGATGTGCCTCGGCCATGTTGTTGTAGTAGACTCGATCTTCGGTGTCAAGGCTTCTCAATCGTTGACTCCGCCTTAGACTAGGTGGTTCTGGTGCTTATACGGCTTCAATGTCATCTGGACCCATGGCCAGGTTGCGCACTCTTTGGCTTTTTCTTAGAGTTGATGGCTCAAGTACATCCACACTATCAACATTGTCCGAGCCAAGCTCTCCTTGCTCCACATCATGCCGTTCGGTTTGCTCGACCAAAGGTGGAGCGATCTCCACACTTGGTTTGGTAGCCGCTCGAGTTAGTTCTTCCATATTGCCTTCATCATTGTGTGGTAAGCTCTCTTGAGATGGCTCATAGTTATCACGGCCTTGGTCATCACATGGCCGAACACTTCTTGGGCTAATACTCAACTCTGCGATCCCAAGTTTCTCAAGAATCATGCGTAGACCCAAGGCGTGGTCCGATGTACTCTTGGAAAAATCCTGGAGATTTTTCCAATCTTTTTCCTCATAGTACCCTTTGTCTTCCACGAACTTGACTTCTCTAGAGACAATGACTCGTCTTGACTCGGGTATAGAGCACTTGTACCCCTTTTGGATAGTTGAATAACCGATGAACATGCCTTTCACATTCTTAGCATCAAGTTTGGTCGTTTATCCACCTTTGTTAAGAACAAAACAAACACACCCAAATACACTTAAGTGTTCAATAGAAGGTTTGGTTGTGTTGAGTACCTCAAATGGAGATATGTCATGAAGCACTTTAGTTGGGATGCGGTTAATTAGATAACATGACGAGACCACAACATCACTCCAAAAGCTTTTAGACACATTAGCATGGAACATCATTGATCTAGCCACCTCCATAAAATGTATATTCTTTCTCATGGCTACACCAATTTGTTGGGGTGTGTAAGGGCAAGTAGTTTGATGTATGATCCCATGTTTGGCAAGAGTTTGTTTGAACGTATAACTTGTGTATTTACCTCCATTGTCGGATCTTAGGATCTTAATCTTGGCACTATATTGAGTCAAAACATAAATTTGAAAGTTAGTGAAGGCTTCAAGAACTCGGTCTTTATTAGGCAATAATGTCAACCAAGTGAATTTTGATTTTTCATCTATAAATATCCCAAAATATTTATGATGTTCTTTAGATTCACAAGGAGAAGACCACACATCAGATCAAAACAATTCTCATAAATAGTTGAAGACTTAGGAAAAACCGTTTACAATGTTTCCCAAGTATACAAGATTCATAATTGTCATTTTTAAAAGAAACATTAGGCAACATTAAATTCAAAGCACGAGAATGTGTATGTCCTAAACGAGCATGCCACAACACATCATCACTTAAACTAGAAACAAAAGCATTAGATATGCTAGATAAACTTGAATCAAAAGGTAGAGTTGGACTATTCTTGGTTTCCTTTAGCAAGTAAAGTCCATCCTTGCTAACACCTTCTCCAAGGACATGACCACATTTAATATCCTGAAAACAAACTTTGTTAGGATCGAAAATAGCTTTACAATCTAGATGACAAACGGCCTTATAAACACTTAACAAATTTGATTTAAATGTTGGCATGTAAAAGGCTTTAGATTCCTTATCAAATATCTTAAGATCACCAATACCCTTAATGGGGACTATCTTCCCATCCGCAATACTAACACAACCTAAAGCCGGTTTCACATTTTCAAACAAGTTAACAATACTAAACATATGGTGTGTAGCTCCGGAATCTACCACTAATGGCTTAGTAATTTTTGAAACAAAGAAAGAGTTATCAGACTCCTTTAGATCATTGATGGATTTGATTAGCTCTTCAAGATCGGCCTTTCTCACAAAGTCACCCTGAACTGCTACCATAGCATTTTCCACGGTTGCTTGAGGTGTAGATCTTGTGCTAGCTTGACCCGTGGGTTCCTCGCTTGCAATGTTGGCTCTCGACTTGTCTCATGGCTTGTTTTGCTTGAGGTGTGGGTGAAGAATCTAACAACGGTCTTTGGAGTGACTTTTCTTCTTGAAATGGTCACAAATCCACACATTCTTTTTCTCATGTCGGTATAAGGCCTTGTTGGCTATAACAAGCTCCCCTTACCACCAAGAAGGTTTCGAGATCCTTGTTCTCTTTGAATGGAGCTGCACACTTCTTCAAGACTTAGGAGTTTGTCTTGCCTTAAGAGATGGTGAATGAGATCACTATACGCCGGATTTAGATTCAACATGAGGTCAAACACTTTGTCTTGTTCAAGCCTTTCACCTAACAACCGGATCTCCCGTTGGAGGTCTTAGCATCTCAAGTTCGGTCCAAAGAAATTTATATTTCCCAAATTATTGAGTGAACTCCATATCTTCTTGACTTAATGACCTTCTCCACTTGATACAGCTATAAAATACCCAGGCCTACCAAGTATTTTATCACTTCTCCAAATAGCCTGTTCTGTATGTGGAAATCTTATGGAAAGCCCATTTAAGAGCCTATGAAAAATAGGTCAGCCCAAATAAAGGTACTTCCAATACATATTTTTCTAATTTCATGGTTGGTCTTGAATAAATTAATTCGTAGTTGCTCTGTTCGCGTAATGGTTTGGATATCGATCCATTACTTTTTGTATAAAAAAAATACATAGTGGATATTATTTTTGCAAATAGTCTTATCCATACGAGTACTTACACATTCCGTGTTAAGATATTTTGTAAGAATAAAGAATATTAGATATTACATAATCGATAGCACGATCGGTAATGGTCAATTACCAGCTACATTTACACATACACACAAATATAAATATCCTCTATATAATAAAATGGTAACTTTTAAAAACAACAACTTTAGTCATGTGTTATATGTCATTTTTTCGAATGTATTAGATCCATTAAGATTTAGTTAATTGTTTGTTACAAGATTTATATGATACACTCGAAATAATAATAGTATCTACATAATATAAGATATATCGTATATTTATAATTCGAAATTTTAATTATTACAAAACATATTTATAATATTTGGTTATTGTAGTGTTATTTTTTTGATAACTAACATTATTATTATTTTAATTTTTGATGGAAACGTAATTTTTTATGAAATCTTGGTAACATTATAACTTAGTTTTTATATTATTAAATTATCAGTAAAGCAATTGAGTTTTCTTCGATTAATTAATTTGATTAGTGCTTTATTTTAGTATATATAATTCAAAATTCACTAATTCTAGAATATTCTTTTAATATTCTTTTAATTTTGAAAACCTAATACACTCCTATATATATGTTTATTACCTTTAGGTCACAACTAGCATAAATCTTTTCACTTTTCATAATTTTCCATTATAGTTTCTAGGTAAAATTAATTTTATAATCCGTTTAAAATTTCTTATAGCTTGTTATAATCTATTTTACGGTTCTTATAAATTGATACTTTCATTATTATAATCCTTATCCATACAACTGACACACTATTTTTTAATTTGATTAGATTAATGTCTAGTAGATTATTGACTACATAGCATGTCCGTTTAAAAATAATTTTTAAATCAATATATTCGATAAATTGAATTAAAGCTATTAGTGTTATTGTTATTAGTGGACGGTTGACATGGTTATAGTTGAAATTTCAATATATCAAATTTATCGAGTTAGTTGGTTGAACTACTTATCGACTAATCCAACTTAAATTTAAACTAATACAAAATTAGACTATTTTAAATTAGTATTTATTTTAAAATATTTTTTTTGATTGTTACTAAATTTTAGCTATAGTATTAGAATTCAACTTGAATTTAAACGTTAACAAAATTTCAACTATTTTAAAATTATAATTTATTTTAAAATATTCCTTTTGGATAAAAAATTTGTGTGATTGTTACACGAAAAAACAATAACAAAAACATATTAACAAATAAAATTCATAAAATTGTATTCATTTTTAAAATAACCGATTTGTTGCATGAAAAATAAAGAAATATACATTTAAAATCGTGGATTTGTTAGACAAAAAATGTATACATTTTCCTATTGTATTTAGTCTTTTTTTAAAACATATTCACCCTAACCTAAAATTAGGTTTAAATGTATCTCATCCTTTATATAAGTTTCACGTGATAAAAATCTATAGTCAACAAAAAACATAAACAAAAAATATTACTAAATTCGATACTTAAAAGTAGTTCTATATTCTATCTCAGTTCTTAAACCAATAAGTCAACAATGGAAAATTAAAGTCAAGATCATTTGACTCTGGAAAATCTTTACAAAAGAGTATGACCAGACAATATAATTAGTTTTGGTTAATGATCAAGTAAGTTATTATCTATCGATATTTTGTATACATTTATATGATTTTATCGAAACTTTAACAAAAAAAAATATTTGTTCTTTTTAGGGTTCAAAAATTCATAGAACAGTAAAGAAAGACCTCCTTAGAAAATTTGGTCATTTATTGCAAGAGAGAGATACTAAGATAATTAGTAATTTATAAGTATGTGAAGCAACTGGTTCTTTCAAAACCAGTTCTCATAAGTACAAGATCTCATTTTTCTACATTACTTCTGTAAGGGCAACTGATCATTTGCCAAATAATTTATTTGGTTTCAAATTTGTAAATTACAATAAATTATTTGGCAGAAATCTTGATAACAAGTAACTAATTGGTGAGTTTTCTAAATCCATTATTTTAAGTTTTCTTATTTTTTAATTTTAGAATTTAATATTTATATATTAAAAACGTGAAATCAATTTATGTAATATTATTCAAAATATTATATTTTGATAACTAAAATATTTTTTATGTAAAATTTATTAGTAAAGAAACTATACCATTCAAAATATAAAATTTGTATATTATTCGAAATTGATTACCAATATGTTGTACGAGATTAAATTGTATGTAATTTTATAATATATATTTTTAATTTTAAACTACAAATTTTTTAAGCCTAAAAATACAATTAATATATGTATATGGTTTTGAATAGGAACATCTAAAATTTATAAATAAATAATGTTTTTTTATAAAAGTTGTTGCGTTAAATTTAAGAGAAGATGTTTCACAATTAAAATCAAAATTATTATAACTTTTTTATATTTTATATTATTTCATGTAAGATAATATAGATTATTCCATTTCAAAATAAGCAAGTAAACTATATACCCATGTATTTGATTTATTTATGTTATAGAATTGTTTTATAAAACTTGAAGCTGAGAATTTAGCTTCAAATAAATCGAAAGCAGTTTAAATTTTATATTTTGTATTTAACATTTATTTTGGAATATATTTTGGTATATTCCAAAATAATAACAAAATTTTTAGCTATATTATTTGAAATTAGTATTGGATTTCAATTTTTTATTGTTTATAATGTTGTATTGTTACTAAATTTTAGCTGTATTTTGGAATCCAACTTGAATTTAAACATTAACAAAATTTCAACTATTTTAAAATTAGCATTTATTTTAGAATATTCTTTTTGATAACAAATTTCAAAATTGTTAGACAAAAAAATAAAAAAATATACATTTTTAAAATACCCAATTTGTTTGACAAAAAAACAATAACAAAATTCACTTATTTATTTATGGTAAAATTAATTTTTTCATTTTTTCCAATAAATTAATTTACATTATTAAATTATATAAAAAAAATATTTTGTATTTAATAGAGAAAAATTTATAACATACATAAAATAATAATATTTTATAATAATGAATTTATGAATCTAAATGAAGACATATCCAAAAATCTAAATGAACACGAGTTTAAAAACCAAAATAAATACGAGTCTTAAAACCTATATAAACATGGATCTAAAGCTTAAATAAACATGAGACTAAAAAGTAAATTAACATGAATCTTAAAACCTAAATGAACATGGTTTATAATGAACACGGGTTTAAAAACTTTATCCGAGTAAAAAAATTATACACAAACATTATAATACATCAAAATCTTAATAAATAGAAAGCAAAAAATATATTTCGTATACAACACGTGTCATCACTATAAACTAAATTTTAGTTTATTAAATATATAAAATGAATAAATTTGTATATACAAATAAAATAAAATAAAGTAAATAAATATCACATATAAATATTATAAATAATTATAAATATATATATATTTTTTTATAAAAAATATCTTGTAGACAACACATGTGATAATCTAATATATATATATATTGCTTTTTTCTTTTTCTTTTCCCGTGTACGTATACATTTGCGTATAATTGTATTTTAATCATTTACACAAAAATAATATAAAGTATTTTAAATCAGAATCGAACGTGCTAATTCATGAACCTTTGTTTACAACTTATCGATCACATGCCGATCCTAAATCAACGGTGAAACAACCCATTGATACCAAAAAAAAACTCATTTAGTACTAAAATCACTGTCAGAAATGTTGTTTTACTATTTAAGTAATCTGATACAATGAGATTCTTGCACCAATTTTAATTAAAGGGGATCAGATTCAAAGCATAATAACATAGAAAATAATATAAATTGTTGGGTCAAAACTCAAAATTTCCTTCAAGAGTTTTAAAATCATATGTATCATTAACTAATATATATATATATATATATATATATAAATATATTAGAAAGTTGTAATGTTAGTCTAGGTCGTGGATTAATTTCTTCAAATGCGAAATTGATAATCATTTTCATTTAACCACCAGATATTTAAATTTGGACCGAATTCGCCTTCTAAAAATTTGATTTTGATTTCGACCCAAACTTCCCATTTAGTTTATATATATTAATGGTAAACTTGAAAATCTCACTAATTAGCTTATGTAAAAAAAAATTAGGCATTAAGTTATATAAAGTGAATTTGTTAAACTTTAGTTATATATACAAGTTTGTACGTAACTGAATCCGTTACTTAAATTAGTAGATCTTGTGAACAACAATTTTTTTTTCCAACATTTGATCACAACTTATCGGTCCATAGCCAAATTTCTATATAATGTAAATAGTAAAATTTAAATTTTAGGTATGAAATAGTGATCACTTCGGTTGTAATCAACAATTAACACAATTCTTTTGGTGGGGAGAGATTTCATTATTGATCTGTCGGTTAATTATAAAAAGAAGATTTAATTATGTTTTAAAAGAAGGAAAAAAAAAATCTATAGTTTCATAGAATAAGACTTAGAAAAATGGACGGTTGAGATGCAAACAAGTGGGGTCATAATGAAGCATCCAGAAACTTCCAAATCCTCTTTGGTATCAAAGATATATCGTCTTATAAACATTGAAGCTAAAAAGCTATCTTTCTCATAAATTCTCCATTATTACCTCTCGAAAAATCTGAGACTTTTGAAAGAAGAAGAAGAAGAAGAAGAAAAGATGACGAAAGACAGGAAGATCGGAGTAGCTATGGATTTCTCAGAGAGCAGCAAAAACGCACTTCAATGGACAATTGATAATTTAGCTGATAAAGGAGATACTCTTTACATCATCCACACTCTTCCTCTCTCTGATGATGAATCTCGTAACTCCCTCTGGTTCAAAACCGGTTCTCGTAAGTTCCTTTCTTTCTTTTTTTCTGAATCTTTCGATTGATTTCTTGGTTCAATCCGGTTTATGTTTGTTCTGCAGCTCTCATACCGTTGGTAGAGTTTAGGGAACCGGAAACTATGGAGAAATATGGTGTTAAAATCGATATCGTTTGTCTTGACATGCTTGACACTGGTTCGAGACAGAAAGAGGTTTTTTTTAAAACATTTTGTTTTTGATTATTGTTGGATTATTTATTGATAAATGATGATTGATTTGTGGAATTTAATTAGGTGAGTGTAGTGACGAAATTGTATTGGGGAGATGCAAGAGAGAAGCTAGTTGATGCTGTTAAAGATCTTAAACTTGATTCTCTTGTCATGGGAAGCAGAGGCCTTAGTGCCCTTCAGAGGTTTTTTTCTTTCTACTTTTTTATTTTCTAATTCTGATTAATCCAATTTGATATAGCCAATAATTAATTGCTAAGGTTTAGTATTGATGTAGAATTGTAATTTGTGAAGATGATTAGCATAGTCATTGATTTAACTTGATGTAGGTCCAAAATGCTTGATTTAAACAAATTTTGTTACCTAAAGACAATGTCAAATACCAGTGGATTTGAGACCTTGGTTTAACATTCTAAAACTATCTTATTTTTCTTGGAACAAATTTTTTAAATTAAACTTCATTCTAATTTTTATTTAATAAATGATCTATATGACAAGTACTTCTCACCGATAGGTCTAGCTTTAATTTTTTTTTGTCTTTGTATAGTAATAAGAAGAAAAAAACAAAACATTTGATATTAATTTGTTTAGTCTCCAAAAAGGTTAACCTAATTGTTTTTTTTAATATGAAATTTATTGATCAACACAAGAAGTAAATATTTAGAAGAAGGTTAAATATTTGAAGAGTGACATATTATAAATGTCTTTTTTCTTTTTGTGAAATGTTATAAATGTTTATCTGTAAATGACTAATAATATAAAATAAAAAATATGTGGAAACAGGATAATAATGGGAAGCGTGAGTAGCTTTGTCCTCCAACACGCACCTTGCCCTGTCACCGTCGTGAAGGATCAAATTTCTCACTAATAAAGCTGTCTTTTTTTCTTTCTCATATGTGTGTCCTACCAGAATAATCATCACATTTTCTGTTTTCAATAAATTAAAGAACCTTTGTGCTGTTTGTATTTGAAATTCTATCAATCTATTGAATCATACACTTGTCGCCAACAAAACAGAGGCCAAAGTTTTCTGTTCTAGTTTTTGGGTTTTCTTGCTTTTTATTTGAAGTTATTATTATTTTTATGTATTTTGCTGGAATCACTCCATGTGATTGCTTGAACATGTGGTGGGTTCGACTAAATAGTACTTTACTATAATAATAAATAAACAAAGAAATATTGCGTTACAGAATTCAAATGGGCAGTTGGAAAACTTCTCCTTATTTATTGACTTATGTGCAAACAAAATATTAAACTATTTTTTATTTTAATAGAAATTCATTTTATTTATATATCTGTAGACATAGACAAGACATTTTCTAAGTTTACGTTAAACAGATAAATATTCATTGTGATGATATTTTATTTTGTTTTTAGCTTGTGAGCGTCATGAAGTAAGTCTTTTGCAAAACCTCTTGTATGTGATCTGCTTCGGTTTTAGACCAAACTCTTTCCACAATATTAGGCTTCAAAAAACATTTTTTTTGTTAACACTAAGTCGCATACCGATCTATTAGTCAAATTCTTACATAATGTAGATAGTAAAACTCGATATCTGAATATGCAAATACGTCTGTCTTTAGTGGATTTACCACTTACCACTAGAATAAATATCACATGCAAAACCGACATATTCTGACAGTTGCCTTTTATATTTTTATTGTTTTCTATTAAATAAAGGAGAAGTATAAAATGTTAAGGGACTTGAAGAAGCCAATCACAAATGAAAAAACCCAATTAATCAGATCAATGAATAAAGCCCATAATTAAAGAGATAGCCTGTGAGAGAAGAGTGAGTTAATGGAGGCACCTTCAATCACCATTGTTCTGTTGGAACTTGATTAGTTTGAACGAGAAATATAATTAAATGAGGCAATTTGGGAAAGTTGTTTAAAATAATTAATTCTCTAGCGGACCAAATCTTAATTGGTTTTAGACCTTTTAAGAGAATCCTCAAATGGTTATGACATCTTAAGCACGTCTTTGTTTGCTATTGGGCTACCAAAAACTTGAGGTCTTTTAAAGCCCATAAACTAAAGAGTTTGTCATAGTTTGGTGTCGTCTCCTTCTTTGGTTCTTGACCGAAAATTCAAAAGAAAAATCTTAAAATTCAATGTGTTGATTGTCGCATTGATTTCGGTCATAAATCTAAATTTGATTTTGATCGATTCTATATAAGAACAAAAACGTTCTATGAATTAGTCACTTGATTTTCTCATCATTCTAAATTGTAAGTGTCAGTTTTTATTGTGAGTTCAAAGTAGAATTTTTAGGTTTGTAGATTCCACGGTTTGGTGAAGAAATCGTGGTCTATGATGATTGTATCATGGTATTCAAGTCTCTCTATCACCGCCTCACTGCAGAAGATTCATTGAATTTTGGAAAGAGATCAAATCTCGACTTCATCCTTTCTCAATTTTATATGAATTATTTTCAGTTTTATTTTGTATTTTAAAGCTTTTTAATCCGAATTTGGATCTATAAATCGTGTAAGATCACTCCAAGTGACGTCGAATTAAAAGGACTAACAGTCTGAATCCAATGAATCCATTGATTCGGATTATTAATCGCTCGATTTCGTTTTAAAATTGCACTTTTAAAAAAGTTTTCATTTTTCCAGATTTTTAGGGCTCTTCGTGTTTTGGTCATTTTTGATTCAATAAAGAGAAGTAATTCCACACCTACTTTTGTTTGTGGTTAAGTCTGGTTCAAATTAAGTGAACCGGGTTTAATTATAAAATCACCTTAACCAGAATCAATTTCCTTGTTCAAATTAAGCGATCCGGTTTAAATCGATTTTTTGATATGTTCGAGTTCAATTTAAGTGAACATGGTTCAATCGATTTCAATTCTAACCACGATTACAATCTAGTCAAAACCGGTTCATTTTAAGTAGCTTAATAGCCACGGTTCATCTGGTTTTTAAATTAATTTCTTGGTTTAAAAACACAATTCAAACCCATTTAAATTAATCTTATCTCTTCTTTTACGTAAAACAAAAACGAATATTTCAAAACAATTTAACCAAATTGTATTTTCTTCTTTTTACTCGTTTTTTTTTTCTTTTTTTCTTTTTTTCAAGGCCATGCATTAAAATTGGGACTGAAAGGTCATTACATTGAGTTTACAATCAATCACAGAAAAACTTAAATTAAGGGGTTTTGTAAACATTAGGCCCAGTCGAGTTTAACTTAATGAAAACAAAAACCACGAGCGCCGCCATACTTTTCCGATGAACCTCTGAGTTGATGCAACACCGGAAAACTTCCACGAGTAAAAGTTTCTTTTTTACTCGTTATCTTCAACAAAATCAAATTTTTTTTTTAACATCATATAATCGATTTATTAATTGGACGGAATGTGATCCTCAAACAAAATATCATTTATACATCTAGGTATGTAGTTGAATTGTTGGCATAGTGATGAGGTTTTATGAGAACGAACTAAAGCATCCGCAGCTCTATTGCAATTCTGATTAGTCCAGCCAAATTCAGCCTCGGAAAATCGATTCCTCTGATTTTGGATTTCGCATATCCATGGGTGTAATCCAAAGTTCTTGGTTTCCTGCTTCAATAATTTGTATAATATCTGATTATCACCTTTAAATTTGATCCGCCTATAACCTCAAATCCAAGCTTGGTGAATAGCCATAAAGAGAGCTTCAGCTTCAGCTTCTAGTACAGAGGAATATGTGTTGCCAATCTTGGATCCTGCTTCTAGAAAAATCTCATTTTCATCTCTAAAGATTCAGACAGCTTTTGACGGTGATGATTTGTTGTTATAACTACAATCGTAATTGCACTTGATATAGCCTACATGTGGCCTTGTCCAATGCTCGTGATTACTTCTTTGCAGTTGCACAAGTAATGAATATGTCGCGGGTGACGTTGAAAACATGGTCCATTCAGAGACATATTTTTGGATTGCTTGATACGTCTGTAACCAAGACATAAATTGTCTATGATAAAGCAACAAGTTTCGGCTCTTCCAGATTCGCCACAATGTCCATAATGGTAGCTACCTTTGAAACAAGCTCAATCATATCGTATTGGCATATTGTAAAATAGATGTTATCTTGTTCTCAAAAGGTACCAAAGGATCTGCCAAATATGGTGATGATATGTTAATGGCTCTCCAAATCGCAACTGCATAAGGACATGTAAAGAAAAGATGATCGAGGGATTCTTCATTTCCACAACATCGACGACATTGAGTTTCATCAAATATTTGTCTCTCCTTTAATAAGGTGCCAAATGCAACAGCTTTTGAAACTAATCTCCGTAAGAAGTGTTGTATCTTAGGTGATGTCTTAAACTTCCACTCTGTTGTTTGACCTCTCGAGAACCCAAAGGTGTACGAATTGTATTGTGGTCCAAGTGTGTTGCCAACCAATATCCAGATTTGACTGTATAATTACTATCATTAGTGTAATTCCATCCTATGATATCATCACTATCAAAAGAATTAATCTTTAGGTTCTTAATCTTAAAAATGTCTGTTGGATCCACTATTGCCTTTAGTAAGTCCAAATTCCATCCTTGATTATTAGAAAGCATCAAATCTGAGACTTTATGCATATGTGATGAAGTATCACTAGTTGACGAGGAGGTCCTGGTGGATGTGTATTTAGCCAAGGATTAGGCTAGAGATTTATATTGGAACCATTGCCGACAACACATTAAAGTCCTTTCTTTACTAATTCTTTGCCTTTATGTAATGATCGCCATAGAAATGAAGGTTTAAATCCCAGGTCAGATTCAATGATGGAGTTGTGAGGATAATATCGATCTTTTAAAACTCTTGCAGCTAAGCTTTGCGGGTTTGTAAGTAATCTCCATAATTGCTTCTCTAGTAACGCTCTGTTGAAACTCTCGATATCCCTAAAACCAAGTCCACCTTTTCTTTTAGGTAAACTTAATCTTTTCCAACTTAACCAATGCATAGCTTTCTTATCACCACCTTTACTCCACCAAAATTTGGATAACACCTTATTGATTTCCTCACAGATACCTTTAGGAAGTTTAAAACAGTTCAATGTATAAACTGGTAGAGCCAGAACCACCGTCTTTAAGAGTATCTCTTTCCCCGCATCTAACATAAATCTATATTTCCATCCTCTTGTTCGTTGTTCTACTTTGTCAACTATATACCAGAACATTTCTTTCTTCTTATGGCCAATTTGTTATGGCAAACCAAGGTATTTCCCATAGCCTCCATCATTGTGTATGTTCAGAATACGTCGCAGATTTGTTTTAACTGTAGCCTGAACCTTACTCCCAAATGTAATGGTCGACTTCCTGAGATTGACGGTCTGTCCCGATGCACGTTCATATTGTTGAAATAGCCTCATTATCGTTGAAACAGATTTCTTATTTGCATGACAGAACAACAAAGTGTCATAAGCAAACACTAAATGGTTTATCATGGGTCCATACTTACTAATCTTCATTCCTTATAAGATTTGCCTCAGCAGCGTGATGTAATAAATGGCTCAATACTTCTCCACAGAGAATGAAAAGATAAGGAGACAAAGGATCTCCTTGTCTTAATCCACGACTCGGTGTGATCGAACCATTCGGTGAACCATTGGTTAGAACTGAGAAAGTAACCGATTCAACACATTGCATAATCCAGTCGATCCAAATGTTTCCAAAACCCATAACACATTGTGTCTTTTAAAAAATGCCACTCTATCTTGTCATAGGCCTGTGAAATGTCCGTCTTAATTGCCATATATGATTTAGAGTAGCGTTTCCTAGTATTTAGTGAATGTAAAAGTTCTTGTACAATCATAACGTTATCCACAATTTGCCGTCCTGGTGTGAAAGTAGCTTGTTCCTCACTTATGATTGAAGGCATAATTGGCTTTAAACTTCGTATCAAGATTTGAGATAATCTTATATCGAACATTACATAGAGTAGTTGATTGGAAATCTGTCATAGTTCTTGGTACCTCTGTTTTCGGTATAAGGCATAAATGGCTGTGATTTGTTCCTGGGTGAAATCGTGATGTGGAGAAAAATTCTTTAACCTCTCTATAGATATCCTATCTTATTCTGGCCAAAATTGATGATAAAATGCACCCGAAAATCCATCTGGCCCTTGTGCTCTATCAGCTACAATCGAAAAAGCTGCAACATCTATCTCTTCATTAGTGATAGATCGTTCAAATTGTGCATTCATTTCCGAAGTTATTCGACTTTGGAAACCTAAGAAGATATCCCGATATGTATTATTAGGTTCCCGTGAACAACAGAACAAGTTAGTGAAATATGCGGCTGCTGTAGGTCCCATATCGTCATCTCCACGACTAATAAAGCCATCATCATTTTCAATGGCAAGTAGACGATTACGAGCTGTGCGTTGTTTAGGTGCCGCATAGAAACTATTTGTGTTTCTATCGCCAGATTGAAGCCATTTTGTTCGACTTCTTAAATGCCAATATTCTTCATCAGCTCGATACACTTTATGTAGTTCCTTCTATAAAGTTTGTATCTCAATAGTGGAAAGCATCCTTTGAGACAAGCCATGGTCGATATATCTTCAAATCTCGAATAGTAGTAGCAGCATTAGTGCGGTTTTGCTTCTTCCATCTTGAAATAGATCGTCTACAAGATTGAATTCTCATCTCTAGTGTTGTACCACGTCGTGTTTGGCGCCAAGATTGCAACACATTATCCTTAAATCCATCTCGGTTAAACATCCTTTTGTCATATCTAAATTTTCCCTAACGAGTATCACTTTTCTGACTACAATTTGGAATAATTGGACGATGATCGAAGCTCTCAAAGGGAAAAAACTCAAGCTGTGTAGAAGGAAAATGAGACAACCATTCATTGTTTGCCATTGCACGATCAAGACAGCACCACACACGGTGAGAATATCGCATCCCAGTCCAAGAAAATTGATCCCCTATTGATTTTTAATGTCATGAAATTGGCAGGTATTAACCATACGCCAAAAATATGTAAAGCTTCACTCCAGGCGTCTAACACCACCACGTTTCTCCGAGTTATTTTTGATTTCATTAAAATCACCAAGTATCAACCAGGGGACTAGCCGTGTCACTGATATCCTCTCTAGTCTTTCCCAAAGATGATTCTGATGGCTTGGATTCGGTGGTCCATAGACAAAAGACAAGTAATAAGAAAATCCATTACTTTCAATAGAAACATCAATCAAATTTTCAGACATGAAACCAACTGAAATAGATAAAGATTTCTTCCATATAATAGCTAAACCCCCACTTATACCTTGAGGGGGAAACATAGTAATCGTATCCTAAGAGATTACACAAGTCATGGATTGCATCATCTTGTTGTTTTGTTTCCGAGAGGCAGATTATGTCCGAGAGATAGTTCTGATGTATTTCTTTTAGCCGTCGAACTGTCAAGTCATTGCACAGACCTTGACAGTTCCAACCTGTTGTAATCATGGATCCGCGGGTGGTTTGGGAACCACCAAAACCTGAATCTTGTTGATGGGAAAGTCACTATCATCAGCAACATCTAGATAGTTATCAGACCTGAAAGTGTGCTTCCGAGAAGAGGATCCTTTAGCCGTCTCGTCATACTTGCGCTTCCGTGGAGAGGAGATCAAAGAGTGCTCTGTCACCATGTCGGGATCCAATGTGTCATCATTTGCCCGCATAAGTAATTGGGCTTCATCCGTAGGACCATCAACTAGAGCCACACCTTCAACATTCATGTCATTGTCATTTACAACATCCTCTGCATCATTTGGCTCAGGAGAAAGTTCACGGATTTGTACTCTCGCATTGAGAGGATCAGGCTGGTTATCATCCTCATCATGGTCATCCTCACTTCTCGATGAATTACCTGGAACGCCATTCTCAAGTACATAAGCACCCGAATTATGTGTAATGAGGTCACACATTTCACATACACCACATAATCTTTCGTACCTTAACCTCAAAAGTGTGTTCACCCCTGGTGTGAATTGAAAGTACTTTTGGAACTGCATGGGCATGGTGAGATCCCAATTGAGACATAATCTGGCAAATTCAACTCGTGTTGCAGTTTTAGAATTGAAATCCGTATGATGGAGTGGATCCATAGCACTTCCAATATGACTAACCACCGCTCTCGTTAGGAATTGGAGTGGGATACCCTTAATTTGTATCCATAAAAGAATGTAGTTCAGCATCAGTGGATTCATCGTTGGCGTCCACCGTTGAAGAACCAACATCCGTTCAGCGAAAGACCATGGGCCACGAACAAGTACCGACTCCATCAAGTGTTCAATGGGAAATATAAACTGAAAGCATCCACCATCTACCAATCTGCCTTGTGTGATTCCGCCAAGGCCCCAAGTACGTGGTAAAACCGCAATGATAGATCGGATGTTTTGACGGCATGGGATAGTAGGTCTTCCCACAATCACAAAGCGATTTTCATTCGTAGCCTGGGATAGTTACTTCCTGTGGGAGAACGAACGGCTCGGCGGAAGCACCAATGTCCAAATCTTGAAAAGAATGTCGAAGATTGTTTGCCATTGTAAACAGAAAGTAATTATAGCGTACAATCAGAATTCGAATGCGATTGATTTGTTCGCCAAAGTGATGACCCAAAACTCTCTGTTTTATATAAATAGAAGTCTCTGTAAGAGAGGAATAAGCTTCACGTCGTGATTTTAACAACGTGGGTATAACCACCGAAAGTGAGGGAAGATTCCGGTCTACTACTTCAGCGTTGAGGGAGATAACTGTCACCGATTGATAGTTGAAGAATTGAATTACAAATAATTGCCAAAATATCGCCAAATCACCATAATTTTTTTTTAAATGGAAAAATGTTCAAATGGTTTTCAACAAAATCAACTATTTATACGTTTTTTACGCTTACGTTTACTTGTAATTATTTTGTTAAATTTTTACCTTGAATACACTCTCACACTTGTTACTACGTATTTTCATTACGTTTCATAGTTACGAGTTTAAATAAGTTTCTTGTTACGTTTTAAATTTACGTTTATTTTCTTCTAATTATATTAAATCCGTTTTTTTACCCTTCTAATTCTTCTTAATTTTTGTGTTTATTCACAGAAAATTATTGCATCCAATTTGTTGATTCCAATATCAACTCCCTTGCACCTAAGCAAACTAATGATGATTTTTTTGGTTTTAATGTTAGTATTAGACCAAAAAAAAGATTAAGCAAGCTTCAAGAGTTTAATTACAAATCAGAACGGAAACGAAATGCAACTAAAGTAATAGCCAATAATGGAGTTAAGACTATCTACATGAGTGATAGATAAAAGCCTATTACGCATCATGGAATCTATGGTAGCCAAGATAACATTAATAGGTGAGGAGGTTGATTTGAAGATCCGAGCATTCCTTTCAGACCACAGAGTGTAGACCACCGTTTGTAAGAGGAGCTTTAATACCTTCGTTACATGGGCGGTACGGTTAGTGCATGAGAAATAAGAAAAAGCTTCAGCCAACGTGGTTGGAGGGGTAGGAGTAATCCTAGAAACAAAAGCCAGCCAAATATCCTTGGAAACCTGGCAGTCAAAACAGAGATGGTGGTGATTTTCCATTTGATGAGTGCACAACACACATTGTTGAGAGACAACTATTCCCTAGGAAGGAAGATGATCCTTGGTAGGAAGCCTTTGAAGAGCTGCAAGCCAAAGAATGAAGGAGAACCTCATGACAGCGTCGAAGAACCAAACAGAGCGAGTCCATTGCAGCGATTGCGATGAAGTTTTGAGATGCATACAAGTGTACTTGGAGGATAATATGTGTCTCTAAGTGGAGGTCGATGATCTCCATAGGTAAATATCTTATCCGAACTCTGGTGAAGGTGGTGGTATCAAGGATAAGATTGCTTGAATCTCAATAAATGCATCATACGTGGCAGGAGGAAAAGACCAATCGCCATCAATGACATCATCCTGCACATTTGCATCCAAGGGAATCCGAATAGTGGTAGGACCATTGTTGCCAAGAACCTCAATCAATGGACCAATATCAAGTCAAGAGTCAAACCAAAACTTAACAGATTGGCCATTGTTAACCTAGCACTTTAGCAAACCATTGAGAAGAGGTTTTAACCGCAGCCAACTCCTAATAGTAGGAGAAAACCGATTGTTGTCGTTAGTTACCCAAAAGCTCTTCCTTGAGAATATATTTTTCCTAACCCATGCGACCCATAGTGACTTCGAGGCTACAAACAAACTCCAAATCTGCTTGAGCCTGAAAATAGTTTGAAAGTCTTCAAGGCACCTGATGTCAAGGCCTCCCTCATGCTTAGGTTGACAAAGTTCTTTCCAAGCTACCCGTGCCCTAAGAGAAGGAATGGACTTATTCTTCCACAGAAACACAGAGCAAAGTAAGTCAACCATATTATAGAACTGTTTAAGGAGATCAAAAACTTGAGAGTGACTTTTCCAGCAAATGAAAGAAACCTTGCCGTCCATGAATAGATTTTTGGATGTGATTCTTTCCAAAAAGGGTTGAAGGTTAGCCATGTTAAGCTTCCTAGAACTGAGCGGAACACCCAAGTACCTTGTAGGTAAGCAACTAGCTGAGAATCCCATATTCTGACATTGCTAAGTAATGTAAGATGCACTGCAACCACTAAAAAAAAACTTCCAATTTTTCCTCGTTGGTTTTCAGCCTTGAGTACGCGTGAAATTGGTCAAGTATCTCCACGATAGTGTTGATGGACCGAGTGGATAATTATGTATAAGTCATCTGCAAACATCACTTGAGTGACAAATGGTTCTATATACTTAGGATGAGGAATAATCTCTCTTGTTTACTCAACACTATTTAGCATCCTTGACAACGGTTCCAGTGCTAAAATGAAGAGCTGAGATGAGATAGGGTCACCATGTCGCAACCTTTTTGCTCCAGGGAAGGACCCAACCAGTTCACTATTAATGGATATGGAGAATCTCGGAGTTGTTATGCACTGTTCCAAGATCTAAAAATCATAGGGAAATCCATTGCCTCTAGAACTTTAAGAAGGTAATCCCAACATAGTTTATCAAACGCTTTCCTGTAATCAATTTTGAAAGTGCATCCTTTGGGAGCAGAAGCACTGATGCAATCCTACTCAAGATCCTATAGAGAAGTTGGTAAAGGGACTAGATAGAACAAAAATGATGCGGAAAGTCTTTCTATGGTGGCACTCGAGCAAGATTTTTTCGAGTTTGGGGTCGAGTGAACTCGGAATTGAATGAAATTTGATGGTAGAAGAGTTGAGAAGCTTATGCGTTTGCTGGTCAAGTTTCAGCTCGATCCGACGATTGAGTGAATAGAAATAAGTGCAAAGATAGAGCAGAACAACCAAAATGTTTATGTAGTTGAAGAGACAACTTGAGACCACGTTTTGGAGTGTTGAATTTGATAAAAGACTTTTCATTTTATGATTCAAATCCATGATGAATTACAAAGAAATAACCTAAGTGTTAAAATAGAAAAACAAGAGTAAAGACTAGTATAGGAAATTCAAAATAGAAATAAATGATAGGTTGAATGACTCTTGGACCACTCCCACGCCAATCCAAGAGGTTCTTTGGTCTTTCCATTGTTTGTTGGACCTTGAGGAGAATCGCAAATGGGCCATTGTGATGTGAATCATTTGCCTCCTTAAAAACCTCTCCAAGAAAACCTATTGGGACAAAACTTGGAAGAGGGAAAAAGAGTGCAAAATGAATCACATACCCATTGAGAGATTTTCATATTCTTTATCTTCCAAGTTTGATAAGTCTTCTTGCACCATACACCAATGCCTTTCTTGATTTTGGTAGCCGTTGTGCCTTTGTTTGACTTCAATTCTTCCTTGGCTACAAGCTTTCCTTGGCTACATGCTTAAGGCTGCTCAGTATCATATCAAACACGATCATAGCCTCTTGCAAGCTCAGTAGCTAATAGAACGTTTTCTCCCAATGTACGACCGCTAAGGAAAACAGCCTGGTTTTGAGAGACACAAAGAGGACATACCAGTGTCAGCCTATTAGATATGATCTTAGAACAAATCTTGTAGATGAAGATACATCAACTGATTGGCCGCAATTCACCAAGCTTTGAGGCCTCTAGAGTCTTGGGCACAAGTGCAATATAAGTGTTATTAAAGTCCTTGAGGATATGACCATTGGAGAAGAACTCCATAACTACACAGTAACATCCACACCAACAATACTCCATGTGGCCCTGAAGAACTCAGTAGTCATCAGACCCTAGATTCTTGTCGAGGGTAATTCAAAGAAAGTGTGCCTAATTTTCTCTTCAGTCACAGCCTTTGAGAGCCCTTCAGTGTGCTCTTGAAAACACCTGAAAGGTAGAAGGTCCCTTAAAAAAATTCAGAGAAGAGGGTGAAGTTGGCAAATCAGTACTTCCGAGCATGGATTGGAAGTATGAGACTGCAAGAGCCTTCATGTCATTTGTATTAGTAAGTCTAGAGCCATCCTCAGCCGTATGAAAATGAATGTGGTTTGCTGCTGCACGCTAAAGGAGGGACTTGTGGAAGAAAGCAGAGTTGCGATCCCCAAGTTTGAGCCACTGTACTCGTTACTTCTGCCTAAAGAATTTCTCTTGAGCTCGCTGGAACTTCATCCATTTCTCCCTAGCTTCATGTTCCTGCTAAACAAGAAGAGTAGAAGGCACAATAAGGATTCGCTTTTGTAGCTCAGTAGTGACATCCGCAAGCTCCTTAACTCTCTTGGATATGTGACTAAATTTTGTTTTGTTGATCAGCCGCAAGCAAGGCTTTAATAGCTTTAGAGAACGCTCGAGTTGGAACTGTCTTGTCCCATAGATATCTGCAGGAGATCATGTTTCAGATTCATCATCCAAAAAGGATGGATGGTCAATAATATGTGGGAAGAACCTAAATGGCCTGCATAGTCGGGTCTGGAGACATGGCACACGGAACATCAAAAGAGCATGGTCTGATTGGCTTGGCTCAAAGAGCTTTGAGTAAGCATCCAGAAATTGAGAAGCCCAACGTTGATTGATTAGCGCATGGTCTATTTTTTTCGCAGTTGGATTTGCAGGCTGGTTATTCCACCACGAGAAAGGCAATCCTTTCGTTGGAGCCTCAAACAATTCAACGTCTTTAATGGCTAAATTGAAATCTTCCATGCCTGAGGTGTCAACTGCGTGATTCGGGAAAGCAGAGTGATGAGTGAGCTTCAATATCTTATTGAAGTCACCTGTCACTGCCCATGGATACCTTGGTGCAAGAGTGTTGTTATGTATTTCCCTTAATTTCTCCCAGAGTCTGATCCTATTCCTAAGAACATTAAACCCATAAGCAAAAGATACTGTAAGGTTCACATTTTGTGTAGGGATGTGAAATCCACAAGTAATAGCTGAGCTGAGGCCGAGAAAACTAGAACCAAAATAAGGGGACTCCAATAAATTATTATACGACCAGTAAAATGGTGCTCAAATTCCCAAAAAACCTCCAACTTTGAGGTATTCGCTATACGAGCAGCATTCTCAGACTGCATATGCGATTCAATAAAAGCACCAAACAAGGACTTGTGGAAGCTAATCCAACGGAGAAGCATTATTTGTCGACGACAGCTATTGAGCCCGCGAATGTTCCACACAAAAAAACATGACAAAAGGTAGGTGAGATTCTTGTGAGGAAGTAGCCTTACAACCACTCTTATTCCGTGTAACTAGAGAGAAATTTCTATCAGTAGTTGATTGTTCCCCAGCTGCAGCATCAACTGGATTAGGCGAGGAGTTCTTTGCATTCTCAGAGGTTTCACCAGTAGTGGAGGCTGCTGGAGTGTTACCTTTGGCAGGGCTTGTTTGAGCAACATGATCAGGAAGTGCTTTTGGGGGATCTAGGGGAGTTAGTGGTGCAATCGACTGAGCCAACAATACATCGACCTCAGGAGTACGATTGTCTGCAATGGGGTGTTTTTCCTTTTGCCTATGAGAAGGTGATTTGGATCGAGAGCGGGAGCGAGAGCGAAATGCATCAGTTGGTCTAGAATGAGACCTGCCTGATTTGCGAGTTTTAGATGAAGCACTTTTAGGTGGTGGTATCCTCTTAGGCTGCGGCAAGGGAAATACATAGCATTATGGCCAAATTGGCTACATGAAAGCCACTTAGGTGGGAGCCAAAGATAGGTAACTTATATAGTGAACTCCTTGCCATTGGGAAAGCCAGATATGATTTTTTTAGGTAGATTTCCTATTAAATCAACCTCAATGACAACTTTTGCTACCTTAAACGATTCCTTTCTAGTGGTTTCAGGCGAGAGCGCAATAGGTCTTCCAATTCTCGTTGCTAGACGACCAATACTTTCTTGGTTAAACAAGATGAAAGGGACACCTCGCATCTCAACTGTTATTTGAGCCTTAGTGAGAGGAGAGGTATTTGGAGTGAGCTCCGGTGACCAAGGGGCCACAGTTATTGTCCGGCCAGCAATATTCCATAAGTTCATACTAAGAATTATCGCCTTCGTTCTGGGGGATGTTACTTTGAGAAGAAAAGCTCCATCCCTAAGCTTGTGGATGTAAATTCATGGACCAGACCTTACCCAAAGGGCATTAAACTCCAATTACTCAATCTATATCAAGGGGAGTGCCTAGGAATCTTGCAAAGACATAGTCCTTGAACTCTTCCTTTGTTGCGTTCAGGTTCTCCTCTCGATGAGGATGAAGGCAACACCCAAATCATGGGTAGTGGGAGTCCCAATGCTGTGAAGGCTTGACTTATCCTTGAATAAATTAGCCCAAGTATTTGGCTATGTCATATCAGCAATCGGCTGAGAAACTAAGAGAGGCTCCACCAGAGAAACAACTAGGGAAACCGTCGAGACATCAATTGTTGGTTGGGGAGGAGCTGAGGTTGGAATATCAACCTTCGCCGAGGAAGGAAGAGGAGATTCAACTACTGGATCAACTTAGGTAAGGACTTCCACTGTAGCAGGAATGTCATGGCGTGAAAGCCGCAGCACCGACAAGTGGTTGATGCTTTGTCGGAGTCGCACTTTTAATCGCCTTTAGAACTTAGGGATTTTGACTTTTTAATTTTCTTTCAATCGTCTTCCTAACTAATGAGTTGACACTCTCCGGGAGTGCTGCTATTAATTGTTCAAGAACTCGTGGTTCCAAATGCTAAACCTGAAAAATTTGATCGAATGGATTTCAATGTATGTCAGGACAAAATGTTGTTCTTTTTTACAGTACTAAAATTGGCACAATACTTAACTAAGGATAGGCATGTGCTTCCTCCGAATAATAGCGACCCACACGCTTTGGTTAGTGTCCATGCATGGGACCATAGAGATGACGTATAATGGGTACATTAAGGCTCATGCTCGTTTGGAAAGATCTCTTTTTAAGGTCTTCCAAGAGTACAAAACCTCCAAGTCTCTTTGGGAAGCTTTGGAAGGTAAGTACTAGGTGTACAATGTTGGCTCCGGGAAATTTGCTATCTGCAGATTCCTAGACTTCAAAATGGTGGATTCAAAACCCATCATGGAACAAGTCCATGAACTTCAAATGCTTGTACACGAGCTTGCAAAAGAGGGGATGAAAATCCGTGAGATTTTCGTTGTGAATTGCTTCATTGAGAAGTTGCCGCCAAGCTAGATAGGCTTCAAGTGGTATCTCGACTACAAGCAAAAGCAACTCACCTTGCTGAACTTGGTCTCAAGGCTTCAAAACCATTCTTCCAAACGTGAAAAGTCAGACTCGTTTATGGTGGATCACAATGCCAACATGGCCGAGTACAACCATAACATTAAGGAAAAGGTCGGGCCTCCACCTGCTGGTTCCAAACATGATAAAAAACCATTAGGATCTAAGGCTTCCCTTGGTGTCAAGAATACCAACAAGAAGTTTGTTGGGAAGTGCAACTATTGCAAGAAGGTTGTACACAAGATGGATGATTGTCGTTCCCATCTCAAAATTGTTCATAGTATACATAAGATGAATATGATGGTTCGTTCAATTCTGTTTGTCGAGAACATGGTATTATCCATTAAATCATTGCTTGCTATTCACCAGAATTAAATGGCATTGTAGAACGCAAAAACCAAACTTTAAAAGAGATGATGAACGCTATGCTCTAGGAATCTGGTAGACCCCATAATCTGTAGGGGGGGGTGGGGAAGCGTTGCTCACATCAGACTATATTTGAAAAATATACCATATAAAGCTACGGGCAAAACGCCTTCTGAGCTTTGGAAAGGTAAATAAAGTACCTTCATACAAATACCTCAAAGTGTGGGGGTATCTCGCGAAAGTTTTCGTACCACCTTCTAAAAAGGCAAATACAGGTGAAAACCGTGGATTGTATCTTCCTCGGTTTTGCACACAATAGTAGTGCTTATCGCTTTTTGGTATGGAATCTAGATATTTCTGATATCCACAAAGATACGATAATGGCGTCTCAAAATGCTTTATTTTCAAAGATGTTCCTATGTGGGAGAAACAAGTCCCTGTTATTAGAGTACGTTGTGATAGTCAGTCGGCTATCGCACGTACACACAATACAATATATAGCGGTAAGTCTCATCACATTCGTTGACGACACAAAACCATCATACATTTGGTTTCGAGTAGTGTGATCAAAGTCGATCACATTTAGTCTGCTAATAACTTAGCAGATCCATTCACAAAAGGCTTTGCAAGAGACCAAGTGTTGAAATCGTCTAAAAGAATGGGTTTAAAGTATGTTGACACAATAATTATATGATGGATACCCAACTTATATGACTGGAGATCCCATGAGATAGGTTCAATGAAACAGTTAAATCACATAGATTGTTATCAAAGCACGACACTACCATTCCTAAACGATAATCGTCGTGCACAGCAATAAACATTAAGGTTAAAAGATGCTTTAATGATCACAATAGCTTTGATATATCAGCAAAGTCACAAATGCTACTTCTTAAAACAATGCTATTACATGAATCACCTAGTGAGTGTGAAATGATGCCGTTTTTATGAGAATTTATCCAGGAAAAAATCTCTAAGTTCACTTATGAAATTATCAGGCAAGTTTAAGGCCACAATGAACACAATAAAGAAGCTACTACTGTACCATAAATAACAGTGTGTTATATCGATTGTCTCGGTTTACATAGAATTCCAGAAAGTTCAAGACATCATGTTCACTTTCTAGCCAAGTAAGCCCGACATATATTTATTATGACTGGTTCAAGGTTGAAAAATAGAACCAGCTCAGATACATTGCATTTCGTTTGAACTCACACGTTGTGTAGTCTGTCGTGTCAGTCTGTTGAGTCTTTTTTATCTGTCAGTTAATCAATAACCTACTATGGTTGGAACTATTTCCATTCATATGGAGGATTGTTGGAACTTTATTAGTTTAAATGAGAAATATATAATCAATTTATGCAATTTTGGAAAATTGTTTAAAACAATTAATTTCCTAATGTACCAAGTCTTAATTGGTTTTAGGCCTTTTAAAAGAACACTCAAATGGTTATGGTCTCTTAAGCATGTTTTTGCTTGCTATTGGGCTGCCAAAAACGTGAGGCCCATTAAGCCCATGTACCAAAGAGTTTGCCCTAGCTTGGTGTTGTCTACTTGCTTTGGTTCTTGGCAGAAAATTCAAAAGAAAAATCTTGAAATTTAATATGTTGATTTTCGCATTGATTTCGGTCATAAATCCGAATTTGATTTTGATTAATTCTATATAAGGATAAAAACGTTCTATGAATTAGTCACTTGATTTTTTCATCATTATAAATTGTAAGTTTCAAATTTTTATTGTGAGTTCGAAGTAGAATTTTTAGGTTCATAGATTCCACGATTTGGTGAGGAAATCGTGGTTTATGATGATTGTATCATGGTGTTCAAGTCTCTCTATCACTGCCTCACTACGGAAGATTCATTGAATCTAGGAAAGAGATCAAATCTCGATTTCATCTTTTTTCAATTTTGTAGAATTATTTTCAGTTTTATTTTGTATTCCTAAATTTTTTTAATCCGAATTTGGATCTATAAATCGTGTAAGATTTCTCTAAGTGACATTGAATTAAAAGGACTAACATGTTCTCCATGAATTAGCATGTACAATGTTTTTTATTACAATATAATTTGAAGTAAAAAGCTAGAACTTGCTTACAGAATTCAATAAATACATAAAATCCCTGTATTCAAAATGTTTTAAAAAGAGATGTAGATTGTGCCATAGATTTATTACTATGGCAAATAGCTAAACTTGTGAAGAGATGTGATCAAACCAAAGTAAGTAAATTGAGTCAAAGAAGCTATATAATACTTTGAGAGTTCTTGATAATAATACTTCCTTGTTTTATTTACAAACCTTTCTGTATTTTTTAACTTGTAAGTCGTTAACAATCCTGTAAATGTGGTATAAATTAATCAAATAAAAGATACAAGGTTGGTGGTGATGACACAACTCCCACAAATCCACAATCTGATTTGATAATTCCAGTAACCATAATGAATGTTTTGTTGAGTGAGCTCTCAGACATTAACACCTGGAACTTATGTTGTTGGTAAGAACACTAACTCAAATGCTTACTCCACTACCTTCAGTGCCTCATGCGTTCTTAGCCTGATCCTCCTCGTAGTAACCGTGGTCGAAGGTGCAGGGGAATGTGGTAGATCTTCGCCGGACAATGAGGCAATGAAGCTGGCTCCATGTACAGGTGCGGCTCAAGATGCTAACGCCGCAGTACCAGGAGGTTGTTGTGCTCAGATTAAGAGATTCTCTCAGAACCCAAAATGTCTCTGCGCTGTTCTTCTTTCAGACACGGCTAAAGCCTCCGGTGTCCAGCCTGAAGTTGCACTCACCATTCCTAACCGCTGCAATTTCGCTAACCGCCCTGTTGGTTACAAGTGTGGACGTAAGTTTTTTACTATCTAACTTCATCACAATAACACAGAGTCATTTTACAAAAAAGTTTTTTTTTTTTTGTCAACAATTAGATATATCAACCCGACCCATAGCCTAAAGTCCACTCCCTAAAAATCTTATTTAATCTATCAATTATAGAGGATCAAAATCGAACCCGGAATTTTTGAGTCGTTAGCTGGATTATACTAATAATATAAAGTATCTCATTTTTTTTTTCTTTTTTAGTACATTATTCTCAATATTAATAATATTCAATTAAGCTTTTAATTTGGATTATTGTTATCTATTGTCTTACTAATTGAAAGCCATTTAAATTAACTAAAAGAAATTGTTTTTTTTTTTTGCTTATAGCTTACACGCTTCCATAAAGTGTTGACATTACAAGGATGAAGGAGAAATAAGAGGGTTTTTATGTAGAAGCTTGGAGTTTACTAATTACGACTTTGTCTCTCTGTCTCCATGTACCGTATATTATATGAATAATTACTATGTTTATATGCATCAGTGTGATTGTTATTGAACGTATATCAATAATTTATACTGTTTTCACTCTATTTCAATTTTGTGCTTGAAATTGTTGGAACTGTGTCTGGTCCAAACTGGTGTGTTTTGGAAACATTGATACTACATAGTTACAAGTCACATAAAAGCGAAATAAGCCAAAACTCTATTCATTAATATATCTAAGTTATAGTGTGATCTAAGAATGGCAAGTGCGAGAGAAATTAGGGCTGATGGAAATTTTGGGGTCGAGTGAAACAGTGAAATTGATACGATGATGATTGAGGTCGAGAGTCAGGATCGTCCAACGGGTGATCCTCCTGACAAATCATGATTGTGGTCGGCGAAAGTAACTGGATCGAGCGCTGGTGGTAGAGAAATGGATTAATGATGTGTTTGTGAAAGCTCACATGAGTGTATCTTATCCTCAGGGTTGAATGGAGAGCCAAAAATCACGATCGATTGAGAGGTGCTGGATGCGATGGACTCCTTATGGCAGAACTGTTTAATCGTGAAGGTTCTTGGGCGATCTGTGAACATCGCAATCATGAATAAGAAAATATGTGAGATCTGGAATCATGTAGGATCTATGCACATTATAGATCTACCTCGCCAGTTCTTTATGGTTCGATTCAGTTTTGAAGATGATTATCTTGAAGCTTTTTCAGGTGGCCCTTAGAGAATGTCCGGGAGCCTCCTTTTAGTCCAAGCCTAGGATCCGAATTTTGACCCTCTGCGCAGTCAGATTGTCACTACTCATGTGTGGGTGGGGATTTCTCAGATCCCTCTGAACTTCTACCATAAATTTGTCTTAATGGGTATTGGAAGTAGTTAGGGTAAGCCCATAAGTATGGCTTCTACTACTTTGAGATTTGAGAGAGCCAGATTTTCTCG
Organism: Lepidium didymum; assembly: GCA_963920545.1. Taxonomy (NCBI): domain Eukaryota; kingdom Viridiplantae; phylum Streptophyta; class Magnoliopsida; order Brassicales; family Brassicaceae; genus Lepidium; species Lepidium didymum. The sequence goes on from OY986988.1 coordinate 4,881,954, forward strand.
AATCTGTGTAGAGGAGAATCTTCATAAGCCTTTAAAGGGTTTTGTGTTGATTAATGAGGAGAGATATGCAGTTACTTATGAAGGTTTATCCAATATTTGCTCGATGTGTGGAATTTATGGTCACTCTGTTCATCAGTGTCCATAAGCTATTCATGAACCAGCAGATGTTGAACTTAGTGGTTCAGAGGTGGTTGCAGCTTCAGAGCATGTTGAGATTCCCTCGAAGATGGACGATGCCTTTACATTAGTAACTAAATCGAAGAATAAGTATGATAAGAAATCTGCTAGATTGAATGTTGTCCCAGAGAGTTCAAGTGGAGTTAAGGATCGTGTTTTGAAAGATATTTCTACTTCGTTGAAGCAGAATTTGTCTTTGTCTTATAGTTTTGATCGTTTGAAAACTGATGTGGTGAAGAAAGATTCTAGACTCAAGGCGAGTAGAAATGGAAAGGATAAAGAAAACTCATCAAATTCTGAATCCTTGTAGTTGGTGGTGAGTCAGAATGTTTTAGGGAACAAAGCTTTAAACAAAGTGGATAAGCAGTTTCAAGGTTTTGTTGCAAACAGTGAAAGTTCCGCTGGTCCTGGGGATAAGTGTGTTGGAGGGGTGAAAAAGCCTATGTCCAATAAAGGGAATGGAAGGAATTATGTTCCTACTAAGTGTTTAGTTTTTGGACCTACTAAAGGAGAAATTCTTCTTTCCAGTTCTGGTAAAAGGATGCGTGTTGAAGATACTAATTAGGTTGCTCAAGTGGTATTTTTGTTCGTGGTAAAGTAGAACGAGTTTCAGGTGATACTTCGAACCTGATAGATGTTTCTAAGCCTCCTTCTCGACTGGTCTCTCAGTCTGCTAATGTCCCAGATTCTGTTTCTCCGCTTTAACCTATGGGTGAAGAAGGAGGTAACGTTTCACGTGCATAATGTTTTGCCCCGGTAATTCTCCTTTATTGTGATAGCTTTGTCATGTTGAATTGCATAATCTGAAATTGTGGGGGGCAAATAAACCTAACTTTCGGAGGTCGGTTCGTTATTTACTAAAGAAGAATAAGGTGGATTTATTGGCATTGTTCGAAACTCATGCTAGTTAGGATAAAACATATCCAATTTGGCGAAATTTAGGTTCAAAAACTTTTTTAAAGTGGACTCGGTTGGTCAAAGTGGGGGGAGGGGATTTGTGGATTTTTTGGAAATCAAGTATTGGAACAGTGACAATTATTGACTCAGCTGATCAGTTTATACATGCCATAATCTCTTCGAGTTTGTTGACAGTGAGTCTGATTGCAATTTATGTTACGCCTTCAATTTCTAGACGGCGGGGGTTATGGGATCAGCTCTGTGGAGTGATTCAGAATTTTGATGTTCCTATGGTGGTAGGAGGTGATTTTAATACCATAGTGCAGAGTGATGAACGAACTGGGGGAAATGGATTGCTTTCACATGATTCAACTCAGTTTGCAGGTTGGATTAATGAACTTTCCTTGATTGATTTGGGTTTCAAGGGAACTCAATTTACATGGAAACAAGGTTGTTCCTCATCATCTTTTATTGTCAAAAGACTTGATCGTTGCCTTTGTTGCCCTAGATTGCGTCTTCTTTGGCAAGAAGCTTTGGTAACTCACTTACCGTTTTTGTCATTAGATCACACTCAGTTATTTTTACAGCTCAATCCACAGAGAATTTGTAACCCTCTTCGACAGCCCTTTAGATTTGAAGCAGCTTGGTTATAACACAAGGACTTTAAAGATATGATGATGACTTCATGGGATAATAATGTTAGTACTCCAAGGGATTTGAAGAGGTTCCAGGGTGTTCTTAAGCGTTGGAACCATGAAGTATTTGGTGATATTAATAGACGTAAGGATAAAATCCTCAATGAGATTAAGTGTATTCAAGAGAAGTTGGATTTGTTCCAAACTGATGCGCTTACTAAGGAAGAGGACCTTTTGCTTTCTGCTTTGGATGAAGTGTTAGCTCAAGAGGAAGCTCTTTGGTTCTAGAAATCAAGGGAGAAATGAATTACTTTGGGGGATAGAAACACTTCTTATTTCCACACTTCTACAGTAATCCACAGAAAGCATAACCGAATTGAGATGCTTAAATCTGAAGTTGGTGCTTGGATATCCGATCCTCGTGAGTTGGAAAAACTGGCTTTACCTTACTATACTCGCCTGTTCTCATTAGATGATATTCTGCAACTTTTTTCTCCTTTACCAAATGTTGGTTTTGCGGAGCTTTCACGTGAGGATCTAGCTCGGTTTAATAAACCTTTTTCAGGTTTTGAAATTGAAGGATCTGTGCGGAAGATGTGTAAATACAAAGCTCCAGGGTCAGATGGGTATCAACCTATCTTCTACCAATCAAACTGGGACATTGTTAGGAAATCAGTTTCTGATTTTGTTTCACTTTTTTTGAATCTGGTCAACTACTGAAGGGTACAAATGATGTGTTCTTGGTTCTCATTGCTAAGGTTTTGAAGCCGGAATCAATCAGAGAATTTAGACCAATCAGCTTATGTAATGTGCTCTTTAAGACCATTGCTAAAGTTATGGTTGAGAGGTTAAAGCCAGTCTTGCCACAATTAATTGGTCCGACTCAAACGAGCTTTATATCGGAGAAATTAGGTGTGGATAATATTGTTCTCGTGCAAGAAGTTGTCCATTCGATAAAAAAGAAAGTTGGGCGGAAAGGCTTGACGCAATTGAAGTTGGATTTAGAAAAAGTCTATGACTGAATCCGTTGGGACTTTCTAGAAGATACTCTTCGAGCTGCTAATTTCACGCATACTTGGATTAGTTGGATTACGAGATGCGTTTCAGGTCCTTCAATGTAACCAATTTCGAATGGTAAAAAGATGAACTCATTCACTCCAAGGTGAGGGCTTCTCCAAGGAGATCCACTTTCTCTATATTTATTTGTGCTGTGTATGGAGCGTCTTTGCCACCTTATTGACCAATCTGTGATGGGGAAAGGTTGGAAGCCTATCTCCTTGTCTCGTGCAAGTCCAAAACTATCCCATGTGTGTTTCGCGGATGATTTAATCTTTTTTGCTGAGGCATCGGTCCAACAAATTAGAGTTACTAGGAATATATTGGAACAGTTTTGCTTGAGTTCGGGTCAGAAAGTTAGCTTGAATAAGTCCAAGATCTTCTTCTCCAATAATGTTAGTTGAGTTCTTATGCCGCCTGTGATATCTCAGAATCTGATTTGGCTTTATCTGTTAGAGACTTTTGGATCCCAGGTTCTGGTTGGGACTTCCAGCATATTGAGAAGTATGTTCTTGCAAATGTGAAACTGTTTTTAACTTCTATTGTACATACTTAATTACAGGTTTAGTTGACATAATGGCTTGGAGTGGAACCTCTAATGGGTCTTTCACGGTTAGTTCAGCTTATTGCCTGCTCTCGCATAGTCTTTCTTTGCAACAAAATATGTCCATTTTTTCAAGACTATATGGAAGGTGGTTGTCCCTGAAAGAATACGTACGTCGAATCAAGCAATCATGACAAATGAGGAAAGATATCATAGACACCTTAGTCAATCTAATCTTTGCACGATTTTCAATGGAGGACTAAATCTTTTATACATCTTCTGGGAGATTGCCCTGCTATTATTGGTATTTGGAACAGATTGGTCCCTCCTAACAAGAGAAGCCTGTTTTTCACAAAACTATCTTTGAGTGGCTGTATACAAACTTGCAGAGTGAGTATGTTGTGACAGACTGTGTATGGTCCTCTTTATTTGCAATCATACTATGATGAAGTTGGAAGTGGAGGTGTGGTGATGTCTTTGGTTCGACTCAAAGATTTTGGGACTGCATGCTATTCATAAAACAAAAAGGGAGAGAGGTTGCTTTAGCGTTTGCAAACGCGTTCTCTAATCAGACCCGAATGCAGAGTTGAACGCCAGATTCATTAGTCACCTCCGGCTGCGAGTTGGTTTAAAGTTAACACAGATGGTGCTTCCCATGGTATCATGGTCCCGCAACTGCAGGTAGGGTTATCCGAGATAGTTCAGGTGGTTGGTGTAGAGGATTTGCTCTTAACATTGACATCTGTTTAGCTCATTTAGCAGAGTTATGGAGAGTTTATTATGGTTTATGGTTGGCTTGAGAACAAGGTGTGCGTCGAGTTAATCTTGAGGTGGATTGGGAAATCATTGTTGGTTTTCTTAACACAAAGATTTGTGATACTTATCCGCTGTCTCTTCCAGACACATAGTGGGTACAACCACAAAGGAGGTTATAAGGATCAAAAGGTAGACTCTTCAAAGAATTATATTGAGAAAGGACTCTCGTAGGACTTAGAGATAGTAATAGAATAAAAGGCTTTATTAAGAACACTCAAAGGATATTACAAAGACTCTTTTTATTTCTCACTCAAGCTTGGTTACAACTCTTGCCAAGCATGAGTATTTATAGTACAAACCTCAAGGAATATCTCAAAGAATATTCCCTAGATTTTTTCACACTTATTTGTTATATTACATTACAACCATAAACTAATTCAACTCCTTATTTTATCTTACAACCACAATTTATTTTTCACTCTTTACTAATTGTTATATTGACTCTATTGACACTTATCCTTACTTTATTAGCACAATTGTGCTACAACCTTTTGATTCGGGACTAGATAGTCTGTATTTCCCATGTGCATAGGAAGGCTAACCGCTTTACCCATCTAGTCCCGTATTTCCCATGTGCATAGGAAGACTAACCGCTTTACCCATCTAATCCCGTATTTCCCATGTGCATAGGAAGGCTAACCACTTTACCGACGGGTTATTGAACTATGTTTTTTTCCTTCCCTTAGGTTTTCATTTTTGTGTGTGGAGGTGTGCTTTCTATTGTTGTTGATATGACGCTATTGGGATTTCTTTCCCAAGGATGGTATGCGTTTGAGCATTAGTTGAATAAATTTGAGAGATCTCTTCTCCCATTTCTTGACCCAAAAAAATTATATATCTAAGTTATAAACAATCAGCTATGGAATAAAACCAAAAACAAAAATAGCTGACAAAAAAAGACAAACCAAATAGACACTATTATTTATATGTAGTAACTAGTTGTGCACACATTAGCTGTCTTTGTTTAAAGATGGCTTTACTTCTGAGTTCTGACTAAATAAAATCCGAGCCGTCGTGAAAGTGCTCGAGATCTGGATGACGACAACCTGGTCTTCCTGGAGGTTGCCTACATATATGATCGATGTAAACAAAAGTCAAAACCTTTGGCAAAACAGATATTTGCTTGTAAAGTTTAGTAAAAGATTACTAATGCATAATGAGCTACCTTGTGAACCGGCCTGGCTCAAAACCTGGAGTTCCAGGCGGGCCGTAAGGATCAAAACGAGCACCCGGAGGTGGTGCACCCCTATCAAAACCAAAAACAAAATCGATGGTTATTTGTCAGAATCAATTTTGAGCTTTTCTTTTGTTCAACTCTATGGCTATGTTTGTGTATGTGCATCTATGTAAAAGAAAGAGATGTAAGAGAGAACTTACGGTTGCGGTGGTCCCCTGAAGCCGGGTCGATCAGCACCATCACCAAATGGGAATAAGCGAGGGTCACCAGGTCCTGCAACTAAACAATTCAGTTTAACAAATTATAATAATGCACGCTGTTTATAAAATATATGGTTTCTTAAGAAGGATTGAGGATTGCTCCTACCAACTAGCATGCTTCCATCGCCAAAACCACCCCTGAGGAGAGAAAAATAAAGAAAATATATGAGGTGAGTAACATAGGAAAGGAAATTAATCGACAGTTGTATTATAGAAACTATAGATTTTCTATAGATAATACATACCTGCCAGGATATATTCCAGCACCTGGGCCGGGGAAGAGGTCACTGTAACCTCCATCACCAGGGATTGGAGGAATTACCACCCTAGGAGATAAATAAAGTCACTAAGCAATAAATTATAGTTTTTTGATCACAAGAGTAAGCACAAAAAGTAAAAGACAGTGTATTGAATACCCTGAGGGGTGAATCTGAGGCCCTGATGGTTCAGGCATTCCAATGTAACGTCTAGGCTCTTCATTTGTTTCAGACCTGCGAGCAGACAATGATAAACAATGGAGGTGTTAGAATATAACACTTGAAAAATTAGGAAACACATCATCCTCGTCTAACTAACAAGTGCCACCAAGACAAAACCTTGCTCACTAAAATTGAGCCACCAAATTAGTAAGCTCCTTTGCACATTACTTAGTTTGTTTTTAAACATTGACAAAACGACTCTATGAATGGCCTATTCAAGTCACACATCAATCCGTAAACACATCTATGTCTACTGCAAAGAGCCGATCATATGCTTAATTATAACACTACAGCTGGAATCATATGTTCGCTACTTGTACCAATGATGATACACTTAATCAAAACCTCAAAGAGGCATCTAAGAACAGCTTATGAGCAATAAAATTCTTCGTGATTGAGAAGGGAATTACCTGGACTGGCTTCTCGAAGAAACGGGTTTTAGACTTGGGTCAAGCTTATACATGATCTCACTCAGCAAATCACTCACTAGCTTGTCCAAATTCTTGAACTGTGCTGTGTAATTTCCCTCATTGCTCTCCTCAGCATAATTGTCAACCCTACATAAAAGAAATGAAATTTGACTACCTCTTAAGATTTGCACAAACAGAATCACAATCCAGCAATAAATTAAAGAATAGCTATGACATACTTGATCTCAAGATGAGCAGGTTCTGCACTACCATCAGCTATGGCATCAACAAGAAGTTTATCATCCATCGCCAAGCACTTAACCAGAATTTTCTTCGATCCTTTCTTCGGATTAGAATAGACAAACGCGTACTCTCCGTCAAATTCGTTCCATCCGTCAATTCCAACATCATCTAAAATAGCCAGAATCGAACAAATCAGAATCCTAAATCCTAGAAAAACCCCTAAAACACAAAAATCAATTACCAACCATGAGTAGAAGACGAAGAGAAAGGGTCGTCGGCGAAGGCAGGCCTTCCGGTGGCCGTGAGGACGTAACCAGTAGAGATGAAAGAAGCGTGAATAGCGAAAGCCACTTTGTCGTGTTTGTTGCGAAAAGGCGGTCTAGCCAACCTGATCATAGCCATCACCGTCTGAGAATTCGCCATCGATTCCGTCTTAAGAGTTCTCGAGAGTGTTTTTCAGTTTTTTTTTGTTCTTTCTCTTTAGCGAATTCGAGAAACTGATCTTAGGGAAGTAGAAAACCAAAAAATAACTTATTCTATATAGCCCAATAATCTCGAGGGTTATGTCAAGTGGTCGGTCACAGATTATAGATAATAGGCCTATTTTGAGACTTTGGGCCTCATCTGCAAGATAAGACATAAGGCCTATAATCTCAAAAATAAGTTAAATCCAAAAAATAACGAGAAAATAAAAAGCGTTGCACGAGCCGGTAATCGAGCCAGAGTCTACAACTAGACCACTGGTGCTACCTGATTAGATTTTCTGCTAAGGCTTAATTAATTTAAATATTCCATACTTTTTTCGTCAATAATATTTCTTCCGTTAAATTTTTAATTGTGGTTCTAGATTATTATACGTAGATTAAGAATTTTCTTAGATCGACCATATTAACCTCACAAATAAAATCAATTTACAATTTTTAAATATAGCATCCATTACTACTATGTGAAATTTATAGCAATGTTATATTTGAAACTCTTTCACATAAATTACATTGAGAAATAAAAATGACAAGTAAATTGAAACAAAAAGTTAATTCCAAAATGACAACTAAATCGAAACGAAGGGAATAGCATTTTTTTGTCTCTATGAACTGCATTTTTTTTTGGGTCTAAAATATTGTATTTCAATTCAAGAGAAAATTCTAATTGGGCTCTGTAATACATGGACCATACTAGACAATTGATAAAACATTTGAAAAGATTAGGCCAAAGACCTGGATAAGATTCTCCAAAACATGGAGGACATGATGTAAACAATTGGGTCCAAAAATCCATAACCATTTAAAAATAAAAATAAGACTCAATACCTAAATTTTAAGGTAACCAAACTCAATTAGGATTTTGGCTATGGGGACGCTGCCGCACAGCCAACGATCACAGGATCCATAAGAACTTCGGTACTGTAAAACTGGGAAATCCGGCAAAAAGACTCATGTTTCTAACTTTGTGGTCACATTCACCGTAGATGGGCTCCTCGCCAGCTTCAAATCAACTAAAATGGAACTGAAACAATATTTAACAGATCCGCATAGCTTTTGATCGGAAATAAGTACATACTTATTTATATGAATTTTTTTCTAAAAGGTATATTGAGTAACTAAATAAATGTTTATCAAAATTAGCACTTCTTCACACATAAGTTTACATCAATACCATTGAAATGCTTATATTAATTTTTTTTTAAAATTCAGTAAGTTGATATCAAATTGGGGCACATATATATATATATATATATGCAAGTTTTTTCTACTGGAATTTGTATATATATTGGATTATCCCACATAGTAAAATTTGGGAGATGTATCAAATGTTGTCATTTCAATTACTGTTGACAAAAAAAAAGAAGTTGATATCAAAATGGGTCAATCAGGTCTCTTTAATACGTAGGAATTGTAAGATAATGATGATATTTCTTTGACATTTTAAACCAAATACTTTTATGTTTCATTTGAGTACGTATATATAACATGTGTTTCTTGTGATTTATACTATTTCTGTTTTGTTTTTTCTCACAAGACAGCTTAATTAGTGGAAGAAATCTTTTGAATCAAATATCATCATATGAAATCTGACTTCTTCCTTTCTCAAACATCATTTTCAAACAAAGAATAATAACAAGATTTCGAAGAGAATTAGATGAGAAATCAGCCATATTTCAATGAAAAAATGAGATTTATTATAGAAATAAAAAATGCACATGCGTCACATGCTATTTATTCTTCAGTACTTGGACTAAAATAGTATTGATTCTTGACAAAAACTTCAATATAAGACTTGTTGTTGAAGCATGCAGCAACAAGGTAGATATATAATATAATTTGACTTCTCTTTAGCCAAGTAACCTCACAATTTTGTGGTCCTATCGTAAGGGAAAAGCCACGTTTGTTGTATGTGGTGGTGACTAAAAGGACATGAAACTTAAATGCTTCATTTTTGTAATACCCACAGCTTAATAATTCCCAATTTAATTCTTGTGAACCCACTCGCGATTTTAATTATTCCCACCAATTGTTAACCTTATGAAATATAAAAATATCCAAATAAATTTTAAATCATTAAAACCAAAAACTTGTAACCCGACCCAAAATATAAAAATATCCGAATAAATCTTAAATCACTAGAACCAAAAACTTGTAATCTGGAAAATTTCTGACTCAAACTCGAACGGATACCCGAATACCTAAACCTATTTACAACATTACACGCAAGTACGTACTCTAATGCAGTTTTGAAATTTAATATTCACGAAGAAAATAAAATGGAAAATGGTCATTTACACTTTACAAACTCTTGCAGGTAGATAATTCTTTGGAACTGACACCAACTCTACCAATATCGCAAAATGCATGTTCTTAATTAAACAAATAATAATTCTCTTTAACAAAATAATTTTAAATTGTATGATTTATACAAATAAAATATCTTACTTTCTGAAATTAATTAATTAAATTTGTCTATTAAATCAACGACAGACTAGAAAAGTATATTTAGTCAAGTGGTTGAATATTCAACACTTGTATTTTTTATACTAGAGTTCGATTCCAAAAAATCGCTTAATCCCATATAATATTGTTAGAAATTTAAAAAATTTAAATTATAGTCTAGATATTATCGATCGAAAAAAATAAACAACCAAAATCTGTTTTCCATTCAGTTTCATTATGGATGATAATCAGTCAATGGTGGTAGCAGCACTATCGGAAAAGGTAATCCAATTTCCTCAACCATAGCCATTTAATCAGACAAGATAAGAGTTGACTAGTGATCTTAATTGTTTCTTTAATCAAAATTGGATCATTATAAAATAAACAATACATGAAAATGATGTCTTTGGTCTTGGTAGCAAATCCACTAAAGAAAGTTTCACAACTTTCTGCTGAAAATCATCACCACTTAGCTAGTCACAGCCACCTAAAACTCACTAAATAAAACTAGATTTGGTCACACATACACCTATGTCCCATGATCAATTCTTTTCCCTTCTAGAAAAAGAAAATGCAATATTGATGATCACACTATAACTAGAGTGTTAATGATCGTTAATTGTAAAAATATTAATTAATTTGGATGGTGGTAATAGTATTAAGCATAATCGATTCCTTAATTGGTTAACATGTGAATCATGTGATTGTTATTACTTTTACAGTTGGAGACTTACATGATTATGCAATTTATGCTTAGTTAAGTGTGTTTCTTCTATTAATTTGCTTTTTTCTTTCTTTCTCGAGAGTAATTATAATGGTGGCTAGATTACGTTATTGAATGTGTAAAATACGGGCAGTAGTGGTTAAAAGCAATAAATGATTAAATTAATATTATTATGTGATTAATAACAAACTTTTCAAATTTGGCTGCAACATTAATGTTTTTGTCATTGTTGCATTTTTAGGTATGATCTAACGAAGATACGGACAGGAGTTCAAAAGTCGTAATCTTACCAATTTCTTAGGGTGCCTAATTACGAGTTGAGATTTTGTTTTAAACAATAAATAAATGTCATCAGCTAAAAAAAACAATAAATATATGGTTTATAGAAAAAGGTAACTAAAACTACAATACTCTTACCTGAAAAGTTGTTTAAAATGAAAATCTCATTTTAAAAGATGTGTATAAGAGCTTATTTAAAACTCGTGCACTGCCGAATTGCTTTTAGTTTGATGGTTAGAATGATCTAACTAATGGTTTGACACCATGGTTTGATTTCTACCCGCTACATTATGGTAGCTTAAAAAAAAGATTAAAAGGATTTTAAGAGTAGGCTTTAGACTATGGATCAGACTTTGTCGATCCAATTATTGACAAAAAAAAAAAACTTGTGCACTAGATTTGAGATTATGCAAATTGGAAAAATATCTGTAATCAAATGCTTAAAATGTTTATATCTGCTGTTTACTCTACTAGACTGCTGAAAGTAGTTCATTATCTTACTTTTATCGATCCAATTATTAGAAAAATAATATACAAGATTAGAAAGTCAAATTTACTGGAACCTTCCATGCATAAAGTATTTCATTGTGATTTTATAACCGCATTGTAATTGTGATATAAACATAATTGTCTATCGAAGAATTTTGTGGTGCAAACTAAAAAATTTTACGATGTGTTTCATCGCCATAATAATAACTATTTGTAATGTAATTCAAAAAATTTTAAAGAAAAAAAAATCCTTTAGTAAAAAGTTTAAAATTGACAAAAAGAAATGATATCCTCTTAAGAGTTTGTGGATATTATGGGATCAGATCTTAGACGGCTACAAGGAGGTCTTAACCAGAATCTTGAGAAAAATTAAACCAAAACTTTTGGTACTTTGGAATCATATGATCAATAAGAGGTTTTGTCATTTGGCTAAAAGATTAATATTGAATATCTTAATTTTTGGCCAAAAAGTCCCAAAGATAGAATCATTACTCTATAAGCATCAAACCCATATGATATGAAGGTTCCTTTGTATATATATCTATAATTTAATTACAAGATTCTTGTAAATAGTTTGTTCAATGAAAAATATATGCTAAAACCATTTTTACTTTAATTTTGCTTTCACTTTCTGTTGGAGTGTAAATTCATTTTGGCTAGCTCAAAGTTGTTGAACAAGAATCATATTTGGTCATCACATCTTTACATATAATTCACGAGAAAATCATGGATTCTTTTGTAATTCATAGAAAAGCTTCGATCAAATTTGAGGTTTTCTTCTGTCTCCATCTCTCTTTGATTTGGTAAATCTGTCTGATTCTCTTTTAATCATAAGAGTTTAGGGAATTTTCAACTTTATTAATTTCTCTTTAGGTCCACAAATCCATACAAGTTTATAATCTGAAAATGACCGAGTGGAAAAAGATAAGTAATCACATCCACCAAGAGTTTGTACTTATCTTCTCTATAACCTAATTTTAAAACTCAAACTTTAAATCCTAAATATAAAATTATAAGATCTTTTTATATCACACTTTAACAAATTTTTTTTTTGCAAAAATAAACTCTTTTCTTCCCGTGAATTATCATTCAATAAAAGACTGAAATCCTGACAAAGTTATCATCCAAAATTGAAATAACACAATTATACCTAGAGTCAAAACGATGAAAACCTAAAAGCGAATTAAAAGCATAATTTACTAATCTATCAGGAAGACGGTTAGCCTCCTTATGCAGTCGAGTAAACATTTAACTATTTATTTAAAACATTTCTATTTTGTTCGATGTATTATTGTATAAACTTTATAATATTCTTATAATGGAAAGTCGTGTGAAACAAATTTATCTTTTTATGTGTATTTATATCTATAAATATAAGGAAAAAATTGATAATTATAAAAGTGCCTTCCATTTGTCAACGTAACGTGTCGTTTTAAAGAATCTTGGGATGCACTATGCAAAAGAAGAGTCAAACATAGTGAATGTTATCCATTATATAAGAGGACTAAGCTTCTTCTCCACAAAACACATCACTCAACTACAATTCTCTCTTTCTCTCTCAATCATTAAGACAAATACTTATGGATCACAACAAGATTGATACAGAGCTTCAAAATTCATACGATGATCAGCAAAAATGGGTACTTGATTCTTCCCTCGATAGTAAAGGAGAGATTCCACTTCGAGCTAGAATTGGAGCTTGGAGAGCTGCACTCTTCATCATTGGTACATATCAAACTATTCAAGTAGATTCTTCTATTTATATCTATAGATTCTAATGGTTTTATGTGTGCAGCGATTGAATACAGTGAGAGGCTAAGTTACTTCGGACTAGCTACGAACTTAGTGGTCTACTTAACGACCATTCTTCATCAAGATCTTAAGATGGCTGTAAGAAATGCAAACTACTGGTCTGGTGTTACTACTTTGATGCCTCTTCTTGGAGGCTTCCTTGCTGATGCTTATCTTGGCCGTTATGCAACTGTCTTACTTGCAACCACCGTTTATCTTATGGTAATTAATTCTTAATTACTGCCTTAATTATACTCGAAAATATCACAATCATTTTCAGTATTTTATATATAAACCTTATTTCAACCCATTTTTTGTTATATTGTAGTGAAACCTCTTGTATGTAGTAACACTCCTATATACTGCCAAAACGTTTCCATAGTACTTAAAAATATATATAATGATTATTTTTCAATATATATACATTTTTCTGTCAACTTAGACTCGATTCATAACTTAAATCCAATACATCTCTAAAATCTCCTATTCACATAGTAAGGTGGAGTCTAATTACATATGTCTAAATCATTAATTATGACATGTAACCACCAAACTAATAAGAACTAGGCATTCAATATATACATTTAGATGTACCTTTTAATTTATGTATATTTTATATACTTTTTTTTCGTATATACAATTCTGTTGACTCTTGTTAAAAAAAAAACTTTGGAAGACATTTTTTTTTTGTCTTAATATGTTGAACTTTTAACTTCCACAGGGTTTGAGTTTGTTGACAATGTCTTGGTTTATACCGGGATTGAAACCTTGTCATGAAGATATGTGTGTTGAGCCAAGGAAAGCACACGAAATAGCTTTCTTCATAGCAATCTACTTGATCTCCATAGGCACTGGTGGTCATAAGCCATCTCTTGAGAGTTTTGGAGCTGACCAATTCGATGATGGTCATGCCGAGGAACGAAAGATGAAAATGTCTTATTTTAACTGGTGGAGTGCTGGTCTATGTGCTGGTGTTTTAACCGCTGTGACTGCAATTGTCTATATCGAAGATCGGGTTGGTTGGGGTGTTGCTGGTATTATACTTACAACTGTCATGGCTACTTCTCTTTTGATCTTCTATATTGGTAAACCGTTTTACCGGTTTAGAACACCTTCTGGTAGTCCTTTGACTCCGATGTTGCAAGTCTTTGTCGCTGCCATTGCTAAAAGACATCTTCCTTGTCCTAGTGATTCTTCTCTTCTTCATGAGTTAAGTAAAGAAGAGTATACTAAAGGCCGGCTTCTTTCCAACACAAAGAATCTTAAGTAAGTGCTTTACAAATCCCATGTTACAGACCGATTCTAGTCTGGACTCGTATGATTTCTGATAGAATGTTATTGATATCCCTGATCGGAAGTTGTGGTCATTATAACCTAATAGAAATGAACTAAGGGCTACTCCACTCATTGTCAATTGGTTTTGAGTTGGAAGCCTATTATTTATCAATTTCTTGTATGTCTCGGTTAAAATTTGGTTTATTATATCAATTTTAATTCGGTTTGCAGATTTCTTGACAAAGCAGCGGTTATTGAAGACTTAGGAAACGAGAACACTAAAGCTGAGAAGCAGAGTCCGTGGAGACTAGCGACTGTTACAAAAGTGGAAGAACTTAAGCTACTAATCAACATGATTCCTATTTGGTTTTTTACATTAGCCTTTGGTATATGCGCTACTCAAAGCACAACACTCTTCATCAAACAAGCCATTATCATGGACCGACAAGTCATCGGAACAAGCTTCAAAATCCCTCCAGCTTCCATGTTCTCTCTCGTAGCTCTCTCCATAATCATCACTCTAACAATCTACGAGAAACTCCTCGTGCCTCTATTAAGACGCATCACAGGAAACGAAAGAGGCATTAGCATTCTTCAAAGAATCGGGACCGGTATGGTTTTCTCCTTAATAGCCATGATCATTGCTGCTCTAGTTGAGAAGAAAAGATTGAATTATGCTAAAGAATATAACATGAGTAAGACCATAACCATGAGTGCTATATGGTTAGCTCCTCAATTCACAGTCTTAGGTGTTGCAGACGCTTTTACACTTGTGGGTCTTCAAGAGTATTTCTACGACCAAGTCCCAGATTCAATGAGAAGCTTAGGCATAGCGTTTTATCTCAGTGTGCTTGGTGCAGCTAGCTTTGTGAACAATGTTTTGATGACGGTTAGTGATCATTTAGCTGAGGAAATCTCAGGGAAGAGCTGGTTCGGAAAAGACCTTAATAGCAGCCGATTGGACCGGTTTTACTGGATGTTAGCTTCTTTGACAGCTGTGAATATATGCTTCTTTGTGATTGTGGCTAAGAGATACACTTACAAGAGTGTACAGACGAGTTTAGCTGTTGTTGTTGATGGTGGTGATGACGTTGAGATTGCAATGGTGACTAAGAATACGTCCAAGCTGACCTAACTTGGCTATTGGTTTACGTTTTATATGCTTTTTTTTGGGTGTGTTTGTTGTACTTTTTAAAAGTGGCTTAGTCATTTTAACTTAGTGTGGCTTTAGTTACGTATGTAGTATTTACTTTGTACCAAACCGAAACTGAATTGGAAGTGACATATTTTAACTCAACATATGTGTTTACGATCCTACTATTTAACTCAAAATGTCAAAAAAGAAAGCAGAGTTAATTTGGTAAGTTAAATCATTTAATGGTCGAATGAATTTGACAAAAAAAAAAGGGATAAAAATTGAAAAGTATTTAAAACCAGAAGTTTTTTTTGGTCGAGAAAGGGAATTTTAAACTAGAAGTTTAAAACGTCTTAATCAAAATTGGGGATTTTTTTAAAACTTTTTGTGAAAGATTGATTAAGTGTTTTTTTTTTGACAATATAGATAAAAGACTTTTAATTTACTATATGTTTGACTAATAATTTTTAATCTAAGCCAAAATGATCTAAAATATATATTGGGTTTTATTTGCTTACGGATTTATAAAACTTTATAATGAATTACTAACCTAATTAATTCATTCCTACCAAAAGTACGAACTCAATTGGCAAAATTTGGCAAAGCAATTTTTTTTAATGAAAAATCATATTACATCATTTCTAAGTTTTCAACGTAAGTTAAAAATTCTTGTTTGAAAATTGAAATATTTATGGTCTTTATTTTTTAATTATGAAACTATACATATCCAGCGAGCAATACTAGGAACTCCCTCGTTAATGGCGAAGGCCATGTGATACCCAGGCGGAATAACGGCTCTGTTAACTGGAGCCGTATACTGAATCCTATAACGTCCGTTTCTGTCAGGTACAACCGGAGCCACAGTCAACTTAACGAGTCGTTGACCTTGAGAATATGAATGAGTTGCAAAAGGCACGTTTCCCCAATTGATCTGAATAATCTCCACGACGGGTAATGGTACTGTGACGAACACGTCGAAAACTTCTTCGTAATGTACAATCTGCGGTATTTCTTGAATTTCTGGTCGAAGATTGGCTCGATCCGGTGAAAGATACTCCGGTGAAAATGTTTCCATTCGTAGCTCTGTTGGAATTCTGCCTTAAATTTGTAGAAATAGTGAGGATTACTTCCGGCGAGGAGAATTCGACCGTCCGGTAATAGATTCGCCGTCGAATAGTACATTCTTGGTACAGTTGCTGGATTCAATGTCATGAATCGTAAACCGATTGGTTCATCAGGTCGGTAGAGAAGAGGGTATAGACACGGATTCGATCCTATTTCGAATCCTTGACTTCCAGCTTGAGCTCCATTTATGATCAAAATTTCTCCTGTTGGTAAATTCACCATATCTCCCATGATCCTCCCAAATGGCATTCTTTCGCACCCAAACCAGACTCGCCGCGGTAGCAACAATTCGTCCACAGGTTCCACGTGCTGGAGCGTCAGTTGAACGCGCGATGAAAGCTCCAGGTTGAGCTCCACCACTTATTAGAATCTCCGCCGTGGTGAAATCTTCTTGGATAGTTAGCATGGCCGATGATCCTCCTGACGGATAATTCCTCGGACTACCATCTAAAGGTGGATACTCCTTAACAACATAATTTAACCGGTGATCGTATTTAACGGCGCGACTATTAGCAAAGACGAAGAGATTGCCATTAGGGAGAAGATGAACGTACGGATATAAATTATCCATTTGTTTATCTTCCACGTCAGCAAGAAACTAAAACGGAACGGCACCGTTTGCGCGTGGAGGATAATACTCAACCGTATTGGTTCCTCTGCCACGAACGATGATAACCGAACCATCCGGTAATATCTGGTTAGTAGCGTAGCAACGTCTGGTTATCAATTCTGCATTATGAAGCTCCACCCAATCACATATATCATTTGGTTCACACAGTTCGAATTTCTGGATCTTTTTAAACCCGTCTCTATCCCCATCGATTTGTAACAACGAACCATCAGAAAAAAACTGACCCGACGAGCACCACGTGTCGATTTGTATCATCAATGGTTTGATCTGATTTATACCAAGGTCGAACAAAACCGAATGAGCGTAACAATCATGCTTAAGAACCACCTAGTTTGTCTGATCTAGAAGAACCACCTAGTTGACCCGAGTCACCGCCGTGTGCATAGAGGCTATTTCGGCATCTAGTACAATGAGTTCCCACGTGCCTGGTAAATCAGCACTTGTTAACGACAAGAGAAGAATGGGTATAAGAACAAGAATGATCCTTAGAGTTGTTCGTACCTGTCTTACCACACTTTTTATACGAACATTTCTTGAAAATGGCTGCACCGTGTTCGGTTGCCTACGTACCCTCGAAAGGGATCAAGCCGGTCGTAGTTTTATTTTTTACTCGGTCATGTGTTTGGTTGAAGTGTTTCTTCGTGGGTCAAGACCTTCGTATATGATGCCTTTATGTCAGTTACGAGCGTTTGTTTCTCCACTAGTTACTATCGTTTCTTATTTGCCCTGTGTTTGTCTTTGCACAACTTCTACTCGTCTTTGTTTTACGCTTGCTCATCGATTACCGTCACCACTAGGGTGTTTGAAATATTATTCACTCAACGTGTGCTCGTCGATTATCCTCACCACTTGAGTGTTTGTAATGTCTCTCAACGTGTGCTCGTCGATTATACTCACCACTTGGGTGTTTGTATAATTTGTGCTCTAATTTGCTCGACGTATGCTCGTCGATTATCCTCACCGCTAGGGTGTTTTTATAATTCGTGCTCGTCTTTGTGAAACTTATGTTCGATTTCTACTGCATGTGCTCGTCAATCTTCAAGTATTATGGGTTTCTCCTTTGAATGTTCTTCCTTCTTCTAGGCTCTTCTTTGAATGTTCTTCTTGCCTCCCCCCTCCTCTTCTTCATCCAGATCCCCTTTTATAGGTGGTTCAAGATGAGCACATGCTCTTTAGTGGAATACATGTGTCTTCTTGCATGCTACTTTAGATATGCGTTTCAGGAGACACATGTTGGCTTTGCGATGTGAGTTTGCTCGTCAGTGGAGTACAGGTGGCGCCAAACGCTGGCTTCTTCTCTATTGGGCTTTTGGTCTAGTGGGCCTCTTTTTGGTTAATGGACTTTATTAATGGGCCTCAACCGAGTTGGGCCTTCTATGTAATTGGGCCAAGGCCCAATTACCCCTCTACAATCAGTCCCCCCAAGTTTGTTGAAGGAAGAGTATCTGAACTTCGATGAACTGATGCGTGTGCCACGTGTCGCATTTTTGTTGGTGCGTTTGTTTGTGGGAAAACGAACAGGCTTCAAGGGTTGAAGTCGCCTTCACTATAAATAAGTGTCTCTTTCCTTACTTTTCTCATTTTGCATCTTCTCTCCTTTAAGGTACTTTCTCTCTCTAAGTTTTCCTTTTGTTTTTTGTCTTCTTTTCCTCTTTTTTTTGTTGCGGCTTTTTGGGTTTCCGAGTTCCGAACTCGTGCTCAACTTCGTCGTCTCAATCTTTGCTTCTACATCATGTCTCGTGAGAGTTCTGCTTCCACCGAGCGTGTGCTCGTCACTCGTGAAGCGCATACTCGTCGTTCAGATGTGGGCTCGTCTTCAAGGCTTGTTGAAAGGGAAAGTTCAGGCCGCAATTTTGAAGAAAGCGGTGCAGCTGCTCGTCAATTGGAAGAGGAAACAGCTCCAGTTGAAGAACTAATGCTCGTCGATGAGCGCGTGCAACCCGTTCTTAATCTGGGAGAAGAAGGTGTTCCACTTGCTGATCACGACAAGCGGATGATTTTCAATCGCAATTTTGATGAAGGTGGAGCGGCTGCTCGTCGATGCGAAGGAGAAGTAGCCCTAACAGTTGGTGACGACGAGTAGATGGTCTCGGATCGTGAATTTGATGAACGTGGCGTGAATGCTCGTCGAATTGGGAGAGAAAGAGCTTCATCCATTGATAACGACGAGCATATGCTATTAGAACAAGGGTTCGACAAGCATGAGGTAGAACATGGACTTGACGAGCAGGAGCCTTCGGATAGTGGATCTGATGATCTTGGAACGTTTGCTCGTCAATTAGGTATCGACGTTGCCTCCTCTGGCCACAGCGAGCATATGGTGGACGACAACCCTAATCGTTTTGCTCTTGTTCCTTATTCTGGAGTTCATCAGACTGAAGTTGCTGGAACAAGTAGACAGCAAGACCAGCATGGGCTTGCTCTTGAGGCTGAATTTAAAGCTAAAGACATGCTACTTGAGATGGGTAGTTCTCTTCTTGGTGACGAGCCTATGCTATCTCCACTTGGTCATAGATTCGTCAATTTGTCAAGTAGTTCTCGAGGTAGTGCTTCCAATGACTTTAACAAAGACGAGCACGTGCCCGGCCCCTTTACGAGTGTTCGTCGAGAAATCAGAAATTTGGAAGAGTGGCTTGATTCATTGCTAGGTTTTCCTTCTACTTGTGATGATGCAACTGTTCGTCAATTAATAGGGAATCGTGGTCTAGGAGATATTGAGTTCCTTGTTCCACAACCTCACGATCGTCCATGGCATTCTCCTGAAGGTTATTTCTGCGTGTACGAAGGTTTTTTCTCGTGCAGTCTAAGTTTTCCTCTCCCGCAATTGTTCATTGATTACTGTGGCGAGCGTAGGGTAGCTTTTACCCAGTTGGCTCCTACTTCAGTTCATAATCTGCTGACGTTATCTTGGATGGCGAGCATGTGCGGGGTAGAAGTCAATTGCCACTTTTTTGAGGAAGTATCGACCATATCTCGTTGTCTTGATTATCATGGGGCTTACTATGTAAGTATGAAACCGAAGTATATGATCGTCTGCGGTTCGCCGAACAAGCTATACAACTGGAAGCGTCGGTTCTTCTATGTCAAAATCAATGAGGCTTCTGTGCTTGATGCTCGTCGGCCAGTTCGAGGAACTTGGAGTGACCTCGTTGGTCTGGTTTTGACCTCTTTAATTTTGCTATCCTTAAGTTCTAACTGTTTGTAATAACTTTTGTATTTTGTAGATCGTCATCCAGTTGGTCATCCACTACGCCCACAATTTTGAGCAGAGGTTGACAGGATTCGAGATTTTTCGCATCAACATTTTCCAGCAATTGTAGAGGCTCGTATTCGGCCAAGACAGGCTCGTCTTGACCGAGGTAAGTTTTGTAACTTGTGTAATTTGATTTCTTCTTCCTCTTTTAATTAATTTAGTTTTTTGGGAGATCCTAGCCAGATGGACTATTCTGCTCGTCTTCGCGATATGGCCAAGAAGAGAAAAGCTGAAGCATCTGCTCGTCAGAGTCCTTCGAAGAGGCCTTCAATTGACAAGGGAGGTGAGGATTCTTCTAAGAAAGGATCTCCTCGGGCTTTATCTGCACCAAGCGCTGGCAAGACCTTTGATCGTCAAAGGATCTCACATCAACCATGTGCTCGTCGTCCATCAGGGTCTTCCATTCCTTAGGGGGATGGTTCTGCTCGTTAGTCTGGCTCGAAGGATTCTCGCAGAGTGGTCCATTCTTTGGCAGTTGAAAAATCCAAAGAGAAGAAGCGTGAGACTGCTATCCGCTCGTCGAGGCAAACGGGTGCTGGGAGTTTGTCTGCTCGTCCAGATGATCTGGACTTCCATTACGACGAGACCATGGCATTTATCAACCATAGACGAGCATGTAGTGAATATCTCTATTCAGTGAGAAATTCTGACTCGCCCTTTCCTCCTCTTGACGAGCTCGAAGAGAAGGAGGCCTTTCTCGACTACGCTTGAAGCAAAATGTGGGTAATTACTTCGTCTTTAATATTCTCATGTATTTTTTTTGTGTTTCATATTTATGCTCGTCGTTTGGTTTTGCAGAGTGATGCGGCCTTAAATCAGCTTATGGTTAATTATCAGACCAAGCTTACGGCTGCTCGTCAAACTTCAGAGACCGCTGGATCTGAGGATCTAAAGGATGAACTCAAGAAGGAGAAGGACGAGAATGCTCTCCTCAAAGCTCAAATTGGGGATCTTAAGGGTCAAGTCGACAAGCTCAAGAAGGAGAACGCATCAGTAGTGGCTGATATGAAAGGCGAGCTCACCAACAAGGACAATGAGCTCGATACTTTGAAAGGAAGCTATCGGAAGCTTCAATCAACGAGCAAGCGCTTTAGGAAGCTTTATGACTCTGCCAAGTCTGAGAATGATCAACTGCGTCAATCTGTTGATCCACTTTCTGCTCGTCTGGAACGGTTGCGTCGTCGTCTAGTCTTTCTTAATGCGATCAAGAGACCGTTGGCTCTATTTGATCAGTGCACATGTACCCTCAATTGCCTTAAGTTCCTTAAGGACGAGGGAGTTGAAATTCCTCAAGACACTCTAGACTTAATGAAGGAGGATTTGAAGACGTACGAACTTCAAGTCAAAGCCGTGAAGCCGTTCGACATTGAAGATGAAGACCTTCTTCCAGCATCTGGTCCTACTTCTGCTCAAGCCAATCCTTCTGGAGAGCAGTGTGACTCCGAGGTTGGGCTCGTTGCTGCGGAGAATCAGCATGATGATGGTGTAGCAGGTGATCAGGTGACCGCTGGTAAAGATATGCATGCGAACGAAGTTGTACCAGCGGATGGCGAAGCTCTCCAAGGCCGAGCTGGGGATCCAGAAGTATGATGACTTGTAGTTTTTATGTCTGTTATACTTAAGACATTTTTTCATCTTTTTTGGCGTATTGTAGTTCCTTACTTATGCTCGTTAAAAATTTTTTTGTCTTGGAACTTTGTCTTTTGTTGCTTTTATGAATGAACCTTTTGGAACTTATGCGATTTGCAATCCAGTACTTTGATATGTTCTTTAAAGCAATCCCATGTTGTGATTCCTGTCATTTTATTTTGAAATCAGAGATTAGCGGAGAGACGAGCTTGTTACCTTAGTAAAAATAAGCTTGTCTTCATGTGATAAAATTTGATTTGTATTTGTGTCGAGGCTAGGCTCGTCTTTTTTATGAGGCTGGCTTTGTATTAGCGTTGTGAAGCTTTAGACTTGTCGCTTCATTTTGAGGACTAGGCTCGTATACATGTTGTGAGAAACTTGGGGCTCATCGCTGTGTTTTGAGGACTATGCTCGTATACGCGTTGCGAGAGACTCGACATTGCGTTTTGAGGACTAAGCTCGTATACACGTCGTGCGAGGTTTTTATGCTCGTCGCTGTGTTTTGAGGACTAAGCTCGTATACACGTTGCGAGAGACTCGACACTGCGTTTTGAGGACTAAGCTCGTATACGCGTCGGGCGAGGTTTTTATGCTCGTCGTTGTGTTTTGAGGACTAAGCTCGGATACACGTTGCGAGAGACTCGGCACTGCGTTTTGAGGACTAAGCTCGTATACGCGTCGTGCGAGGTTTTTATGCTTGTCACTGTGTTTTGAGGACTAAGCTCGTATACACGTTGTGAGAGACTTTTGTGCTCGTCACTGTGTTTTGAGGACTAAGCTCGTATACACGTTGTGAGAGACTTTTTGATGTCTTCAGGTTGCCGTTCATTGTTGACCTGATTTTCTTTTCTTTTGGTGAACCTTCAACCTGTTTGCATAGACAAATATATATATATTTTTTATACAAGTGGCTGCACCGTGTTCGGTTGCCTACGTACCTTCCTAGAATGGGATCAAGCCGAACGTAGTTCTTATTAAAAATATTCATAGATAAGAGTACTTAGTTAATTATACATGTGGGATCACATGTTCTCCGGGTTACTTAGTAGTAGTAACAACGCAGGTTTATCGCGTTCCAGCTTCGAGGTATTGCTGTTCCATCCATCCTTAAAAGCTTGTATACTCCTGGTTTGACGATTTTTTCAAAATGACATCCTCGGACTTTGGCGTTGTAGTACTCTGCTGCTTTTTGTTGATAATTTTATAGTTTTAACAAGGCTTGATCTCGCAGTTCCTTAATTTGATCTAGGGAATCTTTGATCATTGCGTTGTTCAAGTTGTCTTGTCTTGGAAGTTCGGTCCTTCGCAGGTTTGGGATGCTTGCTTCGGCTGGTGCCAAGGCTTCCGTTCCGTGTGATAATGAGAAAGGAGTTTTTCCTTTCGTGCTCCGAGGGGTCGTTTTGTACGACCATAACACACCGTCGAGTTCATCTACCCATTTCCCTTTCTTGTCATCTAGGCGCTTCTTAAGTCCGTTGATGATGATTTTGTTTGATGCTTCGGCCAATCCATTCCCTTGTAGGTTTCGCGGTGTCGCTTTGCTGAGACGAATACGCCAATTTGCGCAAAAATCTTCAAACTTGTTGGAGATGAATTGCAAGCTGTTGTCTGTTACTATTTCGTATGGGAGTCCGTGGCGATAGATGATGTTTCTCCATATGAATTTCCGAACATCTGAATCTTGAATTTTTGCGTAAGAATCCGCTTCGACCCATTTGGTAAAATAATCGGTGAGCACTAGTATGAAGCGTTTTTGTCGGGAAGGAGGTAGTGGTCCGATGATGTCCATTGCCCATCTCATGAAGGGATAAGGTGTGGCTGCTGTTGCGAGAAATTCTGCCCGTGAATGGATGATAGGTGCGTGATGTTGGCATGCTTCACACTTTGCGGCAAAATTTTCGCAGTCGGAGTTCATGGTAGGCCAAAAGTATCCGAGTCGCCGAACTTTGAGGGCGAGTGATCGTCCTCCAGAGTGGTTACCTCCTGCTCCTAGATGAACTTCTTGTATAACTCATAAGGTTTCTTTCCCATGAATACATGTTAACAGAGTCCCATCTATACTTCTCCTCAGCAAATGTTCCTTGTGTAAATGCCCTGTGCGCGGATGATGATCCGTCTACATATAGCATCCACTTTTCTTCAGAATGTTCGTTTACTCGCAGCTCAGGTTCTAATTCAATAAAAAAATCAGTCAAGACTTGGGATTTTGCACTAGTTCTTCCTTTGAAGTCGATATCGTATTCACTCAATTCGATTGCCCACTTGGTTAATCTTCCGGATTGATTCGGACTATGTAGAATTGAGCGTAAAGGATGGTTAGTCAAGACTGTTATAGCGTGGGATTGGAAGTAAGGGCGCAATTTCCTTGCAGATGTTATGACTGCTAAGACCAACTTTTCCATCGTTGTATATCTTGTTTCGGCGTCATTCAACAACTTGTTTTGGCCGCATATGTTACAGAAATGTAGAGATATAATGTTTCTCCATCTTCGGGTTTCACCAATACTGGTGGTGTAGAAAGGTAGTTCTTTAATTCTGTGAAAGCGGATTCACATCCATCGTCCCATTCAAATTTTTTGTTGTTGCGGAGCAATTTGTAGAAAGAGAGACATTTGTCCGTAGATTGTGAGATGAAACGATTGAGTGTTGCGATCCTCCCGGTGAGCCATTGAACTTCTCGCTTGTTTTTAGGTGATGGCAAGTTTGTTATCGCTTTTATTTGCTTTGGATTGGCTTCGATTCCGCTCTTAGTTACGACATATCCCAAGAACTTGCAGGCTTCATGGCGAATGTGCATTTTGTCGGGTTTAACTTCATTCCATATTGATTGAGGGTCTCGAAGCATGTTCGCAAATGGTCCAAATGGTTTTCGGCCTTTGCTGACTTGACGAGCATGTCGTCGATGTAGACCTCCATAGTCTTGCTTATTTGATCTTTGAACATCTTATTGACCAATCTTTGGTATGTTGCCCTGGCGTTCTTGAGTCCGAATGGCATTACTTTGTAGCAATATATTCTGCGATCCGTGATGAATGATGTTTTTTTGCGATCATTAGGATGCATTCTGATTTGGTTGTATCCGGAAAAGGCGTCCATGAAAGATAATAGCTCGTTGGCCGATGTTGCTTCCACTAACTGATCGATGCGTGGTAATGGGAAACTATCATTTGGGCAAGCTTTGTTCAAGTCTGTGAAATCTACGCATGTTTGCCATTTTTCGTTCTTCTTCTTTACTACCACCGGGTTCGAAAGCCACTCGGGATAACGTACTTCGATTATTGATCCAGCTTTGATTAGTCGCTCAATTTCTTCGTTCACAGCGCGTGTTCGTTCAATTCCCAATTTCCTTTTTTTGCTTGACTGGCTTAAATGTCGGGTCTATGTTTAGTTCATGTGTCGTTACATCCGTACTTATTCCCGGCATGTCTTCAATTGACCAGGCGAATGTTGAAATGTTTTGTTGAAGGAATTTGATGAGTTCAGTCCTTATGTTAGTTGGGATTTCCGAACCGATTCCAACACATTTTTTATCATCGGAGGGGTCTATATTTACTTGCTCGATCTTGTCCAAGATATCGTCCTCGAGTTTGCGGCTTTCCTGAGCGCATGTTGAGTTAGTGATCATATAAGTTCTTCCTTTGTTCCGGAGTTTGTGTTCCGTAATAAAGCATGTTTTCGCCATTTGTTGATTTCCTCGAACAGTACACACTCCGCCATTAGTCGGGAATTTGAGGCATTGGTGATAAGTTGAGATCACTGCTTTCATCGTGTATATCCATGGGGTTCCTAGGATAACATTGTAGATTACCGACTTGTCGACAACAATGAATTTTACCCAGGTGGTTGTTCCACCGAGGAAGACGGGAAGCTTTATCATTCCTAATGTCATGGTTGTGTCTCCGTCGAATCCCGTCAATGGTCGCACCGAGTGTTTCATCTTTATGTCTTTCAAATCCATGCGTTGTAATGTTTCTTGGAAAATTAGGTCGACCGAGCTTCCGGTGTCGACTAACACTCGAGATACGTCGCAGTCAGAGATCCTTAAATCTATAACAAGTGGATCATTGTGCGGTGTAGTGAGACCTATCATGTCCTCTTTTGTAAAGCATATATCTTGTGCGGGAACCCATTTTGTATACCTATTTTCATTTGTTTGGTTTTGCTGGTTTTGTGCCGTTCCTGCTTCTCGTTCGTAGACCTTAATAGCTCGGACTGAAAATCTTTTCATGCTACAAGTCCTCCCATTATCATATTTATCTGGATGGTCTCTTTGGTATCTTTCGAGGAGAATCCGTTGAAACTGTTTGCACTGTGAAGTCGAATGCCCATTTCGTTTGTGGAATTTGCAATATGCTTGTGTATCTGGGATGTCGGTAGGGGCATTCTTGTTCCAACGAGGGTTTGAACTCTTTTGTGTTGATCCACGAGGTGGCGAATCGACATAAAATGTGTTTGCCCTACCATCGTTTTTGACATAATTTCTCCTATGTTGTTGTCGAGACTCTTTGCCTTTGTGTTCTTCACTTTTTTTAAAGGAATCCTTGTCTGTTGATTGATTGGTGAATTGGGATTTTCGATCCTCTACTTCGGCAAACCTGTTAGCTCGGTGTAAAGCGTCTTCTAGCGTTTGCGGTGTGTTGATGTGCAAATCGTCTTTTAGGCTTGAACCTTCACACAACCCGTTTCGGAGAGCTGGAATTGCAACATCATCTGAAACAATTACTTTTGACACGATAGCTTTGAATCGCTTGAGGTATGATCGCAAGGTTTCTTTTGTCCCTTGGAAGATGGAGTATAGATCTGCGCTCGTCGTTGCCAGCTGGATATATATTGAGTAGTGTTTGAGAAACACTTTCGAAAGCTGTCTGTAACTGTTGTTCGAATATGGTTCCAACTTTGAGAACCAATCTAGTGCATCTCCGGTCAGGCTTTCTACAAACATTTGACAGTACCCAGCGTGATATTCTTGTGGTGTGTACTGAGCTCTGCCCATCGCGATTCCGAAGGCTGTTAAGAACCTATTCGGATCTGTCTTTCCATTGTATGTTGGGCATTTTATTTTGACATTATGATGAACTCTAACTGCCAGTAGTTGTCTGTTAAATGGTGTATTCTGTGGCTTGGCTAGCATTTGATTGATCTCTGGGGTTGAGCTAGTCGCGTTATGGAGTCGTGAAGCCAATCTCTGGATCTCTTCTTTCATTGCTCTAATGGTTACTGCTTGGTCCTCTAGACGATCACCTGCTAGAGACGCTGGTTCTATTGGGCTGATGCGTAATTCTTGATATCGAGGGCTTTCAATACGTTGGTTCGTCATCAGCTCTTCCTGTAACTCGACCAGCTGTTGGTTTTGCCGAACACCTGAATTTGGTGATTCTTCGAACCGGACTCTCTGATGAGAGGAATGGTCGATACTTGTTGGGGGTAGCCCTTGCTCGCGCTTCTTCGAGTGCTACGATCTTGTTTTGGAATTCTTCAAATTTTCTGTTCATATTTCGAGTTGTTTCTTCCGACCTTCTTAGGAGAGTTTGAAGAAGTTCTAGGATATCCATCTGCTCGTTGAGTGATGCTTGCAATGTCACTTGACGAACTTGGTGGTTCTCCGGCTCGTCGTGAGAAGCGATTTCTTGTGTTGGAGATTGTCTGATGTTGATGTCTCCCACTCGTAGCGACTGTTCGTCACTGCTTCGAGCTCCGTCCGCCGGCTCGTCAACTGCCATTATGACTTCTTGCGTGTAGAATGATCTATGTCCCCACAGACGGCGCCAACTGTTCGTACCTGTCTTAGCACACTTTTTATACGAACATTTCTTGAAAATGGTTGCACTGTGTTCGGTTGCCTACGTACCCTCGAAAGGGATCAAGCCGGTCGTAGTTTTATTTTTTACTCGGTCATGTGTTTGGTTGAAGTGTTTCTTCGTGGGTCAAGACCTTCGTATATGATGCCTTTATGTCAGTTACGAGCGTTTGTTTCTCCACTAGTTACTATCGTTTCTTATTTGCCCTGTGTTTGTCTTTGCACATCTTCTGCTCGTCTTTGTTTTACGCGTGCTCGTCGATTACCCTCACCACTAGGGTGTTTGAAATATTATTCACTCAACGTGTGCTCGTCGATTATCCTCACCACTTGGGTGTTTGTAATGTTATTTTCTCAATGTGTGCTCGTCGATTATACTCACCACTTGGGTGTTTGTATAATTTGTGCTCTAATTTGCTCGACGTGCTCGTCGATTATCCTCACCACTAGGGTGTTTTTATAATTCGTGCTCGTCTTTGTGAAACTTATGTTCGATTTCTACTGCATGTGCTCGTCAATCTTCAAGTATTCTGGGTTTCTCCTTTGAATGTTCTTCCTTCTTCTGGGCTCTTCTTTGAATGTTCTTCTTGCCTCCCCCCTCCTCTTCTTCATCCAGATCCCCTTTTATAGGTGGTTCAAGATGAGCACATGTTCTTTAGTGGAATACATGTGTCTTCTTGCATGTTACTTTAGATATGCGTTTCAGGAGACATGTGTTGGCTTTGCGATGTGAGTCTGCTCGTCAGTGGAGTACATGTGGTGCCAAACGCTGGCTTCTTCTCTATTGGGCTTTTGGTCTAGTGGGCCTTTTTTTGGTTAATGGACTTTATTAATGGGCTGCAACCGAGTTGGGCCTTCTATGTAATTGGGCCAAGGTCCAATTACCCCTCTACAAGAGTGAAGTAAGGAACAAGTTCTGCCATTTTTGTCGGCGAAGCTTAGAAGCTTTCTACTTCACTTACATTATTAAAGAGAAGATTTAAGTGGAGAAAAGGTGTGCACTGCTAAATTGATCACAACTGTTGATTTTGTCTGAGATGATTTTTGATTCGATGATCAAAGAATCTGTAGGGCCATTGTTCGTACGGGTTTTAGCACTACAAACTTTATGTTTTACACATGAGCGTCAATTTGATTTAATTTTTGAATTTTTATGTGTAGGGGTCAAAATTCTCGTTATGAGATTTATAATTGCAATTTGAGAGCGTTTGTTTTTTTTGTCTTAGTTAAGTTTTTATGTTTTTCAATGTTCTTCATTTGTCCTGTTTTTCTTTGTCTATCTCTTCTTCTCTTTCACCAGATTTCTTCTCTCCTTTTTTGTTCTCCTTTGGCTCTCCTTATATAGGCCTTTTCTAATGATCTTGGGTTCTTTTAGCGGAATCAAGTGTCTTTTCTTATTCACACGTGTTAGTTTGCATGTTCTCATAGGATTACATGTGTAAGCTCCTCGAGTACACGCGTCGTTCCGCATATTAACTAGGTCTGAACATGTGTTTTCTTGAGAGTGAGTTTGCTTGGTTGGCTATATACAATCATTGGGTTTGTTTTTATTTGGGCTGGTTTTGGGCTTTCGACAAAGCTTATCTAATTTGAGTTAAGTCAATTTTGGACTTGAAAGATTTAATGGGCCTGCTGATTTTTGGGTGGATTCATCCAATTGGACCTATCCAATGGGGTACATACAATCAGTCCCCCAAGTTCATCAGAAGAAAAGTAACACTATATTCTGTCGAACTGACAGTAGAAATTCGTTTCTTGTTAGGTGCTCACTTTTTTCGAGGACAAGCAATCGCCTAGGGTTTTAGTTGGGGGTTATGCCTATAAATTGGCTATTTCCTTTCATTTGTTGCAAGTTCTCCCCTCATCTTCAAGGTATTCTCTTTTTTTCTTTTTTTTCATCTCTTTACATTCTTCTTCTTTTTTTCTCTTCGGTTGAATCCGAATTCTGGAAAATTTTGGTCTTGGATTCGGATTCCAATCACACGTTTATGTCTCGAGATGAGTTTTCGAACATCGAATAGTTGTTGGTCGACGATTCTGGGTCTGATTTGGAAGACTCGACGGAAGATCTCGCTTGTAATGTCGAGTCTATTGATTTTTGTGAGGATGAGTTTGCTTACGAGATCGATGAGCACGTGGATCTTGTGATTGGTAATGACTAGCGTGGAGCTTCTTCGGGATCCAGTAAAATTTTGGGTGGTTTGGTCGACGAGCGTCAAGATGCCAAGGTGAAGGCTATGCTAGATGAAATTGGAGAAAATGCGATCAACGAGCCAATGCTATCGCCTTACGTACCGAATGCGGGTTTGTGGCTTGACGAACCGTTGGATGTTGAGTCTGCATGTTCTTTACAAGAGAGGGTTAACAATGTTAGGGATTCAGTGGCCGTCGAGCACGCGTCTGACGATGATTCAATTAGTCATAATGTCGCGAGACATAAAATAAGGGAAACTAGCAATTTGCGACAAATTTGCGATACTCTTGCGATATCGAAGGCCAGTGTGCCGCAAACTTGCGACACCACTGTGACGTTGTGTTGCAATGGTCTCGCAACAGAATAGCAAAACACTTAAACAAAAATAAAACTAAGAGCGGTGCATAGATACGTGATTTAATACACTTATATAACATTACCGGTTTTGTGGAGTCTTAAACGTAGAGAATGAGATTGATACGTAGTGGACTCGCAAAACACTTTAACAAAATACGTTGCACATGTATGTGATCGAAAATACTTATACAACATATTCGGGATTGATTCCAAGAATTAAACGTAGTGAATCTAATTGACATACGATTATCGATGTACTCTCGACCTCTTCCAATTTCACTTTTCTACGTTCATACGGTAGTCGGTTTTGTGTTCGGGGTAAGGTTTGAGTTTATTGGTTTTACCTTCACCGTTTTCAATGCTTTGCTACACTCTTGTGACATCAAAGGCCAGTGTGTCGCAATGGTGTCGCGGACATGCGACACCACTGCAACATTGTGTTGCAACGGTCTCGCAACGGAATAGCAAAACACTTAAACGAAAACAAAACGAAGAGCGGTGCATAGATACGTGATTTAATACACTTATTAGCGGGTTCTTAGAATTTTAGTTTCCGACATACATACAATGGACGGCTTTATGTTTGGTGTAAGGTTGGGATTTAACATTTACATTGCAATCTAATCGCAAACGTCTTGAATTTTGCTAGGGAGAACACGCATCGCCACAACGTCGCAATATTGCTATGCTCTTGCAGTATATGTATTGGAAACACCACACATAGATATCACAATGGTGTCACAATATTGTGACGCGATTGCGATATGTATTGTTTTTTCCATCGCAAAAGAGTTGCTTTCTTGTTGTGAATTTAGGCCAAAAGAAACTATAAATTGCAGGTTTGGGTGGGTAATTAATTATTGAAGAAATCACATTAAAATCCAATTTAACATTTTATTAGCTACTAACAAATTTACCAACTATTGATTCATTTCTTACATGATAACACATAAATTACCCGTTATCTCCTATATTATAGCCTAAACATATTCTTTTACGCATGTATTACCAGATAAAATATATGTTAACACATATATTATACGCTAACATATCTATTACCAGTTAGCATATTTATTATCTGATAAATGCGTATTTGATTTTCACGAAATTGTGAATTAATATATATATATATTACGAGACTATATGGCTAACACATATATTACATGTTAACGTATTAATTATCATATGTTAACCGCGTATTTGATGAGCATATATATTGTGCGTTAACATATATTATTTTACCTTAAGATAGAATATAACTCTAAATGAGAATAACAAATCTTTATAATCCGAAGGTGAAATGAAAAAAAGTATGGGGAGTGCGGTAGAAACCATCTCTTCAAATACCACAATGTCAAATATTTTTTGATTTTTTTTGTCTTAAAATGTTAACATTTTTTTAATACTACTTTTTACGGTGCACGAGAATCAAGACCGGTTGATAGTATTTGATATAAGATTTACTTCATTCTTTGCGCCAATTGAAATAGGGGTATTATGGACCTATATTGCATAAGAAAGGTAGTATTAATAGGGATGAAACCTCTTAATTAGCATAAAATATTTGTATATTTGCAATTCTTTGGGACTAGAAATAGGAAATGGTAGAAATCGCAACCTCTCCTTGTAGTCTTGTCGGTTGTTTGCTTAAGAGCAAGCAAAATGCAAATCTGGGGGAGTCGATACACACTGTAATTAGCCAATTTTTCATGAATATTTTAGCTTCTTTTGCATCATTTAGAACACAAGTTCATCCACTTTAGAGTAATTTTTCGTTCATTTTGCATCATTAGAGTTTAGGATTAGAAATATACATATTTTGCTTTCTTTGAGTCTTTTTCCAGTTAATTAGAGCCTTGGTTAATGGAATGAAGATGGAGCATAAATGCATGAAGTGGAGAGACAAAGCAAGGATAAATGAATGCGAGTTAAGGAGCTCCAAGGTGTAGAAAGGAGAAAACTAGGAAGGACGAACGAAGGTAAGATCGGCCGATCCAGGAGAAGAACCGACCGAACTAACCAGGACTGGCCGATCGATCCACGTTGGGTCGCAACCGATGCAAAGAGCCAAGTCCTGACACATATAACAGCAGCATGAATCGGTCGGGTCGTGGTCGATCCAGACCCTGTTCCAAGCCGATCCAGACCTTGTTTCGGCTGATCCAGACCCTGTTCCAAGCCGATCTAGACCCTGTTTTGGCCGATCCAGACCCTGTTCCGGCCGATCCAGACCTTGTTCCGGCCGATCCAGACCCTGTTCCGGCCGAACCAATCCCAGCGGCCAAGCGTTTCGGCTGGAGTGGGTCGAGTACCGGCCGAAACCATTTGTGGTTCGGCAGGACCTGTGATGTGGAGTCACTTATCCCTACCAACTTTTCTCAGGTCCGACCCAATTTACCTCGAGTCGACCCAATTCGTTTTCGAATTTATTTTCAATAGTATTTAAAGGCTAGGACCCTTGGTCCAAGCCACCAACTCATTTTCTTGCACTTTATTTTTGAATCTTTTCAAATTTTTATCCTTTGGTTGTTGTGTTGAACATTTGGAGAAGACTTTGAAGGATTTATATGGATCAATGAATCATTTTGAGTTTCATCTTCAAGAGTTTTTTCTTATCCTCTTCTCTAATTATCTTTACCATTTCAATCATGTTTATCCATTGCTTTGAGTTGTGTTTGAGCATAAGTGAGTAGTCACCTAATGGATTTGTTGTATTTATTTGATTGTGTGCAAAAGCGAGCAATCCGTTTGCATATGCATGAGGTCAAACTTATGGCCAGAGATATCCTCAAAGGTATTGATTATATTCATGGTAATAATATTGTTCATTGCGACATTACTCCACACAACATTTTACTATCACATGTCGATACCCATTGGAGACAGAACGGGTTCATATGGGTGCTTGCTGATTAATCGGCAATTGAGAACAATGCGTCTGGATAAGGGAACCGATTGGCTCATGAGAGAGCCGATCTAAGGTAAAGGCGACATTATTGTCCACTTTAAAGGTGACATTTGGGCTTTTGGATGCACAACGTTGGAGATGATCACTGGTCCGTCTCCTTGGCAGAAACACCAGTATATTCATCCACAGGATTTGGCATATCTCGTCGCCTACACGAATGTCATTCTTGACCCCATACCAGATTGCCTATCTCAAGAAACAACAAACTTTCTATGCATTGTTTGTGCAGGAATCCTCGTATAAGGTGGGACGTAACTACACTCCTTAAGCATCCGTTTCTCAAATTAAGTGTGTGTAATAGCATTACTTTTTTATTTTAAAAAAGACATAACATTTATGTTTGATGTGTTCTCCACTTTTTTTATTATTGATGAATGTGTTATACTACAATTTTAAAATCATTCTTGTTCTTTTAAAATAGCTTACACAAACAAAGAAAACTATCATACACTTTTGCTAATAAATACGACTAGAGCAAAACTACATCGAGTAAGTGTTGTGATCTATCATTCACTTTTACTAATAAGGTATTGTTTTTATTTTCCATACAGTAATAATAAATATGTAGTTAACGACTATTGCTTGGAAAAAATACATAAACTAGTAGTAAATACAGTACGATAACATAAATTAATTTTTTCAAACAATTAATTGTAAGTATGACTAGAGTAAAACTACATTGATTAAATGTTGGGAACTATCATACTCTACTGCTAATAAGGAATTGTTTTCGTTTCTCGTACAATAATGCTCAATATGTAGTTAACGATAATTGCTCAGAAAAATACATGAACTAGTAGTACATACAATATGACTGCATAATTTATTTTGTTCAACTAATTAATTGAAAGTACGACTACAATAAAACTACATTGAATGATTATTGAGAACTATCATATACCCTTTTTGTAATTCGGAATTTTTTATGTTTCCCATATGATAATGCTCAATATGTAGTTAACGATAATTGCTTAGTAACATTACATGAACTATTTTGACATGTAGTAAAACTGGATAAATTAATATTTTCAACCAGTTAGTTGAAAGTATGACTAAATTAAAACTACATTCATAAAACATACTAGATATAAAATTCAGAAAACTAGACAACCAGGTAAAACAACGTGTCCTAAAATAGGAAAACGTTCAAAAGGAAAAAGTATTAAAATAGAACAAAACAAGGGCATGGTTAAAGAGAGATATGATTACATTTATGTTCTTGGGTAGTTCACTAAACTTAAAATGCATAACCACACAAAGTGGTTGATGAAACAACAAAGAAAGACTAGACTTGCATACTATTATCACATGCACGCTTCCTCGTGATTGGGGCTGTGATTGAAATTTTTTCTTACCAGTAGGGAAATCCACCTCATTTGGGCCATTTTCAGCTTCCGACTCCTATAGGACATGTTGAACACCCGCCTCCTTTGGATCCTATTAGGGTTAATATGTTCTTCTAAAATCTTAACTCTTGATCTTCTCAACTCCTAGCAGTTTCACAATCTCATAAGATATGACATTTACGTTTGGCCCCGAATCACACAAGGAATCATAAAAATTCAGCTCGTCAAGTGTTCAAGCCACAACAAAGGTACCTTGATCGCTTTCCTTAGGTAGGACTTTAGACCTCGAGGTGCAGGATCGAGGTCAAGTTTAGTGAGAAGAAGCTCCTCCACTTTTTCCCTATTGGTTAAGAGGTTCCGCAAGAATCTTACTTGCTCAGGAACGCCATATGAATTTTCTATCCTCGGGAGTGGGACACCTATCTCGCTCATCTTTTTTTGAAGTGGGAAAGCACATTCTTTTGTTCTCTAGTGAGGAACTTACCAGCAAAACATCAAGAAAAGAAAGGATCAGAGTTCAAACACTACGTGCAGAGAAAACCCGGAAAACATCAACTCAACGAGGAGGAGGTGTTGGATGAGATTGTGTTTATTGAAAATCCGAGTGTGATCCTAAAGGTCAAAGGGACAGCAACGGAACTCGATGAGCAAGAAGAAGCATATCTCGAGAAGTTTGAGCGGATTAAGTTTGCAACTCCCCGGTATTTGGATCGAGATTTCCTACATGAGATGAAGTTGAACAAAGGTGTTAGTGCCATATAGTACAATTTGGGGATGGCGATGTTCTCATGTTTACGCAAGCCACTTTATATACGCCAAGCAAGTGAATTCTTTGCCACAGTAGTTATCAACTATGATAACTTAAGGACAACAATTGCATCTGAAGGAATTTTGAGCTTTAAGATCGATGGTTTGGAGTACCGTCTAACCATGGCAGAGCTTTGTGAGGTGTATGGGTTCAAAAAAAAGCCCGAGTAAAGTTCAGCGAATTCAAAAATATTGCGGAGTTCTAGGGAATGATAGCAAGCAGAAATTATCATAAAGGTGCCAAAATGAGTCTCATATGGCATTCGACACTAAGGATTGTGTCCAAATTCCTTGCTAACACTTTTTGTGCAAGGAAAATATCAAGCTCGATAAAAAAATTGGAACTTGCTTTGTTGTTCCTAGGAGTCAAAGACATGTTGTGCCAAGGACGAGACGCGACTGGAATGCACAATAGGGTAGACATCAATTTGGGATGAATCCTTGCGGATGAGTTCGTCTCGGTCTAGAACTGGGGAAGAACCACCAATAGTATAGACCCTAAATGCTTCATGGGAAGTTTGATAACTCTAATTCTAATTGCTGCAAGAGTACCTCTTGACAAAGGGGATACTGACAACATCATCTCCCTTCTTGACTGACATTACTTTCTCACTTGTGAGGTCTTCGACAAGGCTCGAGCCGAGATCCTCACATATAACTTCTATGACCCAGCCAAGACACTGCAACATTCCTCCTCTCAAACCCGGAAAAGAAAAAGCTAACTCCTGACAACCTCTATTTCAATCTCTTGGGAGAGCCTCTTGCAATAAAAGCAACATCTCCATTCGAACAAGATTCTTGGATGGTCCCTGCATTCGACTTTGAGCCACAAACCAAATGCAAGAGGATGATAAGTAAAGCATGCAACACCACCTTTCTAGCGCAAACAAAGTTTAACACAATGGTCATGAAGGAGATGTCATCTTTGAAGTTGACCACCTTGATCTCCAAAAAGGGATCATCCAACAATGGCAACAACTCCAATGCTCCACCCAAAGGAGCCTCCAACGAATGACAAGGTACCAACCTCACCATTTTGTATATACATCTTTTTTTATAGTTTTGTACATAGTTTTTCTTCATTTATCAGTTCTTCTCTCTTGAATTATGTTTTCACCAGGACAGTGAGAAGTAAGTCCAAAGGAGAGCGCAATATTTGATATTGCTTTTAGTTATTTTGTTTTTACTCTTTGAATCTTGTATTGTTTATAAAGTGTGCATATTTTGCTTTATATTTCACATGGAATTTTTTTCAAAAATACAAAAACATAGCATGTACTTGTATTCACATGGTAGAACTTGTCTATAAGCATCTAGGTTTGCATAAGCAATTGCATAGGGAACAATAGCTTTCAAATTTAATTGCTCTTGCATGCCGAATTGGTTTGAAATATAAGGCCTATCCATGCTTTAAATTCTTGAATTGTTATCCATTCTTTAGCTGAAACTTGCTTCGATCGAAAGTCATTCCTTGTTTTAGTGGAACCTAATTTTGACTTGTAATTATCATACTATGCATTGGGTTTGAATTCATGGGTACATATACATACTTGGGTCTCCTTTCACCTTTGTACCACACTTGTTGACCCAAGTCGCTACTTCCAATCATTGGAACATTCCCATACCCTAACCTAACATTCTTTCATGCCATTGTTAATCGTTGTGTGTGTGAGACCTTCTTTTGAAATCAACTTTGTTATATTTGAGCCGACAAGAATTGTGTCTTATGTAGTTCTCAATGCATATAATCAGATAAAAAGCATCAATGTTTCAAGTCTCACAAGCTCAGATCGATCGGTCCTCCTCTAGACCGATCGATCTTATATTCGGGAAAATAATGTGACTTAATAAGATCGATCAAATGCTCGAGACAGGTCGATATTTCCATTAGACTGATCGATCCCCATTCTAGATTGATGGATCTCGACTTCCAAAGAAAAGAATGTCCGATCAGAAGATCGACGAGACTAATAAAGATCGATCGATCTCCATTTGAAGACGTC
The DNA here is from genome assembly GCA_963920545.1 of Lepidium didymum. NCBI lineage: Eukaryota > Viridiplantae > Streptophyta > Magnoliopsida > Brassicales > Brassicaceae > Lepidium > Lepidium didymum. The sequence goes on from OY986988.1 coordinate 4,919,378, forward strand.
GATGTGAAGTCCACCGGATCGGTTGATCCATATTTAGATCGATCAATCTGAGCCGATACAGTGAGAAAACCAGATTTTACACTTGATTCCGCCCGGTTTGATTTAAGTTGTACAAGATCCATTTTTTGGAGCACTACAATTAGGTTTTGTCACTTTTCAGAAACTATTTTTACACAATTCATTCTAACCACTATTCTTTGTTCTTGTAAAATTCAGGGAGAAGATTTCATACTCTGCCACTTTAGAGAAGATTTTTGAACCCTTTTGATTTTTTTATTGCAATTTTATTATGAGTTTATTTCAATCTATTGCTTTGTTCTTTTTTCTATCATATCAGAGTAGTTTAATAATCAAGTTTAGGGTTTTCTAGGGATTTCAGAGAATCAATGAGTTAGATCCAAATAGGGTTTATGCATTGTGTTCTTCATTTAATGTTCGGTTTAATGCTTAAGTTAGACTAATCACCTAGCTTATGAACTTGGGTTATTTAACACACTGAAAGTGTTCAATTAAATTCATGAAAGAACTTAGATGAGCAATTTGTCCTTAGCCAACAAAAGCTTATGTTAAGGCGGATTGTGAACTTATTAAACTTGAACTACAATGTGTATTTACAACTCTAGGTTCCAACAGAAGTTTAGAATGCTAGGTTGCTAGATATAGTAGTCGATGCCTCGAAAGTGGATTTGCTATACATTTATGTTTCGTGTTCAAGGATTGCTTGTGAATTGTTCCCTGAATAGTGATCTAGCTCATGATCCTGATTTCCTGAATATTGACCTGAAGTTGATGTCTTTATTTATCTAAATTTACATCAATTAGTTGTTGTTGCTAAATAAAAAACACATCGATTATTTTCTTTGTTTCTTGATAGGTATCCCAAACTCTCTGTTTCTTGATAGGTATCCCAACATTCAACGTATTGTACAAACTGCAAAGGATTGATTCGAAACGTCTTTGTATGGTGAGACAGTTGCTGAATGACAGAATTCGTGGTGCATATGTGCATCCTCAGTTTGTGTCAGACGTAGTGAAACCACTCAATATTTAGGAGCTGCTGGATCAACCGATATGTGCACTACAAAAATAATGCACATTGATAGCAGATTACCATAGCATTCTTTTAACAAATTCTATTGTAGCTTGTTTCAAGATTTTTGTATCCATTTAATAGCGTAAAAAAATGTTAATCCTATTGATAGTAGAGCAGGAAGCCAAAATCAGTTTGGAGGGAAGGGTTTTTTTATACTTAGAAAAAATTTACTAAAATTTTTCCTATTTCCCTCTTTAATAAATTGAAACTTGTTAAAAAAAAATCTGATTTCGACAAAAAATATTGTTTCTCTCTCTGTTGCAACCCTAAATCGAAGAAATCGCTTGATTTTCTCTCTTTTGCTTAACTGATTTTTATCGAATAATCTTGATTCTCTCGTTGGCAAAATCTCAAAGAGCTCCTCTTCTAGTTTAGGTTACAAGGACCAAATCGATTTAGGGTTCTTCAAGGACCAACTTGAGTTCGAAGTTCAAGGTTTGTCTCTTTCTCCTGAAATTGATTTAGGGTTCTTTTTATGTCAATTTTGTAATTAATTTGACGTAGGATACGATTTGAGTAATTGATTTCATTTTACTTTTTGTGAGGTTACCAAGCTTTGATTTGAGGAGGATTTGTGAGGTTAACAAAGAGGTTTGGAAGCAACTTGTGTAAGTTCTCTATCTCCCTAACATATGCATGTTGATATAGCTTTGATTTGTTTTGATATGAGGTCAACGAAGAGATTTATTCATCTCTGAATGTTTGTTTTTAATCTTTGCATAAAAATAGAAGATATTGCTTAATGTTTGTTTGTTGTAATTTTTGAATGTTTATAGCTAGATGATATTGATTTGATGTTTGTTTGATGTAATCTCTGAAATTTTTTCATATTTCCTTGTTTTTGGTATCGTTGATTGAATGAATATTAAGAATATTTGATACTATAAACATTTGTGATAGTTTTGTTGTTTGATACATTAAGAAAATCTTATACTCTAAAATCAGATACTGTGAACGTCGATTGAATGAATGTTAAGAAAATCTAATACTATAAAATTTGATATTGTAAACGTTTACATATATAGTTATGTTGTTTGATAAATTATTTTGTTTGTGAGTAATCATTGATTCATTAGCTTCTGATCTTTGTGTCCATAGGTTTCCTCGTAGAGATCTAGAGTTTGCAAGCTACTTTTATTGTTTTAAACAAATTAATTACAAAGTTGGAAACAGTTTCATGGTTAATTGAAAAGCTTTTATTAAAATCTGATTATATAAAATGTTTCATAGCTTCTATGTTATGTTTTATACAAAGTTTGATTCCAATTTTCAAGTTTTTATTATTACATTATGAAAATAATTGAAATGTGAATGAAAATACTTAATGCCTTGTGATATCTTCGGTTATACTAGTTGATAAAAATGAAAAAAATGCCTAATCCCTGTTGATTTTTGTTCTCATTCTCTTATTTCTTTTATTCTTAGTCAAATTGTCTAGTTGTCAGAATTCTAATTCATGTTAAGTTGGTTTAAAATTCTATATTAGTAAAACCATTTTAAGCTAATATATTACAATCTATTTCATTCTTGAGTTTTAATATGTATAATATGTTAAGTTGTTATGGATTTGTGTTAAGTTGTTTTAAGTTGTTTCACAATCAGTTTCATTCTTCAGTTTTAATCACAATCAGTTTCATTCTTCAATTTGATTTGATTTGTGTATAATGTTCTTATGGATTTCTTTACTATGTATTGTATACTTAATGTTTCATGTGTTGAGTGTATTATGTACTGTATAATGTCATTTAATAAATGTAATAATATAAAATGCGGGACAAAGATTGGGTTCATCTATGCATGTTTGGGTGTGAATATATACATATGTAGGTAGTAATATACTAGGGTATTGTAGGCTTTAAAATGTGTTTATTTGTGTTTGTTTCTATAATTGGATGCATTCTAGAGTTGATCATGCTTACGAGAGAGGTGTGTTGGATTTTGTACGAGCAATATTAGCAGAATTAGGTGACAGTGACATGATAGTTTGCACATGTATTGACTGTAGAAACATAGACCGTCATTCAACTAGTATTGTAGTTGATCATTAGTGACAAGAGGGATTGATGAGTCTTATAAGCTGCGTAAGAATTGATATCATCATGGTGATGTCACTGTTGCTGAATGTACTAAACCAAAAAGCTGGAAGAATAGAGAGAGTTATGGTCTATATCAAGCAATTGAGTGCTAGATGAAGAGTTAGCAAAAAAAAAAATGAAATTGCTAAGGGTGAAACATATTAGAACATGAATTTATAACAAAACTAGCAGATGTTAAGATACATCTATATCCTAGTTGTCTGTCTCACATTAAGTTGTCAGCAATTGTGTCTTTGTTTAGGCTTAAGACATAGAACGAATGGTCTGATAAAAGCTTTAACAAACTACTAGAGAGATCACCAGAGATGCTACCATAGGATAATGTACTTCATATGTCATTATATGAAGTGAAAAAAATCTTAAAAGTCTTTTAATATAGGGTACGAGAAGATTCATGCTTGCATAAACGACTGTTGCTTGTTTAGGAAACAGTACACGATGCTTGATAACTGCCTTAAATGTAATGCTTCAAGATGGAAGACGAATATGCTTACGGCTGTGGTGAAGAAAGGAGTGCCACAGAAAGTATTAAGGTATTTTCCAATAATACCACGTCTTAAGAGGATGTTTAGGTCTGAAGCAATGGCTAAAGACCTAAGGTTTCACAGTCAGGTTTCATTTTAGTAAACATGAATCATAGTCAGGTTTCATTTTCAAAAGATCCTTATATACTAGCATCTTAAGCGAAGCAAGTGTTTTACTCTCAAGAGTCTGATTCATCAAGTTGGTATATCGCTATGAGATGTCCTTCTAGAAGATATAGTGATGAAGATGCAGATTACGGTCACCTAGATGTTGAGCCGTTACCATCACTAGTTGATATGGGTTTAGATGACATGAATGATGAAGCTTAAAATGCACAATCAGACTATGGAGGCATTTATATTTGATATTGGTAATGTCTGTTTGATTATTTGCATTATATTTCATATTCTGATTATTATACAAGTAATGTCTGTTATATTTGAATTTATTAATTTTACTTACTGGTTAGTTTATGTTGTTTATTTTCAGGTGATATACAATGGGTAAACCAAAAAAGAAGGCAAACAAGCGTAATGATACTAGTGAAGAAACTCAAATCGAGCACTTGGGTACTGCTGAGACAGAACAAGTTGAAAGGAATGAAGTGAATGATCAAGAACAGGAGGCTCAAGAAGATGAAGTGAACAATGAATTGATTTAAGAAGATGAAGATGTAGAAGAACTGAATGAAAGAGGTAATAAGGAGTCATATAAAGAAGTCAATGTAGTTGATAAGGAACATAATTCGCAATCAGGTATGATTAGCATGGGGAATAAACCTACAACAATGAGTCTCACCCTAAAAGACATCAAGGTCCAACAAGAGTGAAACATATTGCAAAGGACCCAAACACAAGAGAGAAAGTTGACTGCACTGAGTTGAGAGAACCAAGTGGGCCTGGGTCTGTTATATTGTCATCATATGTAGGTCCACTGGTGAGGGAGCATGTACCAGTTACAATAGACAATTGGAGGAAAGTTAGTGAAGATATAAGAACCGTGCTTTGGAAATCTGTTTAGGTATAATATCTTACTAACATCTATCAGGTGAATGCAATTTAATAAGTTATTCTCTTACCATCTCGTTTATAAATACAGACTAGTTTTGAACTTGATGAAGAATTTCAAAAAGCTGTTGTAATTAAGAAAATGGTTGTCTATGAAGATCCTCTACGTCACGGTTAGTCACCCAAATCAGGAATGCTCCTAACAACCATGCTAGTATAAAACTACGACCTAAAAATGTTCAAATAAATGAATGGTGTAATTTTATAAGGATTAAAACAAGCAATGCATTTAAGGTATGAAGTTAGTATTAGTTTGTTTATGTGTTTATGATATATATCTGATCATGATGACCTTATATGTAGGCAATTAGTGATAAGTATAGAGACCATAGGCGTAACCAGATTCCTCATACTTGTAGCTATCGAGGAATGGTTAGAATGGCAGAAGACATGGTGAGTATGTTAGAGTAATTGTAGGATAGTATTGAATCACATGTAACATATCTTTGTCACTATTTTGTTTTGAAGAACCATCTCAGATAACAAGACTGAAAGTCTGGGTAAAGTCTCGAACCAAAAAAGATGGTATTGTAGTGAAGACTACTCATGTTCTAAAAAGTAATTAACATTATACATTCTTGTTCTGTTGCAGTTGATAAGATTATTTGGTTTTACATTATGACTATCTTTAATATATGATATGTAGAGACATGTAGCTGAAGTTGAGATTGATGTTCCAGCAACATCATCAAATCCAAAAGAAGATGGTCTTTCCAAAATTTTGGGACATGTTAAACATGGCCGACTAAAAGCAATGGATTACATTTTCTGGATATGTAATGTAGAGCTAGAAAAATTGTAGCAAAAAATGTAAGTTACTGGATTGGAGTGGAAATAAAAATGTTGTAATTGCTGAAGAGCGTTCGCAGACAATGGAGCCAACATCATTGGTCAATGGTCTGCCTCTGGTACCAAAGGCAGTAAAGGTCTTCGTTGACATTATTCTGCAGCCTGAGACATTTCTTTGGAGGCTTGCAATGCAGATTATATGATTGCTTCAAGACTTTTGTAACATGGCCTGCAAGCAGTGTTGTGTTTGACACACCTACAGACGAAATGCCAAAGTCTCCAGTTGGAACTCCACGGATGCAAGCCGCTTCATCTCAACATGAATCTGAATCAACTCCAACAGTACCTATGAAGAAACCTAAAAAGGTTTTACAGTCGTCACCAATCAGAAGATCTGTGGTCAGCATGTTATTAACACATTTCTTACAAACTTTAATTTTTTTAGCATTTTTTGTCATTTACTAACTATAGCTTGTTATGTGTGACAGCGTAAAAGACTAAAACAACTAGTAAAAGAAAATCAGAAATGCAAACTGATGGATATTAGTGGAAAGAAGCGGGTAGTAGCTGATGGACGTTGGGTTTCAAATAATCCATAACATGTCATTCACTTTGTTCCATTGGGGCCTAATGCAATCAAGATTTGGGTAGATTTAATCAAGATAAAAGATGCTGCTATATGAAGGCCTTCATCGAAACTCGAATACATGGAGGATGCTATTGGTACAACTATTGCATGGCCAGAAGATAAAGTAGTATTGTACTGATCCAATAGGTAGATCTTTTGTAGTAGTATAATGGATGTTAGATATTAGTATTTGGATGTTGGATGTTGGATATTGGATGTTGGATTCTGAATGTATGAAGTTCTTACAAATGTTTAATATACATTTTGGACTCATATTGGTGTTCGTATGTAGATTTCGAGTTTGAAATAGGTCAAAAAAGTCTAATGGAGCTTACCAAATATATATCAATGTAGCATAGACATATAATGATTATAATAAAGCTTACATCAATATGAAATAACTATTTAAAAGAATTTTATAACAAATAATTAATGTCAAATTAAACTATTTTACAACACATGAGTACAATTATATAAAAATATTTTACAACACACTACTATTGCGACTATAAAGTATAAAATAACGTGCTAATTATGTCATTAAATATTATACTATATCAATTACACAACGCTATTAAAAAGTACGATATAATAGCGAAGGTAAAATGCGCTATAATATATAGTGACCCTATTATAGTTGGGACAAACATAGCGTTTAAAAACACTCCATAGAACACATTTATAGCGTTTATCGTGAGCTAACAATATACATATTTGTTTTAGTGGTAACCTCTTAGGTGGAGAGAAACAGAGAGTTGCCATAACTCTATGCCTTGGGAAGCCTGCAGACATTTACCTGATTGACGAGCCAAGTGCACATCTGGACTCGCAGCAACGGATCACAACTTTAAATTTGATAAGATGGTTCATCCTACATGTAAAGAAAACAATATTTATTGTAGAACATGACTTCATAATGGCGACTTATCTAGCGGACCGAGACATTGTGTACTAAGGACAACAAGCCGTCAAGTGCATTGCTAATTTTTCACAATCTTTGCTGAGTAAAATGAACCTATTTTTATGGGCAATAGATTTTTTTGGTCTAAAAGTGCTTCATTATATTAGATAATTGTCATTACATAATAAACGAAGCAGAAGAAAATCTTGCTAAAACATTGTAAAAACAAGAGAAATTGCATAAGTAAAGATAACAAAGAAGGCATAACAATCAAGGAAGTAATCATGGAAGTGTGGATGTCCTCGATCAAACTCCAAATGAGCATCTTCAAGATCCTTATAATTTCGATGAGAAGTCTTGATCTGAAACTGAAGCAAGTAGATAAATGAAGACCCACTCTGCCATAAAAACTGATATTTATTGTAGGTAAATCCATATCAATGGAGGAATCAAAGGGTGAATTTTCCCAAACTGTAGTTTTGCAATCAAAATTCTCAGGGAGAAGAGAAGTGATCCAATTGATGGATCCAAAATAAGCCAATCTAAAGCCCACCAATCAGATTTTGTCCTCATAAGCCCAAATTGGTAACGAAATTAGATAGGAAATTTCTGGATACATTTGAAACAAACATGCCTAAAAGAATGATCCACTAAAAAGTGAGGGTGTGAAGGAATCAGACCTAATCTTAGGAGGGTCTTCTAAGTTGTCACCAAAGATGATCTCGCCTGAAGCTTGCGGTAAGCTGGAGTAAACATCGTTAAGTCTTTGGAATCTTCAGACTAAGGCTAATATCCATTTATATTGGGCATTACCGATGAGTAGTAGGATATGTATTCACTGATCCGCTGTTGATTCACTCACAGACGACAAGGGATTGTTCAAAACCTCCAGGCTTAGATCGATGGAGAAGAAGGGAGCTTAGAAGTAAACTCTGATGGTATTGATTAGACCGCCGGAGAGCCAAAGCGTCGTGGGGCACACAGCTCAAAAGGGTGGAGTGATAATGTTTGCCGTGGTTGCGTCGGAGAGAGAAATCTTCAGGCGATGCCATTGAAAAACACAATCGCAGAGGTGGTGAATGAAGTTTTGGGTACAATAGACCCGAGTTAGAGCAGACAAGAAGGTTGGAGCTAAACACAAAGAGGATAAGCCAGGAAAAGAAGCCCGACGCCGGTAAGCTAGGTTGCCGCCGGCATCGAGGAGAAGGTGAAGAAGAGAACCCTTGATTTATGTGCTTGAGAGAAAAACTGTGACCTTCTTTTTTCAGTACACAATTTATGGGTAATAGATTTTAAAACATGTTTTGGTTCTTAGACGGTATGAATGAGTGGTTTTAGTCTTACATAACAAACATGTTATGTTCTTGTATTTTCAGTACCTGAACGTGAACCAAATAACTTCAGGTGATCTGACTAATTTCAAACAAAGGATTAATAAATTAGAGTTACTCAAAGAAAGAGAGCAAAAAAATTTTAGATGCTATAATTACCTAAATGTGGTGAGTAACAAAGAGTACTTGCTAACTTCTAATCAATTTTTGGTTTGGTTTATTCAATAATAACAGTTAATAATTATATTATGTTCTTATATAAAGAGATAAGAGTTAGTATACTCAGAATATATTCTTCTTTCTTGTTGGGAAGATATTTTTGAATACTAAACGAAAAGAATGGAAATGACCAAAAAAAAAATGTAAAGAATGGTATTTATCTACAATTATATTATATAAGAATTGAAAGAATAAATACCTCGATATGAATAACTATGATTATGAAAATTCAACGCCAAGCAAAAAAAAAATATTGTTATAAAATAACTCTAAATGTAATATATATTATTATATATACTAGATTGTATAGTAAGTGGAAACAACAAATGAAAGAGACAAAATATGAGTAGAGAAGATGTGAGAAGCAATGAGAGTTATAAACTTTTATACTCTTATTATTATTATGTGTAATGTAGTGTATTATATTGTATCAATTACAAGAGTGATGAAGTCCTATATAGGACCACTAAGTCCGTTAAAAATTAAAGTTTTTTTTTCTTTAACAATTGGATCGACAAAACCCGATCTATACCCTAAAGCCTATCCCTATAATCCTTTTTTAAGCTACCATAATACAACAGGTAGGAATCGAACCCGGGTGCCAAATCATTTGCTGGATCATCCTAACCACCAGACTGAGAGCAAATCGGCAAAATCAAAGTTAGAAACAAAATATTAATAAAATATTTTAGATATTTTAGATATAGCTAATTATTATACTTATAACATCTATAACACTCCCCCTTAATTACCTATTATCTATAGTTATGTATTACGCACTAGCTCATTAAAAACTTTAGCATAGAAAAATCTAGTGGGATAAAAATCATGATGAGAGAAAAAAGTACAATAACGTAATCTCCTCCTGAAATGATGAATATCATAAATTTCGTAATTGACGCATTCCGATACTGTGAACATGTTTTCTAAATGTTATCGTGAGAAACGCTTTTGTGAACAGATCTATTGCCTTGTTTGCTGCATTGTCTGTTGAACGGATATATTGAATATGTACTTCTTGATATTTCTCGAGTTCTCGTGTGTAAGAGAAAAATCTTGGGGTGATATGTTTTGTTTGGTCTCTCTTGATATAACATTCTTTAAGTTGGGCGATACAAGCAGCATTGTCTTCAAACAATATTGTTGGCTCTTTATTTATGACTATTCCGCTTGCTTCTTGTATGTGTTGAGTCATGGGTCTGAGTTATACGCATTTTCTACATGTTTCATGAAGTGCAATTGTTTATGTATGTTTTGAGGAGGTAGCAACTAGAGTCTGCTTTTGCGAACGCCAAGAAATTGCAGTACCTCCAATTGTGAAAACATATCTGGTGTGCGATCGAGATTCATATGGGTCTGATAAATAGTCTGCATCTGCGAAACCAACTAAATCGACACTAGAGTTTCTATTATAAAATAATCTCAAGTCAGTTGTTCCCTAAAGATAACGAAATGTATGTTTTATTCCATTCAAGTGTACGCGTAGGTGACAAACTGTATCTTGCAAACAGATTTGTAGCGAATGCTATATTTGGCCTAGTGCAATTTGCAGGATACATGAGTCCACCAATAGCGCTCATATCGATATTAAGTGATCTATTGACTGTTGGAGTACTCAAAGGAGTCGCTTTATCCATATAAAATTGTTTTAAGATCCTTTTCGTACAAATTGATTGATGTACAAAATTTTCATTCCGAAGATGCTCGATCTGGAGTCCAAGACAAAATTTTGCATGTTCAAGATCTTTATTTCAAATTCTTTCTTCATATGAGTTCTTGTCTCATCAATTTCCTTTTGAGTTCCAATTATGTTCAAATTATCAACATATACTGTAGAGATTTCTTAATAAATATGCAAGGGCATATCGCATTGTTGGTATATCATTTACTCAACAAATATTCACTTAAGCGACTATACCACATGCGTCATGATTTTTTTAATCTATAAAATGATCGTTGTAATTTGACTAAACATATTTATTTATTTTGAGCTCAATGCTTCAGGCATTTTATTAAGTGATTCATATAAATATGCTGTCACAACATCCATTAGATGCATTTCTAGATTTTTAGATGTTGCTAAGCTCATCAAAAAGCTGAAGGTAATTGTATTCATTACCGGGGAATATGTTTCTTCATAATCAATTCTCGGTCTCTGGGAAAAACCTTGGGCATGAAGTCGGACTTTATACCTTGTTACCTTATTTTACTCATTTCTTTTTTGAAGAAAGACCTATTTATATCCAACGGGTTTTACATGTTCAGGCGTTATGACAATAGATCCAAAAACTTTTCTTTTATTGAGGGAGTTCAATTCTGTTTTCATGGCTATTTTTCACTTCTCCCAATTAGGTCTTTTCTGGTATTCTAATATGGACTTTGGGTCTGGATCATCACTTTCATTATCAATTTCTTTTCATATAGAGAATGAGAAAATTCCATCATCATCTTCTATTTGATTTCTAACCCAAATCTTTATGTTTTGGGTATAGTTCATAGAAATCTCATGTTTTTTTTTTTTTCGTCTTCAGGACTTTATACCTTGTAACCTTTTCAACTGAACCATAGATTCATTTGCTATATTTCCATCATTTTGTTCTTCCGGAACAATAACTCTTGATGGAACATTCACAGCAAATATATATGATTTTGTCACCCTTTTTGCATCGGTGAAGGCATCTAGTATCTAATTTGTCATATTTTGTAAATACATAATTTTCTAAAACTTCTAGTTCACGTTTTTTCGTAGGGGGATCAAGGGGCCACAACGACAGTGTGTATCATATGATGTCTTTTGGAGCTTCGTTAGTTCCTTCCCTTTACGCTGGAAATTCATCTTCAGTAAAATGACAATCACCAAAACGTACAGTAAACATATCACTAGTTTTTGGTTCCAGATACCAAATTATACTTGGTGATGTATACCCAATATATATCCCCAATCTCCTTTGTGGTCCCATTTTTGTTCTTTGCGGCGGTGCTATAGGGACATAAACCGAAAATCCAAAGATACGGAGATGGGATATATCTGGCTGGTGACCAGATGTTTATTCTAATGGGGAATATTTATGATATGCACTCGGTCTTATTTGTATTAGTACCGCAACATGCAAAATTGCATGACTCCATATTGAAATGGGAGTCTTGTTCTCATTATTAACGGTCTAGCAATAATTTGTAACCGTTTGATCAAAGACTAAGCCATGCCATTTTGTGTGTGAACATGCGGGACTGCATGTTCAACATCTATTACCAATGACATACAATAGTCATTGAAGGCTTGTGAAGTGAATTCACGAGTGTTATCAAGTCTTACATTCTTTATTGTATAATCAGGAAATTGTGCCCTTATCCTGATGATTTGGGCAATGAATTTTGAGAGCCATATTTTGTATGCTCAATAGACACACATGTGACCATCTACTAGATGCGTCAATTAATACCATAAAATATCTAAATTGCCCGTATTGTGAGTGGATAGGTCCACATATATCACCATGTATTCTTTCTAAGAATATTGTATATTCATTCCCAACTTTGGCTAGTGATGGCTGAGTTATTAGTTTTCCAAGAGAACAAGCATTACATGGAAATTCTTTCGCTTGAAAAATATTCTGTTTTTCAGCGAATGGCCATTTGTATTTTCCACAATTTTTTGCATCATGACAAAACCTAGGTGCCCTAAACGTTCATGCCAGACTTTGAATGTACATGTAAACTTCGGGTTTATTGTAACATACGATTCAATCATTTTTATTTTTGTGAAATATATTCTTGAGGATAAAACTATGAACTTTTCCAATATACATTTCTCTTCCGAATTGATTGATGTAATGCAAAGATATTCAACATCATTTTTATTCATGGTTTCTACGTGATATCCATTTCTGCAGATATCTTAGAAACTCAACAAATTTCTACAGGATATGGGGGAATATAATGCATTATCTATCTCAAATTTTGTTCCCCTTGGCATTGGAAAACAAGCTCTTCAGGAGCCTATAATAATTTTTGCATCACCATATATCATATTCACGCTTCCGGCGGAATAGTTCATTTTAAGGGAGGAGAAATAATTTTTATCTTTAAGTATTGTGTGCGTTGTAACACTATCTGTCAGACACATATCTCTATCCTTGTTTTCGAATTTCAAAATTTTATGATTTAAAATGTTTATAAAAGATGCGTTAATATAATAAAAACAAAATTTATATTACAACCCAAACTATTTTCAAACATAAACAAATACAATATCAACATTATGCAAGCATAACTATTTATACATCATGTCATACTTTCTTCATCAGCAAGATTTTAGTGTTTTTGGTTTTCGTTGATATCTGTAGAATCAACAACAAAATCAGTCGTATCAAGATATGTATCATTATTTATACCATCAAAAGACGGCTCGACTTCGCGGTTAAAAGAAGATCCAGCGTTATTATCAATGAAGTTGGTTTCCTTTTTTTTTCTTGTTTCTTGGTTTCTTTTTTTTTCTTTTTTCTTTTGTGACTCTTGGTGTAGATCAGCAAAATACTTTGGCGTACGACAGGTATGCGACCAATGGTCTTTCATGCCGCATCTATAGCAATTTTCCTCATGTCGCCTTTTTCCAACTTCCTTTTCTTTTGATATTTTATTATTTCTTTCATTGTTGAAGTCATTAGGGCGGGACTTTCTTCCATAGCCACGTCCATATCCTCCTCTTCCACAACCATGATTATTACCTCGACCGTGTCGACGCTCATAATTATTATAATTTGATGACGTAACATTCGCGTATGGGAATGATGTTAATCCAGCGACATTTATGGTTTAGCATTACAAGTTCATTATTTTGTTTTACTACAAGAAGAACTTACATTAATTCTAAATACTTTGTGTATCCATTAACCCGATATTGTTATTGTAGGACTACATTTTCAGGATGAAATGTTTCGAGAGTTTTTTTATCATATCGTAATCACTTATCTTCTTTCCACATAACATTATCCTGGAAGTAATTCCGAACAAAGCGGAATTATATTCACTTACACTTTTGTAATCCTTAAACCAGAGGTTTAACCACTCATGTTTGGCTTTCGGTAAGATCATATAATTCTAGTGATCAAACATATCTTTGAGTGATTGCCAAAGATTTCTAGGATCTTCCTTTGTTATATACTCATCTTTTAAACTATCATGCATATGGTGTACCAAAAAATATCATGGCATTAGCATTTTCCTCTTCTGAAGTCGTTTTCGACTTATCGATGGTATCAAGGAGCTTTCTTCCTTTTAAGTGCATCCTTGATGCAACTGTCCATCTCATATAATTATTTCCAGATATATTGAGGGCAGTGATCTTGAGTTTAGCCAAATTTGACATAATCATTAATTTTATTATTAAATTTTTAATATTCAACATAATATTATTAAAACACAACATGAAACAACATATTAATAATTAAATACATAAAATGAAATATGCAGGCGATTACAAAGATATATAAAGTACAAATAAGCAAACTAATATTCATCCAAAATTCTCAGGGGGTATATTCACCAACGAAAAAACATATAAATTGCATAGAAAATTATACCAAATGAAAAAATTAAACCCAAAGACACATTTTCTTACAACGCAAAATAAACTGATTTTCTGGGAGAGAAACATTTTTGAGATGAGGAAGAAAATTTTCGAGTGAAGAGATGAGAGAAAAATGAGTGTATTTATAGATAAAGAAAATTTTTATGCAGCCGTTGGGAGTAGTGTTAAGAGCCGTTGGAAAAATAAATATGCATATATATATTTTTTTCATAACTGTTGGAAATAGTGTTAAGAATCGTTGGAAAATATATATGTATATATATATTTTTCATAATCGTTAGAAAATATAACCAAATAAATTTAGCAAAATAATATTTATGACTAATAACATGATTATGAAAAAAAATCAAATTAATCACATTTTTGGTTAGAATTGATATATTAATTGTCTTGGACAATTTATTTATATATTTATTTCTATTTTTATTTGTTTTTTTGGAACAAATTTGTATTTTTATTTTATCATTTTCGGGTAACGTTTTTGTACATGTCTCCGGGACATTTTTAAATTTTAATGTTTTTTTGGAACATTTTGTAAATGTAATCTGAACATTTTATAATTTTTATTGTTCTTTTTCAATGTTTTGTAAATGTCTTCTAAACATAAATAAATTTATGGAGAGCGAATCACCCATACAATATTTCAGCTATTATAATAGTATATAAATTAAATTAAAATATGTAATATATATATTGGAACCTAGACACCCATTATAACAAAGTATAAAAATAAATTTGACAAAAGTTAAATTTTATAATAATATATTATTATTGTATCTACTAGATTGTATAGTAAGTGGAAACAACAAAAGAAAGAGACAAGACGGGAGTAAAGAAGACGTGAGAAGAAATGAGAGTTATAAACTTTTCTACACTTATTATTATGTGTAGTGTCGTGTAGTGTATTATATTGTATCAATTACAAGTGTGGTGAAGTCCTATATATATTGGACATCAAGTCGTTTAAAAACCAAGGGGTGAAACAAAATATTATAGATATTTTAGATATAGGTAATTATTATATCTATAACATCTAAAACTATGTGGATTTTTTCGTTTATTTTGTTGGGCCAAATGAAGCAAAAATGATTGAAGCAATTTCCAATGATGTCTTGGGTAATCTAAACATAACTCAACCAAAAGATTTTGAAGATTTTGCCGGAATGGAAGATCATGTTGCAAAGATGAGTGTCTTATTGAACGTAGAATCTAAGGAAGTGATGATGGTTGGGATTTGGGGCGCCTAAGAAATTGGCAAGACTTCCATTGCAAGAGTTTTATATAATACTCTCCCATCAGTTTCAAGGTAGTATTTTTATTGACCGCACATTTGTAACGAGGAGTATGGACAAGTATAAAAATTCCAATCCGAATATTATAACATGAAGATGCATTTAGTAAGAAGTTTTTTGTCTGAAATTTTAGACGAAAAAGATGTAAAGATAGGCTTTTTAGGTGCAGTGGCTGAGAGGCTAAAACATCAGAAAATTCCTATATGCATCAATGATTTGGATGATCAAATGGTGCTGGAAACTTCGGTCGGTGATACCCAGTGGTTTGGATATGGGAGCAGAATCATTAATGAGGTTTGTCTCCCATCTCACGAGCTTGCTCTTAAGATTTTCTGTAAATTTGCTTTTGGGCAATACTTTCCACCTGATGGTTTGATAGAGCTTGCTTTTGAAGTTGTATTGCTTGCCGTAATCTTCCTTTGGGTCTTAAGGTTTTGGGCAGGTCTTTAATGGGTAGAGACAAAGAGGATTTGATGGATATGCTACCAAGGTTTCAAAATGGTTTGAATGGTAAAATTGAAAGTACACTAAGAATCAGTTACGATGGATTAGATAACCAAAAAGATAAATCCATATTTCGTCATATTGCATGTCTTTTCAATGGTGAAAAAGTCAATGACATCAAGCTGCTACTAGCAGAGAGCACCTTTGATGTTAATATCGGTTTGAAAAATCTTGTTGATAAGTCTCTCATACATATAAGAAAGGGTATTGTTGAGTTGCATTCTTTACTACAAGAATCAGGTAAGGAGGTCGTCCGTGCACAATCAAATGAGCCTGGATAACAGGAATTCCTTATGGATTCAAAAGATATATGTGATTTGCTTGAAGATAGCTCTGTAAGTTTTGTCGTTAACTCTTTTCACATATTTATTTCTATAAGTAAGATAGAAATGATGTCATATGTGAAAATTATATATATATATATATATATATATATATATATATAAATTGATATAATTTTTACAGGAACCAAAAATATTTTAGGTATAGCTCTAACATGGAGAATGAAATCAGTGGCAGACCCAATTGAAAATTAGGGTGTGCAATTGACTCCCTTAATAATTTGGAAATTAAAATTTTGTATATAATTTTATTACTATTTTGATATTTGTTTCAGCATTTCTTTCATTTTGACGTCGCATTAGTTAAAATTCAGTAGCTTTAATTATACTTTTGTGAATTCTATTTATTAATTTTAATAACTATTTTATTTTATTCGTCGATTTCTTCTTAGTATAGTGATTACGGTAATCCAATTCTTGATTCCGGTATAAAAAGTTTCATCCCTCTCCACTACATATAATATACTGAAATATAATTTTAGGGTGTAAACTTTAGATTATAGATCAAACTTATCGATCCATTGTTGACAAAAAACAATTATGTTATTCTGTTTTGACTCCGGTAAAAATGTTTTCTGAATCTGTCATTAGATGAGATTGATGAACTACATATACATGAGAATGCTTTCAAAGGGATGCGTAATCTACTTTTTCTTAAACTTTACACTAAAAAACGGAACGAGGAGAAAGAAGTCAGATGGCACTTACCAGAAGGCTTTGACTATTTTTCTCATAGATTGAGATTGTTAAGGTTGGATGGATACCCAAGGAAATGTATGCCATCTAGTTTTCGTTCTGAAAACCTCATTAAGCTCCAAATGTCGGGGAGCAAATTGGAGAGGCTGTGGGAAAGAGTTCATGTAAGTATTATTTAAATCTCATTAAGCTTTTTTTTTTTTTTACATGACATTCCTTTCAAGTGATGTGTGTAACTTACATATATCTCAAGCACTAAGAGGACTCAAGGAAGTAGATTTGGAAAACTCTACACATTTGAAGGAAATTTCCGATTTTTCCATGGCCTCCAATCTCGAGAGACTTGATCTTAGCGAGTATTCAAGTTTAGTGAAAATTCCTTCCTCTATTCAATATCTCAATAAGTTGGAGGAACTGAACATGGAGAGATGCAGTAGTCTAGAGATTCTTCCCGACGGAATTAATCTCCAATCTCTTGATAAACTTTACCTCTAGGGATGCTCACGTTTGAATATTTTTCCTGATATCTCAACCAACATTTCATGGCTCACATTAGCCGGGACAAGGATTGAAACATGGCCCGGTAACTTCTTCGGTTATAAGAGTCTTAATTACTCATCTTGGCATAAATGGTATGAAGAATGAGAAATTATGGAAAGGAGTCAGGTATCTTACTAAACCTATTTTTTCCAACTCTTTTTGACGAAAACATCTATATAAAATTGTCCCTAAGCTGTATATATCATAACTTGTGAATTACCACCAAAAAAAAAAAAAAACTGAACGAACAATAATTATTTAGTACCACAAAATTTCTATCGACAGTTTTGCACAACTAATTAATAGATTGATAAACAATAAATGTACATTATATAGAGATTAGATCATGTTTTTTTTCCAGAAATCTAAATGTATACTATAAATAAGTATAATAAAACCAAATATAACAAACTAATTGTTCATTTGAAAATTTATAGTTTATAGTTTTCAAACGTATTGAAAAATTATGCTACGTTAATCAAATATATATTTTATTCAAAAAGAGACCATGCATGTCATGGTTTTCTACCTTGTTAGGTATCCTTTATTTTTTTTCCTTTTGAAAATAAGTAATTAAATAGTTCATTTATATTTGTAAAGTGTTTCTTTTTAACTTACACTATTATGACCATCCAAAATAAAAAATTTATCTTTTTTTTGTTACCATCAAAATATAAATATTTTCTATGTATTAAAAGAGATTCATTAAATATATTTTGTACTTCATGTATATACTACAAATTGTCTCCGTAATTTAAATTTTTTAATAATTAATTTACTTTTTTAAATAGCACTTTTAAAAAATAGCACTTAAGGTCTAAAATTTTAATTGGTCAACAGGATATTTAATTTAAAAAAAATATGAAAATCTTGGCAAACCAATAATCAAACATCAATATAATAATTATGAAACTGTGAAAGTTATTTTTTTGTTAATTTTTCTTCTTTTTTTTGCTTAGCATTATGGTTTCTTCTTCCTTGTGAAATATGTAATTTGAAGGAGAGAACTGCTAACAAATTTTACATTAATTTGATCTTTTATTTATTCTATGAAAAGGGGTTTTATGTCCTCATACAAGAAAAAATTATGAATTTGCTGAAAAATCATATTTTTGAATAAGAACTAAGAATATAGCCTAAAATTAAAATAAATAAAAAACTAATCATTTCCACTATTCAACTATAGTAATAATGACCAATTTTCCCTACACAAAATATCTATATAATATAAAATGTCTATATAGTATTGTAGGGGGAATAAACAAAAAAAACAAACATAAGTATGGCTTTTCACCAAATAATGTAAGGAAGTAGAAGTTCAATATTAAATAAAAGTTTTATATAACAGTATTCTATATAAAACTATTTAATAATATATCATTTTAAGTAATTTTTGGTATTTTTAAAAAATTTGAATCTTGTGTAGAAAAAATCTATGTTTTTTAAAAGAAATTTTAGATTTGAATTAGTTTTTTTTAGAAGATATAGTGTAAATAAAATTGAAGAGAAGAAAGAAGTTAGAAAAAAATATAAAATTATTAATTAAATAGAAAATGGTAAATATTGTATAGATATATGTGAATAGTATTTCATCGTCGTTCTCTTTATTTTTTCATTTTATATTTATTGCACCCAATTTCCCTAGAGAAAATAACAATACATAATATTTCGTATTTTATATATTAAATCTACATTTTAGATTTTAGTTGATGTGTTATTTACTATAGGATAAAATTAACTTATGGTCCATAACAATATTTAATAATAAGTTTAAGTTTTAATTTTGGTCGTTTGGTGTATATTAAATCATAATCATTGAGTTTAAAATTAACAATATTCTATATTTTCTAGCTAACCTATATTTTCATTGCCATTTTCAAATATTATTAGCTTTTTCAGAAGAGAAAAAACAGATAAAATTCCAAGTTATAGTGTGGATATAATCATAATTGGGAAAAATGTTAATTTAACATTATACTTAGTAAAAATGGTTGATTTAACATCAAAATTTGGATATGTTTGATTAAACATTCAATTTATTGTTGACTTTTGAAAAAAATCATCAATTTTGTATTGATTCGGCAAATTGAACCTCTTGTTAATTCCAAATCGAAATTGTCTCTGAAATCGATTTTGGAAGTTTGATTCAGTTCTTATCTTTGTTACGAAGAACTCAAAGCTTGATTTTCTCTTTTGTTTCAAGAATGAGCTCAAATTCGTCAATTTGAATATTACAATTGATATTTTTGTGTATCATTCTTGAACTCATTCTTGAAAGAAAAAGAGAAAATCAAACTTAGATTTTTTTATAACGAAGATAAGAACTGAAATCGAACTTCCAAAATCGATTTGACATTCGATTTCAGAGACAATTTGGCGAGTCAACACAAAATTGAGGATTTTTTCAAAAGTCAACAATAAATTGAATGTTTAATCAATCATATCCAAAGTTCGATGTTAAATCAACCATTTTTAGTAAGTACTGACATTTTCCCAATCCTAATTCTAAAAGTGAATTAATTTTTAAAATTATTTATTTAGTGTACAACATGGGATCTTACGTAGTTATCAACATGGGATTTCATATATGAATTGGTTTTCTTTGATTCAGCTGCTTACTACTCTCATTACCACGCTGCCTCACTCTTTACAAGAGCTGTTCCTCTCTAAAATCTCAAATTTGGTGGAGCTTCCTTCGGAATTTCAAAATTTCACTACACTTCATTATTTAGGAGTTAGAGAATGCATAAATCTGGAGTCTCTTCCCACTGGCATCAACTTTGCATCTCTCAAAGAGCTTGATCACAAAGGATGCTCACGGTTACGAACTTTTCCAAACATCTCAACTAATATCTACAAACTCAATCTATCCAGAACATGGATTGAAGAGGTTCTTTGGTGGATCGAAAACTTATCCAACCTCTATAAGCTAGATATGCATGGATGCAACAAATTACAGTGTGTTTCCCTACACATTTCTAAACTGAAACATGTTGACTTTTCAAACTGCAAGGCATTGACTAAAGCTAGATGGAATGATTGTTCAACTGTTATGGAAATGGCAACAGACGATATTCACTCTAAATTCATAGACAAGTGTCCTTCTTCTTTTACGGACAATTTCATCAACTTCTACGAGGATCGAAGACCTAAATTTTGTCCATATTATGGTTACAAGTGCTTTTTTTTTGTCAGGTGAAAAGGTGTTTTCCTATTTCACTCACCAAACTACTGGTATGTCTGTTACCAATATCTCTCTCTACTTAAGACATCTCTCTCTCAACCAATCTTCAGAGTTAAGACTTGTGTTGTGGTTGACTCACCCACAACTTATGTTGAGGATTTTTTTGAATTTGACATTCACATATCTTTGTTGGTGTTCCTCCTAGTGAGGAAACCATTGAGTTTGGTTATAAGAACCAAACTTGGACCTTAATTGTGTGAAGACACTAATGGGCTTGTGTTGGAGTATACACATATAAAAGCACTCTAGATTAAATGAACAAGAAGAGAACAAGCAAAGAAAAAGAGAGAAAAATATTGGGTGAAAAATCTGTTTCGTCGATTTTGTTTCAAGGCGGTGTTTGAACCTTCAAACGTGTTCTGATGTGGCTGAAATTTTGTGGGAAGTTTCGTGACTAAGTTTTATTCAGATCCAACGGTGGAAGTTGTGTTCCAACGGTTGGTTTGTCAGATATTTAGGTTTTAGCGTAGTTTTTGGCTCTATGGCGAGTTCAAGTTTTTAGCAGGTGTTATCTTGAGTGTTTTGGAAATCCGACGGTGAGATCTTTTCTGATTAAGCTGAAATTTGGCATAGGTGTTTTTGACTCGTTTATCTATGGTGGAGATCTAATTTGGTGGTCAGAATCCTAGTAGATTTAAAGTCTTTGGTGATTGAATATTTCTAGGCTCTTGTATTACTCTCATGTTGAAGATTGTTATAATAGAGATTGCTCTTTAGGGCCTTACTCTCTGAATTTTTTTAGTGGAACAAAGAGGATGTGGTTGTAACTCAAATACATTTGTGACAGTGGATTTTTGAGTGGATTATTGTCTTGTGTAGCTGTGGGCGTTCGGATCGGGTTATTCGGTTCGGTTCGGTCCGAATCGAATAAACCTGATCCGAATTCGAGTTAGTACCGAATTAAAATGCGAATGGAGGTTAATTTTTAAACCCTCGGTTTTCGGGTTATTCGGATCGGTATTCGGATTCTGAGTAAACCAAATTATTTCGGGTTATTCGGTTTAATCGGATTATTCGGTTTAAATGGGTTATTCGGTTCGGTTTATTTGGTTTTCATTTAACCAATTCAATTTTAGTTAACCAATTTCATTTAACCAAGTGAAGAATCGGATCAATTCGGACCAATATTTTCTGAGTGAAACCGAACCGAATAACCCGAGATCCAAACCTAATCGATCCGAATAACATATTCGGTTTATTCGGTTTATTCGGTGAATTTTACAATTTCCGAATAACCCAAATACCGAATAACCTGATTAAGCTGAATGCCCACTCCTAGTCTTGTGGTTTTTCCTTCTTACATTGAGGAGGTTTTCCACTTAAAAATTGCTTGTTGATTGTTGATACATACCGGTATTTGAAATTAGACACTAAAACAAAGAAGAGAGAAATATATGAAGAACAGAAGAAATTAAGAAGAGAAGAGAAGTAGAGAGGGGGATCACATGAAGAAAGGCTTTCGGAATTGTTTGTTAATTCATTTGTCAAAACTGCATAAATCTAGGGTTCAACCTTTTATACACAAGGTTTCCTCTGCCTAAACGACATAATAGCATGTAATGTATTAAAGCATTAAATATAGCAAAGCCTATTGTTCTTTCAGAGTCTTAGGCTTCATCAGACCCTCTCTTTCAAGCAGCAACTCTCAGCCACTTTTCACCTCCACGATTTGTTTCCTACGAATTGAACGTTGCTGCTTCCTATATGTCGCCAAGGCCATTTGTAGCTTATCAATACCCCCCTGTAAATGAGACACCTTGTCCTCAAGGTGAAAGAAAGGAAATCGATCAGCTATGTCCAACAATGATTCCCAAAAATCTTCAGAGCTAGGGAATCCTTTCCAATGCACCACCAGCTCTGGTTCACCTACATTTGGTCCCTAACAGATTGCTAAAATCTCCTCCGGTACAACATTAACGAGTTCACCAGCTGACCCACTAACATCTTCGAATCCTGCTGCATGTTCTATCTCCATCAAACGGAGCCTTTGTTGCGACCTACAATGATATGCTAAAAACTATCTTTCACCACAAGACCTACAAGGATTCACATGCCTTTTTACCTCATTAATAGAACCAGTACTTTGTCCATCAATAGATCTTCTCACTGGTTGTATCTCAATACTCTACGATAAGTAAGGAGATATGTTTGTTGTGTATAACTGAGAGAAGGTGCTGAACAACTTCCTTGGATTCCTTGAGTCTTTACTATCCTCCTCTCGGATTTCACAGCTTCCTACTCCTCGATGATCTTTGCCATATTCGCTAAATCATCAATTCGCTTAAGCCTATGCATAACAACACGTTCTTTCAATTCCTTTTTCCACCCTTGCCAAAATATCTCCTCTAACACATCTTCAGTAACATGTGGAACTTGAGCTGTAAACTCTTCACATCGTTTCCTATATACATCCACAAAATTAGTTTGTTTGATTCTCATCAACTGACCCACAACCGATCCTCCTCTAGTAGGTCTAAACCGTTTCTTCAACTTGTCCTTGAAATCTACCCAATCACAGAAATATCTCCTATCTTGGATAGACCTCAACCATGTCACAACAAAACCCGTAAGATGGAATAAACCTAGTTCCAACCACTCAGCTTCAGGTGTTTGATTCAGAGTGAAACACCTCTCTATTCGATAAATCCAATCATCTGTGTTTTCACCTTCGAACTTTCGTATAACTACTTTCTTACTAGGAGAATCATTAGATGGGGTAGGTGAACTTACAAAACCATTTTCCTTCTGTGATGTTTCTCCAAACCCATGTGGTCGAATGAGAACGGCAGGAACAAGTGACGACAGAATCATGTCACCACGACTTTTCTCCACCACAAAAATTGGTACTACCTGCGCCTTACCCAAACTCGCTCGAACTAGTTTCACACTCGAACCTTTTCCCTTTTCACTCAGTGAACTAGAATCACGTTTCAACAGCTAGGTTAGAGCCTCCTTAACCCATTGCATATCATCTTTCACATCATGAACGTCTTTCTCCAGATATGTGACATGTTGCTCAATCATGTAATGTATTGAAGCATTAAATATAGCAAAGCCTATTGTTCTTTCAGAGTCTTAGGCTTCATCAGACCCTCTCTTTCAAGCAGCAACTCTCAGCCACTTTTCACCTCCACGATTTGTTTCCTACGAATTGAACGTTGCTGCTTCCTATATGTCGCCAAGGCCATTTGTAGCTTATCAATTACCCCCTATAAATGAGACACATTGTCCTCCAGGTGAAAGAAAGGAAATCGATAAGCTATGTCCAACAATGATTCCCAAAAATCTTCAGAGCTAGGGAATCCTTTCCAATGCACCACCAGCTCTGGTTCACCTACATTTGGTCCCTAACAGATTGCTAAAATCTCCTCCGGTACAACATTAACGAGTTCACTAGCTGACCCATTAACATCTTCGAATCATGCTGCATGTTCTATCTCCATCAAACGGAGCCTTTGTTGCGACCTACAATGATATCCTAAAAACCATCTTTCACCACAAGACCTACAAGGATTCACATGCCTTTTTACCTCATTAATAGAACCAATACTTTCTCCATCAATAGATCTTCCCACTGGTTGTATCTCAATACTCTACGGATAAGTAAGGAGATATGTTTGTTGTGTATAACTGAGAGAAGCTGCTGAACAACTTTCTTGGATTCCTTGAGTCTTTACTATCCACCTCTCGGATTTCACAGCTTCCTGCTCCTTGATGATCTTTGCCATATTCGCTAAATCATCAATTCGCTTAAGCCTATGCATAACGACACGTTCTCTCAATTCCTTTCTCAACCCTTGCCAAAATATCTCCTCTAATACATCTTTAGTAACATGTGGAACTTGAGCCGTAAACTCTTCATATCGTTTCCTGTATACATCCACAGAATTAGTTTGTTTGATTCTCATCAACTGACCCACAACCGATCCTCCTCTAGTAGGTCTAAACCATTTCCTCAACTTGTCCTTGAAATCTAACAATTCATGGAAATCTCTCCTATCTTGGATCGACCTCGACCATGTCAGAGCAAAACCCATAAGAAGGATTAAACTTAGTTCCAACCACTCAGCTTCAGGTGTTTGATTCAGACTGACACACTTCTCTATTCGATAAATCCAATCATCTGTGTTTTCACCTTCGAACTTTCGTATAACTACTTTCTTACTAAGAGAATCATTAGATGGGGTAGGTGAACTTACAAAACCATTTTCCTTCTAGATGTTTCTCCAAACCCATG
Organism: Lepidium didymum; assembly: GCA_963920545.1. Classification (NCBI taxonomy): domain Eukaryota; kingdom Viridiplantae; phylum Streptophyta; class Magnoliopsida; order Brassicales; family Brassicaceae; genus Lepidium; species Lepidium didymum. The sequence goes on from OY986988.1 coordinate 4,944,471, forward strand.
TGGTCGAATGAGAACTACAAGAACAAGTAACGGCAGAATCCCGTCACAATGACTTTTCTCCACCACCGAAATTGGTACTGCTGGCGTCTTACCCAAACTCACCCGAACTAGTTTCACACTCGCTCCTTTTCCTTTTTAACTCACCGAAAAAATCATGTTTCAACAGCTAGGTTACAGCCTCCTTAACCCATTGCATATCATCTTTCACATCATGAACGTCTTTCTCCAGATCTGTGACCTGTTGCTCAATCATCCAGCTCAATCTCTTCAGATCTACATGATCTTGTTCTAACCTCCCGATTTGAGCCTCCATAGCCACCGTCTTGTCGTGAGCCACTGTTGCGTGAATGTCTTGTTTTGGTCCCATCTTCGAACAGCTCTGATACCACTGATACTCACCGGTATCCGCAATTGGACACTAGAAAAGAGAAGACAAAAATAGATGAAGAATATAAGAAATTAAGAAGAGAAGCGAAGTAGAGAGGGGGATCAGATAATGAGGAAGAAAGGCTTTATGAATTGTTTGTTAATTCATTTGTCAAAACTGCATAAATCTAAAGTTCAACTTTTTATACACAAGTTTTCCTCTGCTTAAACGACATAGTAGAATGTAATGTATTAAAGCATTAAATATAGTGAAGCCTCTTGTTCTTTCAGAGTCTTAAGCTTCATCAGACCCTCTCTTTCAAGCAGCAACTCTCAGCCACTTTTCACCTCCATGATTTGTTTCCTACGAATTGAATGTTGCCGCTTCCTATCTGTCGCCAAGGCCATTTGTAGCTTCTCAATACCCCCTGTAAATGAGACACCTTGTCCTCAAGGTGAAAGAAAGTAAATCGATAAGCTATGTCCAGCAATGATTCCCAAGAATCCTCAAAGCTAGAGAATCCTTTCCAATGCACCAGCAGCTCTGGTTCAATTTTATTGGGTCCTTGACAGATTGCTAAAATCTCCTCCGGGGTACAACATTAACGAGTTCACCAGCTGACCCGTTAACATCTTCGAATCCTGTTGCATGCTCTATCTCCATAAAACATAGCCTTTGTTGCGACCTACAACGATTTCTTGAAAACCATCTTTCACCACAAGACCTACAAGGATTCACATGTCTTTTTACCTCATTAGTAGAACCAATACTTTTTCCATCAATAGATCTTCTCGCAGGATGTATCTCAATACTCTGAGGATAAGTAACGAGATATGTTTGTTGTGTATAACTGAGAGAAGGTCCTGAACCACTTCCTTGGATTCCCTAAGTCTTTACTATCCCCCTCTCGGATTTCACAGCTTCCTGCTCCTCGATGATCTTTGCCATATTCGCTAAATCATCAATTCGCTTAAGCCTATGCATAACGACACATTCTCTCAATTCCTTTTCCAACCCTTGCTAACACATCTTCAGTAACATGTGGAACTTGAGCCGTTAACTCTTCACATCGTTTCCTATATACATCCACATAATTAGTTTGTTTGATTCTCATCAACTGACCCACAACCGATCCTCCTCTAGTAGGTCTAAACCATTTCCTCAACTTATCCTTGAAATCTAACAATTCATGGAACTCTCTCCTATCTTGGATCGACCTCGACCATGTCACAACAAAACCAATAAGATGGAATAAACCTAGTTCCAATCACTCAGCTTCAGGTGTTTGATTCATAGTGAAACACCTCCCTATTCGATAAATCCAATCATCTCTTCACATCTGCAGCATCTTGTTCTAACCTCCCGATCTGAGCCTCCATAGCCACCATCTTGTCGTGAGCTACTTTCGCGTGAATGTCTTGTTTCGATCCCATCTTCGAACAGCTCTAATACCATTGATACACACCGGTATCTGCAATTGGAGACTAGAAAATAGAAGAGAGAAATATATGAAGAACATAAGAAATTAAGAAGAGAAGAGAAGTAGAGAACGGGATTAGAGAGTGAGGAAGAAAGGCTTTAGGAATTGTTTGTTAAGTAATTTGTCAAAACTGCATAAATCTAGGGTTCAAACTTTTATACACAAGGTTTCCTCTGCTTAAACGACATAGTAGCATGTAATGTATTAAAGCATAAAAGATAGGGAAGCCTTCTTGTTCTTTCATAGTCTTAGGCTTCATCTGACCCTCTCTTTCAAGCAGCAACTCTCAGCCACTTTTCACACTACAAAAAAACAGGAGATTTGCGATATTATTTAGCAAAATAATGTCGCAATTTTGCAACGTATGTGCAACCCCTTTGCGATGTATTTGGAATAATCGCAACCACATTGCAATATTGCAACGTGAATGCGATATGATTGGAACGTGATTACGATTCTCATTCTACTATCGCAATGGCATAGCGAATTAGCGACGTTGTTGCGATGCGTTATTTCCATAACAATCTTGCGAGTCATCTGCGATGCTCTTGCGATGTTTTTTATCTACATAGCAAATTTTCACCTTTTCTCTATAAATAGCCCACAATGTGATTGTATCTTCACACCAAATCTTAGAGAGAGAAAGAATTCGTGGAGAAAGATAGAGAGGAAAAAAAATTGAATTTTTTTTTTAATTTAAGAAAATGACGTGTGAACACTTTAGGCGATGGATGTATAATCAGAAAGATCTGGAGACGGGAATGTCGTTTTTGCGGGAAGCCGAGATATCGAGCAACAGGTGGAAGGAATCGTGTCCCATACAAACATATGCGGTATTTGCCAATCACTGATAGATTGAAACGACTATACCAATTAGAAAGGACATCAGCGGCAATGAGATGGCACGCAGAACACACATCAAATGATGGGGAGGTTAAACATCCGTCAGATGCAAGAGCCTGGAAGCACTTTCTAACGGTACATTCTGACTTTGCAAAAGAGTCTAGAAACGTATATCTTGGTTTATGCACAGATGGATTTAGTCCATTTGGTTTGTTGGGGAGACAATATTCTCTATGGCCAGTCATCTTGACTCCATACAATCTTCCACCTGATATGTGTATGCAAAGCGAATTATTGTTTATGACCATTATAGTGCCAAGTCCTAGCCATTTGAGACGATCTCTTGATGTTTTCCTTTAACCTTTGATTCATGAGCTGAAACATTTATGGTATAGAGGTGTCCGAACATATGATTTCTCGCAGCATAAGAATTTCAAGATGCATGTTGTTTTGTTGTGGACGATTAGTGATTTTCCTGCGTACAAAATGTTATTTGGATGGACTATACATGGAAGGTTATCTTGTTTATATTGTATGGAATGGTCAGATGCATTTCAATTAAAGTATGGTAAGAAATCATGTTGGTTTGATTTTCATCGTCGGTTTCTCTCTATGCACCACCTTTACCGTAGGAACAAGAAATTGTTCAAGAAGAACAAGGTTGTGCGCATCCCTCCTCCAACACACATGTCAGGGGATGATATCTTGAAGCAGATTGATTATTATGGTGCTGAGGAAACATGTAAATGAGGAGGTATATGCCTGACGGATATACAGAATCTCATAACTGGCACAAAAAGAGTATCTTTTGGGAACTCCCATATTGGAAAGATCTTTTACTACAACACAACCTTGATCCGATGCACATCGTTAAAAACTTTTTCGATAACATCATGAACACGATTTTGAATGTGCAGGGAAAGAGTAAAGACAATTTGAAATCAAGGTTGGACATAGTTGAAATCTTTGTGAGGAGCGAATTACATATTACATGGGATGGGAAACAAAAAATTCCCATATTTCGGTTGACTGGAGAAGCGATGCATGCATTATTTAAATAGATTTCTGAAGACGTAAAGTTCCTGATGGCTACGTCTGAAAATTCTCCCGCTGTATCGAGCAAGGGAAAAAAATCTCTAGTATGAAGAGTCATGATTGCCATGTGTTCATGCAGAGACTACTGACATTTGCACTACTTGAGCTTCTACCCACAGCTATCCACGAAGCAATTGCAGGTAACTATGGTACTTGGATTTAAATTTGTCATTTAAGTAAAACATATAATTTGTTAAATAAAATTAGTTCCAACTTGAAGGAATCAGAGCATTTTTCAGGGATTTATGTACACGAACACTAACAGAGGATGACATTGCGCAATTACAAGCAAATATCTGAGTGTTGGTCTCTAACTTGGAAAAAATCTTTCCACCCTCCTTTTTGGACGTGATGAAGCATCTTCCAATTCATCTACCTCATGAAGCAGCTCTTGGAGGCCCCGTACAATTTCAGTGGATGTACCCGTTTGAGCGATTCATGGGACATCTAAAAAGAAAGGTCAAAAATAAGCAAAAGTAGAAGGCTTGATCGTTGCAGGAAGTTTGACAGAGGAAACATTTCATTTCAATTCATATTACTTTAGTCCAAACGTGAAAACCAAAAGAACACATATACTATACCAATGTCATTGGTATAGTACAATGCCTGGTCGAGGAGTGCATACTAACCAGTTAGGGGTAACCGATGTAAATGCAAGCCAAACTTTTTGAAGTTTGACCCTTTCATTCTAGCATGTCAAGCAAAACAAGTGTGTTTTTTTTCCGTATCCTCATGTAAAGCAAAGATGCGAGACGTGGCTATCTATGATAAAAGTGAATCCGAGAGGTCATATTGTGGGGAAAATCGATGATGTGGTTATGCAACAAGAAAGAGCATCAGATTTTTCTATAGCTCTGGAATCCGTAAATGATATCATGCATTCTCAACTAGAAGTAGAAGCATCGATGATGAAGGACATGAAAATGTGAAATGTGACGAGTTTGAAGAGAGGGACGAAGAAGAAAACACGGAAGACGAAGAGTCCGATAATGAAAACACTTATATAACATATATTGTTGGTTTTGTGTAGACGTAAACGTACCACATTCAATTGATGAATGAATGACATTGTATGGTTGGACAATCCGTAATGTACTACAGAACCTTTTACGGATGGTGATTGTCGTTATCGGTTTTGTTTACACTTAGACATACCACATTCAATTTATGATTGATCGATGATGAATTCTCAGACACTCATTTTGATCTTTGTTATGGTGTGAAGGATATCGGCTTATGTTTTTACCGTAATTTTGGGGTTTCTGTGGTTTAGTGTTTTGATGGTTTCACAATCTGCGAGGCCACTGCGACGTCTTGTCCCTCAATGTCGCAGTGGCCTCGCAGAATTGCGACTCACTTGCGACGTCGAATCCTTAAATGTCGCAAATATGTCGCAGAGTATGAAACCACCGACAAACTAACCGCATAACTAACCCCAAACTAACGGTTTACAATCATGTTGATATGTGGTACGGTTTTGTTTAGACTTGTACGGACCGCATTCACTTTGTGAATGATTGATAATGTATTCTCGGTTTCTCGTATTGATCTTTGATACTGTGTCCAAGGTGTCGACTTATGTTTTTACGATAAGGATGGGGTATCGCAGTTTAGTGTTGCAGTTTAATTTTTTGTGAGGCCACTACGACGTCCTATTTTCTGGATGTCGCAGTGGCCTCGCAATAGCGTACATAAAACCCTAAAATTCGTCGCAAGGATCTCGCAACACTGCGAGTCCCTTGCGACGCCTATTAACCAAATATCGCAGTGGCGTCGCTAGGTTTGGGTTTTAGTTAAAAACCCGAACTGCCTCTTCTTCTTCTCTTTCTCTTCTTCCTTTCCTTCTCGCGGATCTTCTTCCTCTCACTCACGCGAATCCTCTTCCTCTCGTTTATTTCTCTTCAAATCTTCTTCACCCTCTCGCCTACCCGTGTCTCTCTCTTCTACACCTCGGTTGCACCATCGCTCGGCCTCAATCAACTAAGGTAAGTAATCTCCAACTCTAAAATCGTAGATCTATAGGATTAGAACATATATCTTTAAGATTTGAATATGGATTTGCTTGATTTGAGGTTATGAAACTTTGCTTAGGCTTAGGATTTGAGGCTCTATAGTATTAGAAACATTTTCTAAATTTTGGTAATTTTTTTAGAATTTACAGAATTTTAAAAAACGTTTTTGTAATTTTTAAAACATTTTAAAAAATGTTTCAACTTTTATAAATATATTTTGTTATTCAAAAAGCATTTCAATGTTTTATGTAATTTTCAAAGAATTTTTAAAAACATTTTTAATTTTTTAAAAACGTTTTCAAAATTTTGATAGAATTTAAAAAAAACATTTTAGTGTTTTTAGTAATTTTAAAAATATTTTCAAAACTTTTTTATGTTTTTTGATATATTTTAAAAGTTTTTCTGTTTTTTGATAATTTAAAAAAATATTTAAAACCATTTTCAATGGTTTTTGAATTTTAAAAACGGATAATGATTTTTACAAAACGTTTTAATGTTTTTAGTAATTTAAAAAATATTTTTAAAACGTTTTTATATTTTTTTGATATTTTCAAACGTTTTTCTATTTTTTGGTAAATTTTAAAAAAAATTTAAACCATTTTTATGTTTTTTCTTAATTTTGTGAAAAATTTAAAATATTTATTAAGAATTTTAATACTTTTATAACCATTTTAAAATTATTTACTATGAAGTTCAATAATTTTATAACCATTTAAAAAATATTTTTAATTTTATAAATATAATTTGTTAAAACAAAATTTTTTTCCTAAATGATATAAATGATTACATAATTTTACAAACATTCTAAACCATTTAGAACGTTGTAAAAAAATATTTACAACATTTTAAAAAATATTTTAAAACGTTTCGTAATTTCCAATTATTAAGTGAAGCTAAAACCATTTGTCAATCTTAAATACATTTCGTTTTTTGAATTTTTCATAATTTTTAATGATTATTGTAGTTACAACTTTATAAATTACTCGTAAAAAAAATTTCTAACAACGATTACGTACATCTAAATCCTCGTGATTTCAGATGTCCGGACGTCAAAACCATAATACTAGGTTCCTTACCACGCCTCCCGGCTCTTAGTCCCAACTGCCTTACGGGGAGGGAACATCACAGCCAACCCGTTCTCCGGCCACTCGCTCTGTCCCGTCCACACCAGGATGTAGTTTTGGCTCTCAGCCGGGATGTAGTTTCGGCTCTCAGCCAGGCAGTCCGCACCTCCTCCACCCCGAGCTTACCAACCATTATCGCCCGAGGTTGCTGTCGGGATGTCTATAGAAGACATATTGGCTGACGCGGACCACCACTTCCTACCCAATCTCGTTCCCCAACGTCCGTCGGGAACACTTTGGTATTTCCTTACACCTTATAGTTGTAAATTCTTAAATTTGTCATTCAAACTTAAAATAATTTTTTTGTTTAATATTGTAGGTTCAATGATGACCAAAAATTGGCGACTGCTATTCGTGAAATCTTTGAAAGAGATTTTACGGAGCCACATGCCAATTTTTTGCAAGTTCCGAACCACATCGTCGATAGGTGTTTCAAAACATTTGCGGTATGTTTTTAATTCGTTTTAATCAAATGTAATTTTTAAAACAAAAATTTAATACTTACTGTTTTTTTTTCTTCCACCAACGTTATCATTGGAGTCCCTCGATTATGGGTGAAGTTCATAGAAAGTTCGAGGAGGTTCCGAAGACTCGTATGTGCGACCAGGTCGGCCGTTGGAACTCCAAATGGAAGGCCCAAGGTGACCGAGCAATGCCGCGGTGGTTCAACACCGAGGTCTGGGAGGGTCTTGTCTGCTATTGGCAAGACACTAGGTCCGAGCAGAAGAGTGTTAATACGCGGGCAGCTCGGTTGGCCGATCCTGATGGCTACGATCCGCATAAGCATTGCTCAAGCCAAACGTCATTCAAGGTCCGAGCCCGAAAGAAGGTATTTCATAACGTCAATTAATTTACACAATACTTTACATACTTTATTAATAAAAAAAAAATTTCAAACATTTCAGCAAGAAGAGATGGGGGATCCTCACCTAGATCTGGTAGAGACGCTCTACTAGATAAAACGTAACAAGGCCGGTGTCTTCGTCGACAAAAAGGCCGAGAAGATCTACAACGAGGTCACTGCGAAGATGCAATAGTTGACCCAAGACTGCGGCGACGAGAGCACTAGATCTGCCATGCTCTCAACCGCATAAAACAACGCGATTTATGCTCAGGTATGAATTTTCCTATTTCTTTCGTGTTTCTTTCTTTACAAATTGTTTAAATGTTTAGTAATTATTTTTTTTTCTTTTCAGATTGCTCCCCGTAAATAGGGGAGACTCTTCGGGACCGGTCGCTCCCTTGGCTCGCATATCGAGCAGAGCACCTGGTCGCAAGGCTCACAGTCTCAACCCTCTGCCGATTCTTCAAAAATGGCAAAGATGGAGACTAAGCTGCAAGCATATGATCAGTTATTTCATCCCTCCAGCAAAACATCGGTCAGTTCACTAAATTCTTCTCGGTTTTGGCTTCGAAAGACCCGGTGCGACCAGATGAGCCCGGATCAAGTTCGGCACACGCAGACCCGACCCCGGAGCAGGACCCGGATCAGAACCAAGACATCTCGGACGATTTTTAGTTTTATTTTTTTGTAAAAATTAAAATCTATTTTCTAAATTTTTTTAATATATATATTTTAATCATATTTTTAATTAAATTAAATACATTTTATTAAAAATATATTTTTTTAATATAAAAAATGGATGTCGCAACTGAATCGTAGATCTGCGTCTCGCAATGGAGTCAATCCAATATCACGTGAATGGCTTGTTTGGATCCCAACTTCAAACAGCTCTGTTACCATTGATACACACCGGTATCTGAAATTGGATACTAGAAAATAGAAGAGATAAATAGATGAAGAACAGAAGAAATTAAGAAAAGAAGAGAAGTAGAGAAGGGGATTAGAGAGTGAGGAAGAAAAGCTTTAAGGATTGTTTTTTATTTCATAAATGAATGTTATTTAAAACATGACTAAAATGAACAAAGCGTTTGCTTTTGTGAACTTCACAAATGCAAAAGCAGTGTTTAAGTTTAAGGCTGTTTGCAACAACAAGCAATGGTTTTGTTTCGAATCAAGGAAAGTACTTGAAATTACTACTGCTAGGGTTTAGGCAAGTGTCTACTCCTTCCTCTACTTATACATAAACTTCTATGTATCTTAATTGCAAGTTATATATGTATAGGGCAAAGATAAGCTGGTTAGTCATTTCGAGCAATTGATATATTTGGTTGAGGCGTATAGTGCATCATCCTTCACCCAGATTCTTTTTTCTTTACTAATAACACTGGACTAGAGAAAAGACTATGACTTTCTCTAATCACACTAGACTTCAACATTTGAGAGACCAAAGTTTCCATGAACTCCTTTTGTGAATGTGGGTACCGATAAGGCCTGATACTTACTGGTTTTGAACCAAGAAGTAATGTTATAGCATGTTCATGCCCACGAATTGGAGGCAAACTAGAAGGCTCTCCATTAACCTGAGCAAACTTACACTTTATGTCAGAATAGACAAGTATATCATCGATGTAGATGATAACAGACTCATCCAAACAATAACGGAATACAATGTTCATCATTTTCATAAAAGCTGCAGGAGCATTGGTTAATCCAAATGGCATCACAACAAACTTGTAGTGACCATACCGAGTCCGAAAGGTTTTATTCCGAACATCCGTTGGCTCTATCAGAATCTGATGATAGCCCGAGACCAAGTCGATTTTTGAGAACCACTTTGCGCCTCTTAGTTGATCCAATAGCTCATCTATCTGTGCTAACGGGTACTTATTCTTTACTGTAAGCCTGTTTAACCCATGGTAGTCAATGCAAAGTCTTAGGCATCATAGACCTGTGGGTCGAGAGCATCCATTCGGTACGAGGAAAAGACTATCCAGCGGACGAGAAATCGAGTTTTCCTAGACTAACCTTGTTTTTTCTACTCCTTTTCGATTTTTGCCTCGACCGATCTCGATTATTACCCATTTAGGTTGATTAGGTCGAAGAAAATCGGATGCCAAACGATGCAGATCGGCCTGTGGGTCGAGAGCACCCCTTTGGTACGAGAAGAAGATTACTCGGCGGACGATAATTGTTATTTTCGGTATACTCATAGTATATCTTCACCATACTTCCGAACAATAGCTTTCCAAACTTTGTGGTTGATACTCGTTATTCTGCTACTGGAGAATTGGAAGTTTTGTTATCTTGGCTTGATCTTCTAGAATATGAAAATTCATGGATATTGGCTCGTGATGTGGACAAGCAATTTCCAGAGTTCAAGCTTGGGGTCAAGCTATTTTCAAACCGGGGCGGTATTGGTATGCCCTGGAGGACTTATGTTAGGAGAAAGCATAAGTGTGGTTCTGATTCTGCAAATAGATTAGAGTTGTTGCAGAGCTGTGAAGCAGAGGATTCAACTAAAGCGTGAGAGATTGATGATGTGGCGCTTGAAGATTGGTGGATTGAGTTAGTTGAAGCCACGTCATTAGTTTGTTAAACGCTTTTTGGAGAATCATCGTTGTATAAAGCTGAATTCGATTTGTGAATACAACATCTTTTGGCATTTCTCTCAACTTTGTACATCAAATTTACAAAGAAATTAATAAGAAATTGAGTTTGACATAACCAAACTCTGTCAGCTACCTGGTCTGATACAATTGACAATGTCCACAATTTTGTCTAGGTGTGAGAAGTAGGCTTAGGTAAAATATCCAGAATCAAAAAACTGAACCGACCCAAAATAGAATTGAAGAAAATATCTATTGGTCTTCTTCATCTATACCGATGGGTATCGGTTAATACCCGATACCAAACCGAGACCCAAATGGGTACTCAATTGACCCGAAAACATGTAAACATATGAGAATTTAGGGCAATTTTTCAAAAATATTTACGGTATTTATGTATTTTTTTGGGTAAATAATTGTATTCTGGGTATGAAATACTTAAATATAGAGTGGAATCGTAAAAAAAATTCTAATATTTATACCCGACTCGAATAAGAACTGATACCAGAACCGAACCGTATTGTATTTGGTTCCTAAATGGGTACAGAAAATATGAACCCGAACCGACCCGGAACCAAGCAGAACAGACCTGAATCCGAACCGACCCGGAACCAAGCGGAACAGACCTGAATCCGAACCAAAATATATGCGGTTCCTAAATGAGTATAAAAGTTTCATACCCAAAAGACAGTATCCGAATAGATATTACCTGGAACTGACCCGAATACCCGAATGGCCATATCTAGTGAGAAGACAAGAAGTAGAGAAGAGATTTCATAATATGAAGTTTACATGGACAGATGTTGGGATCTCTTAGAAGTTAAACCCAATGAGATTGCTCTTTGGGATGATAAAGATGGACAAGTTCATCTGAAAGGACTATCTAGTGTCCTAGTTAACTCTATGGATGAATTTCAAGAGGCATACTCGTGTGGCGTTCAGCGGAGGAAAGTTGCACACACTGGTTTAAATGATGTCTCTAGTAGAAGCCACATAGTCCTTGTGATCTTAGTGACCTTAGAAGGAGGTACCACTGGAAAAATCAATCTGATAGATCTAGCAGGTTATGTTTTTACCTTCTTTTAAGTATTAAATACATGGACGGAGCCTCTACACGTTCTTCTCTGCAATACTAAACAAACTTCCATGGCTTGATCAGGTAACGAAGACAATAGAAGGATAGGCAATGATGGAATCCGTCTTCAAGAGAGTGCCAAGATTAATCACTCATTATTTGCATTGTCCAATGTGGTTTATGCACCGAATAATAACCTGCCATGAGTGCCTTACCGGGAAAGTAAATTGACTAGAATACTGCAGGACTCACTTGTAGGAACAAGTAGGGCTCTCATGGTTGCATGTCTGGTAGGCACATAGAGAATTCTTGTTGTATAGTTGGATTCATTGCTTTGATCCGGAAGTATACAAAGTGGCTTTGCTTGACTCTATTTGTTTGGTTTTGCTGTTTTAGAATCCTGGAGAATACCAAGAATCACTTCACATAGTAAGTTTAGCTGCAAGGTCAAGGTGTTAGAATTTGAAGGAGATACTTGCGAAAATATTGAGAGAAAGAGAGAAAGAGAACCGAGAGAATAAGAGAAAAAGAGAATCAATTTTTCATTGCAAAAAATTGTCTAAGTACATTTGTTGTCTTACAAGCTATTTATAGAGAGACAACATGTGTGTAACGGTTACAGATATCTGCCACAACCCTTGTTGGTCTTCGAAGATAAGAGAGACAAGTGGAGATCCCAATGTGATGTTGACCCAAGCTTTCATGTCACTTTCTTCTCGGTCTTGGCAAAAAGAGGAGAGTCAAATGTCTTCAACAGTTCCAACGGTCATGTGCCCCTCCTTAGGACTCAACTAGACATTTGGAACAAGTCTCTACACCATTAGAAAGCCAACTCTTCATTATTGAAATCGTCTTGACTTTTTATGTGGTCGTTGACCCGTCCGTTGACCATACCATGGTACATGGTTTCTCGACCCGCAGTACGTGAAGGCTCGACCCACGGTACATGTTTCACGTTCTGCGGTATGTGAACATTCTTCCCGTGCTGAGCTCGATCCATCTGCTTCCCGCGGTACATGCTTGTCTCGGTCTGCGGTACATGGCCCTCGACCCGTCTACGATCCATGGTACATGATCTAACTGATAGGAAGTCTACAACGGGTTATTGCACTTTCATTGGAGGAAATTTGGTGACTTGGAAAACTAAGAAGCAAAAAGTAGTATCTTATTCAAGTGTCGAGGCCGAGTACCGGGACAATGAGAAAACTTACTAATGAATCGACATGATTAAAGGCCCTCTTCAAAGATCTCGATATTAAATCTTCCAAGCCAATCACCATGCATTATGATAATCAAGCCGCAATATACATCGCATCTAACTCCGTGATTCATGAAAAGACAAAACACATTGAGTTAGATTGTCACAAAGTTCGGGAAAAGATTGAGGAAGGGGTAACTCTTCCGTGTTACACAAGGAGTGAAGATCAATTGGCGTGTTACACAAGGTCTGCGGTACATGGCCCTCGACCCGTCTACGATCCACGGTACATGATCTAACTGTTGACTTTTTCCAGCATCCGTTGACCACACCCGCGGTACATGATCCTCGACCCGGTTGCTTCCCGCGGTCCGTGCCTCACTGTCCGTTGACTTTATTGACCTTCCGTTAACTTTATTGAAACTTTATTCTTTATTCATCTTGATCAATACTCCCCCTCAAGCTTAGCCATAAATGGACATGTTGGTTAAGCTTGGAAGACCCGAGACCTACACTTCATTAAAAACCTTGGAGAGAAAACCACGTGGGACAAAACTCAACCAAGGGAAAAAGAGTGTGCATTTCCTGGGAAAGGGGACCTTTGATCAAGGTCTTGTGAGGTCCACGAGTCCAAGCTTGTTGTAGATGTGATCACAAACTTTGAGACTCGCGGCTTTGGTGAAGATATCCGCCAATTGATCTTCACTCCTTGTGTAACACGGAAGAGTTACCCCTTCCTCAATCTTTTCTCGAACTTTGTGACAATCTAACTCAATGTGTTTTGTCCTTTCATGAATCACGGAGTTAGATGCGATGCGTATTGCGGCTTGATTATCACAATGCATGGTGATTGGCTTGGAAGATTTAATATCGAGATCTTTGAGGAGGGCCTTTAACCATGTCGATTTATTAGTAAGTTTTCTCATTGCCCGGTACTCGGCCTCGACACTTGAACAAGAGACTACTTTTTGCTTCTTAGTTTTCCAAGTCACCAAATTTCCTCCAATGAAAGTGCAATAACCCGTTGTAGACTTCCTATCATTCCTATCACTGGCCCAATCCGCATCACAATACCCCACAATCTCGGTGTTATGGTTCTTGCCCATCCATATACCACGACCCGGACCTCCTTTGAGGTACCTTAAGATCCGTTCCACCATACTTCAATGATACACCGTTGGTACTTGCATATGTTGACTCACCTGATTTACGGCATAACATATGTTCGGTCTTGTTATAATCAAGTAGATGAGTTTGCCAACAAGCCGGCAGTATTGAGATGCATTTTCATATGACTCATCATTTTTCTCCCCCTTTCGACTGACCTTGTAGCCATCTTCAAGAGGTTTCTTGGCTGGTTTAGACCCGATCTTCCCTGTTTCAAACAAAAGATCAAGAATATATTTTCTTTGAGAAAGAAAAAGGTCTTCCGAAGAATGGCACACTTCAATTCCTAAAAAGTATTTTAGTTCACCGAGATCCTTAATGTCAAACACGAATTTAAGATAAGCTTTAGTAGAGGAGATACCATCCTTATCATCACCGATTATGATCAAGTAATCCACATAAATGAGGACTACAATCATACCATTTGATTTGTGTGATGTGAATAGAGTATGATCGGCTTCCGACTTGGTGAACCCTCTTTCTTTGAGTGTGGCGCTCAGCTTGTGGTACCACGCTCGTGGTGATTGTTTGAGTCCATATATACCCTTCCTAGAGAACTTTTCTCAGTTGTACTATACTTTCAAGGCCCGGAGGTGGATACATGTAGACTTCGTCCTCAAGCTCACATAAGGAGGAAGGTATTCTTGACATCCATATGCCATAGATCCCACTCAAGGTTAGTAGCCTAAGACAACACAACACGTACCGTATGTAGCTTCGCTACGGGTGCAAACGTATCAGTGTAGTCCTCACCGTAGGTTTGGGTGAAGCCTCGTGCAACCAAACGTGCCTTGTATTGTTCTATGTCACCATTACTCTTGTATTTAATGGTGAATATCTAGCGAGACGTGACCGCCTTCTTCCCGGGTGGTAAATCTGCCTCATCCCACGTACGATTGCATTCCATGGCTCCTTTTTCATCACTAACCGCGTCTCGCCACACTTTGTGCTCTTTGGCCTCGTCATAACTCTTAGGTATCTGTTCAAGATCAAATTTTCCAAGAAATGATTGATGTTCATATGGAAAAAAGGCAAGAGAACAAACCACTTGAATAGGATGAGCCACGGCTTTGTTGTTTTAGAAGACACGGCTTTGTTGTCGTAGTCTAGTACGTCGTCTTAAGGGAGAGAGTGGTGTGTCATCATAAGGGACAAGGCTTTGTTGTGGTCTACTACTTTGTCTTAATAGAGGAATTGGTGTTACATTGTTGGGATCACCAATTTTATCGGGTTCTTGTGAAATAGGTTCCACGGCCGGATCACCATGACTTTGTCGGGATTGCTCGTTTGGATCGTCATCCGTTCGGCCGAATTGTTCATCCATATGTCCGGATTGGCCAGCCATGTGTCCGGATCATTCAGCCGTACTGTCATCTGTATGTCCAGATTGATCTTGTGGTACGTCAGGATCTTGATCGGACCCATCCATTTTCTCATATGCTGAGCCACCATTCCGAAGACCTTCTATTATGTATTTAAGGCTTTCAGCCCTATTTGATGGATTTATGGGCTAAGTCTTTGAGTTCATTCCAATTCTCTACATCATGATAATCTTTGCTTTCAATGAATTTAACATCTCTTGAAATCATGACCCTTCTTGTAGCCGGATTGTAACACTTGTAGCCTTTTTGAGTTGTGGAGTAACCAATGAACATACATCTTGTATTTTTCTCATCCAACTTATCCCTAAGTTCTCCTGGTACTAACACATAGCAAATACACCCAAAAACTCGTAAGTGATTAAACGATGGTTTTGTGTTATTTAGTACCTCAAATGGTGATTTATCTTTAAGAACTTTTGTTGGGGTTTGGTTGATTAGATAGTATGCTGTCATCACGACATCACTCCAGAATCTTTTTGGTACACTCATGTGAAACATCATTGATCTAGCCACCTCCATTAGATGACGATTCTTCCTTTCCACCACATCATCTTGTTGTGGTGTGTAGGACAACTTGTTTGGTGCTCTATTCCATTCTTTGCTAGATATTCTTTGAACCTTTGACTCATGTACTCTCCACCGTTATCCGATCGCAAGCTTTTCACATTAGAATTGTAATGATTAGTTACATATGTGTGAAAGTTGACAAATGCATCATAAACTCGATCTTTTGATGGTAAAAGAGTTAGCCAAGTAAATTTTGATTTCTCATCTATGAATGTCACAAAATATTTTTGATTATCTCTAGATATGCATGGTGAGAACCATACATCCGAATGAACCAATTCAAAACATTTTTTATAATTTGAAGTTGATTTGGGAAATACGGTCTTACAATGTTTACCATGAATACATGCTTCACATTCAAGATTGTTAAAGGAACTACTTGGCAACATTAATTCAAAAGCTCTACTATGCGGATGGCCTAATCTAGCATGCCATATAACATTGAAACTACTAGTAACTACGAAATTTAAAGCATTGGATAGAGTAGAAGATTTCTTTGTGTCTTCAAGCACATAAAGTCCTCCTTGAGTCACGCCACGTCCAAGCATTGAGCGAGTCTCAATATCCTGAAACTTTACATCATTAGGACTAAAAATAGCATTGCAATTTAATCTTTTGCTATGATACCATGTTAGAATTTGAAGGAGATACTTGCAAAAATATTGAGAGAAAGAGAGAAAGAGAACCGAGAGAATAAAAGAAGAAGAGAATCAATTTTTCATTGCAAAACATTGTCTAAGTACATTTTTTGTTTTATAAGCTATTTATAGAGAAACAACATGTGTATAACGGTTACAGATATCAGCCACAGCCCTTGTTGGTCTTCGAGGATGAAAGAGACAAGTGGAGATCCCAATGTGATGTTGACCCAAGCTTTCATGTCACTTTCTTCTCGGTCTTGGCAAAAGGAGAAGAGTCACATGTCTTCAACAACTCCAACGGTCATGTGCCTCTCCTTAGGACTCAACTAGACTTTTGGAACAAGTCTCTACACCATTAGAAAGCCAATTCTTCATTAATGAAATCGTTTTGACTTTTTCTGTGGTCGTTGACCCGTCCGTTGACTATACCGCGGTACATGGTTTCTTGACCCGCGGTACCTGAAGGCTCGACCCATCTACTTTCCGCGGTACGTGCTTGTCTCGGTCTACGATACATGGCCCTCGACCCGTGTACGACCCGCGGTACATGATCCAACCGTTGACTTTTTCCAGCGTCCGTTGACCACACCCGTGGTACATGATCCTCGACCCGGTTGCTTCCCGCGGTCCGTGCCTCACCGTCCGTTGACTTTATTGACCTTTCGTTGAGTTTATTGAAATTTTATTTTTTATTCATCTTGATCAATACAAGGCACATCTCAAATACTATTATCTCAATTCCCAAGGTACATATCCCCAAAGTTCAAAGAAATATGGAAGCAAAATTGCAAGCTTGGCTTTGAATCAAAAGACAACACGAAAAGCGCACATAGAATGATGGCGATACATTCTCCTCTGATTGGTACAAATCAAACTTCAAATTCTAAAAGCTCAGTCAAGGCACTCAAATGTCATAGATCAGCCATTGCAGATAGTGCTAAACTTGTTAACAAAGGAAAGAGGTCATCTTTTAAAATGATTGACTTATATTATTTGCTTTACATCCTAAATTATATTCCCTCACATTGTATCCGTACACAGGGGCGCATTAGTGACCGCCAGAAACTTATTTTGTGTGGAGACTCCTGCAGCTTCACAATTATTGGTATGCTGCTGTTGCTTTCGTTCTGAAATAAACATCAAATAATCCAGGAACCCATGTGTATCATATTTCACGTTTTGATCTATTACTTTGTAGCTCTACATAAGCGATTGAGTTTGAATAATCCAGGAACCAATACAGAATCTGCACTTAGCTTCACCAACCAAAGAAGAGGAGAAAGAAAAATATCCCAAGGACAATCGGTGTGTATCAGGAGCAAGCTTGATGGGTTTGCTTTCTTTATCTTTACTTGTTGACAGGTGTTTTCAGGAATTTTAAATTTTTTCTTGCTTTGATCTGAGTTTATTCTAGATAAACTTTCAGAGCTCGAGAAGAAACACACAGTACTGAGTCCCCTTCGAGAAGCTCTATCTCCAATAAACTCAAATGCAAAATCAAAATCAGCAGATGAGAGCTATTCCAATTGCAAGCCAATGACGCCAAAAACACCTATTCTTTCTGCAAACGCTGAGAGTATGCAATGGAATTCACTTGCCCGAAGTTCAATGCTTGGAGCACTAATTCAAAACCAAGGGCAAGTACTAGAACTCTTATCCTTTTCAAAAATATTTCTTTTCACAGACAACTCTTATTAAAGAGTACATTTGTAACACCCCGATTTCATGAAATATAATATATGGTGGTGCGGAGAAGTTTAAAAGAATTTATTTGGCCAGCTATGTCACCAAAATGCACTTATCTTTTCGGTCACTTGTCCAGAGAGAACTCTAGAGTTAAGTGTGCTTGAGCTGGAGTAGTTGAAAGATGGGTGACCTTCCAGGAAGTGATTTTTGGAATCGTGTGAGTGAGGATAAAACACGGGGGAAAGATCTTGTGGTGATTTATAGGGTCAGTAAAAAAATCTTGAAAGCCTCTTGGACGTAGCATACCGACCGTTCAACTGGTAAGGTGGGCTCACGGGCCCAGAGAGGACGTGGAGTCTATTAAGGTGGTGTTCGGGGCGTTACAATTGGTATTAGAGCCTTGTTAAGTAAGGTGGGCCCACGGGCCCAGAGAGGACGTGGAGTCCATTAAGGTGGTGTTCGGGGCGTTACAATTGGTATTAGAACCTTGTTAAGGCCACTCCGATTCTGACCTGGAGAGAATATTTTCAAACGGTTTTAAGAAAATGGTCTCAAAGAGAATTTTTGAAAGCTTGGTTTTGAAAAAAAAAAATTTAATGTTTTCAATATAAATTTTGAAAAAAAAAAGTGTCCATTGATTGATATTGAAATCTAGGTGTGTGCATTGATTGCTTTGAGTGCTTTGAGCTATTTTCTTAGTGGAGTTAGCTTTGCCGAGAAGTTTAGTTTTAAATATGTATGTGCTAGTTGCGATGCAAGAAGTGGTTGAAATGTGCGCTGGAGCTGGAAGCAAGTTTGCTCGATTGGAGATCAAACTCTCTACCAAGAATTCAAGGAAGAATTCCATTTAAGTGGAGGAAAATTGTAAGACCTATCTCTCAAAGCCCAATTAGAAAATAAGAAATCAAGCTCATTATGCACATAAGTAGATAAATAGGTATATATTTTTATATATATACCTATAAAGCTGCAGGTGATTCTAGAAAACCCTAAAATGAAGAAATCTTAGCCGCCATTTGATTTAACAACGTGGAGTATAATGGAGAAACAAAGGAGGAAGATAACTCTGAATTGAACGAAATTTGGTGTGTGCGTTTCTAACCATATGATCTAGGCGTAAACAATTTCGGAGTTCTGGCTCAAAAGTTATGGTGGTTTCTCCAAGACTAAAATATGCAGATCAAATCCGTGATCACCTATGTTTAGAAGCATTTTTCCGGCGAACTATAAGGATCTAGAAAACGATCAACCTGTTATTTTGGAGTTAAAACGAATCGGCGAATCGACTTATAGTACATCACGACGTTTCTCATTTGTTTTCCATTTAGGGGGTGTGATCTGTGAAGTATAATTACATATTTCTTCTTATGCATTAGGTATAGTGTTTGATGCAAATGCCATATTTAATGATATATATTTTGTGGTTTGATGATAAGTAGTATATGTTGATAAGTGAAACATATTATATAATGTGATGTGTGGAGGTGAAACGACGGACTGTGGACGTTTGGTGGTCGTGGATCCTGAGGTGAAGCAACGGACTGTGGATGTTCTGTGGTCGTGAATCCTAAGATGAAATGGCGGACCGTGGACGTTCGGTGGCCATGGATTTGAGGCGGACCGTGGACGTTCGGTGGCCATGGATTCGAGGCAGACCGTGGATGTTCGGTGGCCTCAAGCTGTGTTGACAGATGAAGTAGCTGACCGTGGATGTTCGGTGGCCATGAATTCTGATAAGAGGCGGACCGTGGATGTTTGGTGGCCTCAACTAACTTATACAGTTGATATGTGTATTATGTGATTGTGTTGGATTCTATGCTTATGTCGATTGGTGCTAAAAGTAGAATTATGTTGTTCTATTTCAGTGGCCAGTGGTGATCTCTTCACTGGGTAATTCGTTACTCATCCCCTTTATTTTTCCCTTTTTCCAGGATTTTTGTTCAAGGTTTTATTTGTTAATAGATTTTTTGTAAAGATGATTTTTGGCGGAACCAAGAAATAACACACTGTCTCTTAAGATTGGGAATAGGGTGTTACAATATTGACTTCTTAAACACAGCAAATAGGTAATAATAGCCCCCAATTTCATGTGCATGCCTTAGATTCTTCCTAATTCTAAAGACCATACAAGAACTAACTTCATTTCATTTGTTACTTTTAAACACACAGAGAAGAGCTAATTGAACTAAAGGTAACTTCACCGCTTTGTGAACAAGCACAGTTACAGCCACATGAATTCAAGAACCATGTTTCGATAGTCAATATTGGTTTCACTACACATAGCTCTGTTTCATTTCTTTCTCAGGGAATTGGACAGAAGATGGCTGAGTACATAATAGAACTCAGAATGAGATTTCAAAGCTCCAGAATGAGATTTCTAGCTTTGTGCAAAAGAATTCTGAATCATTCTCTAAAGCGTGGGTGCGGTTCAAAATATACCAAAATCAGTGTCCTAATCATGGCTTCAGCACTGAATAATTGATTTGCAGACTCTACTGCAGTGTTCTTCCAAAGATCCGCATGTTGTTGGATACAACTAGCAATGGCAACTTTCTAAACAAAAATGTTGATGAGGGCTGGGATTTAGTAGATAACCTTGCACAAGCTGACGAACAATATGGAGAAGACATTGACAGAAGCGTAAGAGGTGTGGTTGATTCAGATTGTGTGAGTAGAAAGGAGATTAAGGCTCTAAATGAAAAGTTGGATAAGTTGCTCTTGGTACATCAGAAACACGTCAACATGGTATTTCAAGAAGAACAGGTTCAGGAAGAAGGGGACGATAAAGTTGAAGAGATTAGTTTTGTGCAGAATCAAGGAGGAGGTTACATGCAATACAACACCTACAAGCAAAATCCCAACATCTCCTACAGGAACACCAACATTGCTAACCCCCAAGATCAGGTCTACCCACCAAACCCCAACTAGTTCAGACAAAAGCTTAATGCCAAAACAACAATACCACCAGATTTTTCAGCCAACTCCATTTGTACCACCAGGGTATGCAGCAAAAGCTCAACCGCCCACTCAACAAGATCTAGAGGTTATGGATTTTTTCCAACAAATTCTCAAGGGTAAGACTACGACAACTACTGAGTTGACAAAAATTTTTGCTGAGGTACACACAAAAATATATGCATCTCACAATGATCTCAACTGCAAATTTGAGACATTGAATGTCAGACTCAAGTATGTTGAGAGTCAACAAGCCTCATTCTCTATTGTGAAGACAACTGGGCAACTCTCTAGGAAAGTAGTTCAAAGCCCCAAGGAATATAACGCTAATGCCATTACTCTAAGGAGTGGACGTGAGCTACTAATTCGTGCAAAGAGTGCTAAGGATACTGAGGATAGTAAAGCTCAGGAGGGGGAGGATTGCCTCATCACGGACCAGGCCGAAAAATCAGCTCTAGAGGTCCCACTCGACCAAGTGACTCGACCTGAAGGTGGTTGACTGCTAACTTTTGTGGAAAAAGTAACGCCTGACGCCCAACTTGACATACCAGGTCGAGTTGAACTTAAACCACAACTTCTGATGCTAAAAAACCATCAATAACTTAGGAAAAGAACAAGCTATTTATTCCACCGCCTTATAAACCTCAGTTACCTTTTCCCCAAAAGTTTTAAAAGGATTTGGCTGAGAACTATAAAGCTCTTTTTGGCAAGCAGATGAAAGACATAGAGGTGAAGACTCCTATTGTGGACACTTTCATGTTAATGCCTCCTTACCAAAAGTTCCTCAAAGATGCAGTTAAGGTGATAACTCAAGATGTTTAGGGCATGGTAGTGCTTACTCATGAATTTAGCGCCATCATCCAGAATAAAGGGGTGCCAAAGAAGGTTGATGATCCTGGCACTTTCACAATCCCATGCTCTATACGTCCTCTGACTTTCAGCAATTGCTTATGCGATCTTGGTGCATCCATCTGTCTCATGCCACTTTTTGTTGCACAACAGCTGGGTTTTAATAAATATAAGTCTTGCAAAATCACTTTGGTCTTAGCTGATACGTTTATAAGGGTCCCCCATAGCATTTTAGAGGATCTACCTTTTAAGGATCCATTGCTCTATGGAAGACCTTTCTGGGCTACAACTGGTGCAGTAATTGACGTGCGAAGTGGCACAATCGAGGTTAAGGCAGCAACTAGGGAAGGATCAACTTCAGCGAGCCGACATCTGACAGTATTTGCACCAAACTCGGTCAACTAACTTGAGCTGCAAGTGGTCGAGGTCACCTCTTCAACAGTCGAAGACGACTGGTCTGAGCTCAAAGCGCCTAAAATGGAATTGAAATCACTTCCTGCAGGGCTAAGGTACGCTTTCTTGGGTCATCGCTTTGTTAAGCACAATCACTAGATCAATCCCAATCCGTCGGGACTTGATCACCTTAGCTTATATCTGATTCCTGACACCTCTTGTCGCACCTTGTTCGATCATCACTCGACCCACACTAAGAAATACTCAACAAAGCTCGATTCATGGTCAACATTTCACAAATCAGAACCAAAACCCTTCAATCGCAGCCACAATAGCTCGCAAACCCAAAAAATACATCAAATTTGATCAGTTTGTAGCCATCGAAACCCTTTTTTCCTCACTTAGGAATATTTCTTATTCTTCCTTCTTTTCTATTTTCGCAGATATGTTTTCTCCCCCAACGACGGCCACAAATCTTTTTCTATTTATAAGCGTTTTTGTGTAGAAACCCTAATCACACAAAACCCTAATTGATTCCACCAAGCCGGTCAGACCATCACTTAAACTGAACATGGTTCCTTTACCACGGTACAATAATTCGTACCAACCCTAGTCAGTCCTCGACCAACATTTTCCAAACATCGACCAATCATGTCCAAATATCGACCAATCTTGTCCAGACACCGACCAACTCTGTTTGAATCCTGACCATCCTTGTCTGAATATCGACCTTGTCTGTACACTAACTAGTTTATCCCAAATATTTTGCACCCTTGTCCGAACCAGGACCAATCTGGTATGAACATCAGTCTTGTCTGAATCCGACTAACTGTCCAAATTTGACAACCCTATCCAATCCGACAGCCTTTTCCTAAAACCATGGTCTTGTTCTAAAATCACGGACTTGTCTGAAAACCACAGACTTAACTCATTTTCCTCGAATTTAACTCAGTTTTTGACTAAGTCACTCTAACGTTCAGATTCCATTGGTCATTCTCGACCTTTATTGATCATATCTAGAATTACCTGACCGTTTCGTGGAACAAGAGTTTTACAAATCTCCCCCACTAAAACTGAATTCATCCTCAAATTCTAGGGTTAATAAAAAACTTCCTATTTTCTTTGCCTTTCCATCAAGAATTCAAGTCCTTTCACTTAGCTCGGATCTCACTTCCCACTTTTTCTCAACAACTTGAGCCAATACTCCTAACTAGAAATCACAATCTAGTCATCAACTCAATTAAGCCGGGACAAATCAGGACATGATGCACACAGATTTTGTCAAGATCTGCCACTTAGCACTACCCGGAAGTCTTGACACATGCAAGCCTTGGCAAACCACAACTCCTAAGTGTGTTGCTTGATCGTAACTCTGAATCAGCCCAAGCCAAAAATCAAGTAGGAATAACAGAACAGATAGACAATCAATAAGAACGTACAAAGATTGCAACCAGTCTAAATCCATTCGGACTTAATCGAATCCTTGCCCAAAACAGAATCTAGAACTAACCCACTATCACGCAGAGGCTTTAACTCACTCCCCTTCCGTTCGGTCTTCCTTGACCATTTACAGAATTTTCCCAGTTCTCTCAGATCCTTCCCTTGATCACACATAATCCTTACCAGAATCCACACCTTGGCAACCCACAGGTCCAAAGAAGTTTACATAGACACGCCATAGGAAACCCATCAGCTTTTCATGGGCGCAACAGACTATGTCTTGACAAGCTTCCTCAGCTCTCATAGACACTAACTTAGAAAAACTTTAGCAAACATCAAATTACCAAAGACGCCAATACATACACACTTTGGCAAACACCACTGTGTATTCAAAGATGAACAGACCATCATGCCCATACGAGCTCAATCCGCCTAATGACATCATTACAGTATCGTATCAAACTCATCACATGTTGCGGTTATAACCATGACAAGTTCATCTTAGCCTAACAGTAATCATTGGTAATCAAACAGTAATGTCTTAGCAAACTTTCTCTGCCCAAGACCAGTCAGTAAACACTTTGGCCGAATAACTCCGCCCAAATTCAGTAAACGTCTTGGCATACCTTCCAGTGCCAACATAGATCATATATCTATTTATATGCAGAAGAAATCATGTAACGAAGGGGATTCTTATTTGTACAAATGATACTTCGACCTTGGAACAAAATTCATGATACTTCTTTAAATTTTGAGTTATTTTGCTGGATCGGTCACTCAAGACCTTTGGTCTCTATCCAGACCTGATGAAAAAATAAGATCACTTATTATGAATTCATTGAGAATGATTCAGATCTAGTTCATGGCCTATTAGAACGCGATCACATTTGGCCTCGAACTTCCATTGCACACAAACAACCCTGATGAAGTCCAATACCTTTCCGTCCCATCTAGTATACCAGACCTTTTAGTCTCTTATACAAATTCACTTTTCGATCACCTATCCAATAAGCCAATTTTCCCTTTATCGAACGTTAACCATCCTTGCAATGTGTTTCCTTATATCACGGTCATCGGTTCGTGAAGCACAATCACTAGATCGATCACATTTCGTCGAGACTTGATCACCTTAGCCTATATCTAATTCGTGACACATCTTGTCGCACCTTGTTCTATCATCAATCGATCCACACTAAGAAATACTCGACAAAGTTCGATTCATGGACAGTCTTTCAAAAATTTGAACCAAGACCCTTCAATAGTAGTCACAAACAGCTCAGAAACCCACATAATACATCAAATCTGATTAGTTTGTAGCCATCGAAACCCTTCATTCCTCACTTAGGAATATTTCTTGTTCTTCCTTCATTTTTATTTTCGCAGATATGTTCTCTCCCCCAACGGTGGCCAAAAATCCTTCTATTTATAAGGGTTTGTGTGTAGAAACCCTGAACACACAAAACCTCGATTCCACCTACCCGGTCAGTTCATCACTTAAACTGAACCAGGTTCCTTGACCGCAGTATAGTAATTTGTACCAACCCTAGTCAATCCTCGACCAACACTGTCCAGGCATCGACCAATCTTGTCCAAATATTGACTAATCATATCCAGACACCAACCAATCATGTCTGAATCCCGACCATCCTTGTCTGAACATCGACCTTGTGTGTACACTAACCAGTTTATCCCAAATATTTTGCACCCTTGTGCAAAACAGGACTGATATAAGAACGGGCAACACTGACAACATGGTGAAAGTAGTTGAAGTGATCATGGACATAGCTTGACCATTAGACTCGATCAACATGTCGAGTGGTACACCAACAAGCATACAAACTCGAGCTCAAGAGGAGCTGCAAAGAGCATTAGATTTATTGGGTGAGCCTACTACAAGATCAAAAGCCAAGCAACTTCAACCAGCCATTAGCACGTTGTTAAGACGCGCTGAGATCAACCTTAGCACTATAGCTAAATTTGACCACATTGGTTGTGATTTAAGTTGTCTAAGGATTATCAATGGGAGGTGTGTGTGTGTTTGCACTCTTTTTCCCTTGAATCTAGTTTTGTCCCAACTGGGGTTTTCTTGACAAGGTTTTTAATGACGCATGTTACACACACTTATTCATCAGCCCCATTGGTAACATTGCTCAAAGAGATCAAATGAGGAAGTTCACTACATTTGGAGTTGGGCCGACTTTACTAAGTTTTGGACAAAGTTAAGATTATGTTTTGTGTGGACTGTAACCCCATGTAGACTCTCAATTTTGTTGGCCTTTGAAACCCTAGTTGCCTCACTCCTATATGTATTCCTCATACTCTTCGATCAGATTTCATCAAACATTTTAATCGAAAACCTTTCCCCTACTTGTTTGATATGTGAGGTGTGTAATATCTTCATGCTTGAGTGTTCTTTGGTGTGTAATATCTAGAGAGTTCTTGAGATAGAAGAGGAAGAGACTCTCACATCTCTTAGTAGTTTGATTCAATCCATTGTTCTTCACCAAAATCCCCAGAAAACTCGTCTCCATCTTTAAACTTGTTTACCCCCACTCATTCATCGGATCGAGCTCAAAACTCACCATCACACTCATCAACTTCTCATCTTTTTGCTGCTTAAGTTTCATTCAATTCCGAGCACTCTTGTGGCTGTACTCGACCTCAACACTTGAGTTTGTCTGTTCATCTTCCCATTCACTCCAGATTCGCATTATCCATACAAAGTGATCCAAGGCTGTTGTTCTTAGCTACCTAGGGACGCGCCAAGTGGTATCAGAGCCTCCTTTGTACCAGGTTGTTTCTAAACTCTTCATATTGAATCGATTTTGCTCTACAGTTTCCCAAAAACGTTTTCATGTGTGTTTAATCGTTTGTGAAATGTAAACTTGCTAGATATATTAGAAACTGATTGTTTAAGGGTATTAGTAGTTCTAATCACTTGATCTTTCGATTTCATCATTAGATTTTTCATTCTCTTTGAATCTGAACTAAAATTGAACTAGAACTCTTCATCTTCTAGTAAATCTATTGGTATTCTTTGAGTTTCTTAATTAGGTATGATTGTATTCATTTGTCTCTTCACCCTTTCGCTTGTTTAAGTTAATCTGAAGTTTGATTTGTTGCTGGAAAAGTTTTACTTGATCAGTTCTAGATTTATTAGACTTTATAATCTGCAAATCAACTACTTGTGTATCAGATTTTGCTATGAGCTCTTTACTGGTTTTAGTTTGTTTAGAATTGTTGTAGGAAAGATGGCCAACAATGAAGCTAAGGATCGTCAAAACCAGATTGTAATTGATGCTTATATGGCAAAATTAAAGTCATATTCATGGAGGAGAAGTTTGCTGCTTTCAATCAGGAGCTGCAACAGATGAAGAAAAAGGGACTCACACGGACATGTGTTGGAGCAGACTCTTATACATAGCCAAGATACCTTAGAGAAGAGAAGACAAACTATCACATGTTTCTAAGTCAGTAATGACTCCAAAAGAATGTGATAAAGTTGTTCATGCCACTTAGCATCCTAAAGTAAGGAGTGAGACACTTAAGACTCGGGTTGTTGATGCCAAATCTGTCAAGTAACATAAAGTGGAACCTCATACTGGATTAAAGAAATAAAAGAAGTAAAACAAAATCAAAAGATGTATACAAGAAGTTTTTGAAGTTGTGGAGGCGAGGCAAAGAAAATACAAGCAACTCATCAATCTGTTGGTACTGACCATAAGCAAGTCTTAAACCTCGAAATCACTAATACAAGTAGAGCTGAACAAGCCAAAGTAAGTGAACAAATGAACAAGGTTGTTTCTAGTAGCTCCCATAACATGACATCTATCCTAGTATAATAGTATAGCAATGCCAATGAGAAAACAAAAAGTTTAGTGCTTGACTGAATCGTATAATAGCTTATTTATTGTTGGAAAAAAAAAATAGTAGGCTTATTTTTTACGCCAATGTGTTGTATAATCCAAAAAGTCCGTATTTATATTTTTGTTTATTCTTTAAAAACAACGGCGGTGTGAAATTCGAATTGTGATGTAAAGCCGGTTTAAAATTGTTAAAATTATTTAATCGATTTAATTGTAGTTGGTTTCGTAAGTTCTTCTGAACACAAGTACAAAACTATTCGATACATCTGTTGTCTGCGTCATCTTATTTTTCATTACCAAAAATACCCTTTTCCTTTCCAGAGACCAGGTTTCAGGGTTTCTCTAGGGTTTACCTTCTGTTCTTCGATTTCTCCAAATCTGAATCGCAAAATTCCAAAAAAAAACATTCTGCTTTGATTGATGCAAATTCTGCTTGCAACTACTCCTCCGAAACATCAGCAGAGTAACTTCGGAGAGACAAATAGATATGACAATGGAAGCTCGAGTCGGTGTAGTGGTGGAAGGAGGACAGATAGCTCTTAATACTGCCACCGCCACTGCCGTGCATAACGGCGTTGTTGACGCCGGAAACATGAAGCTGTTACAGCAACAATCACAGATGCAGAAACAAAGCTGTCATCAACAACACCAAAGCAATAAACAGTCGTTGAATCACCTCCTCGCTGGTGGAATTGCAGGAGCTTTTAGTAAGACTTGTACCGCTCCTCTTGCTCGCCTCACAATCTTGTTTCAGGTTTTTTCTTTTATTATTGTTCCCGGATCAAGTTTTCGTTGCCTTCCGCAGATCAATTACGGATTTTTTTTATTTGAATTGGAGGCATTTGCATCTGCATCTGCTGTCTTGTACTGGATGTGTCAGAGATTGGTTTAAAGCAAAATTATAAGCTTAAAAGCTTTCGGGGTTTTCAATTACCTTTGAAAAGGTTCCAAAGATTTTGTTTTTTACACCGTTCATTAAAGAAAGGTGGAAACTTTGACTTACCCCCTAGGCTAATTTGAAATAAGGGCTACGGAAGGTTGCAAGTTCATGAGGTTATGAATTTGATTTGTAGCTAAATTTAAAGACTTTATTATACTACAAATATGATTAATGCGTTTGGTGTGTGGAATTGCATGATTTTATAAATTTGTATTAATAACTTGTTATCTCTTATCAGATACAAGGCATGCTTTCAGAAACTGCAATTTTGAGCAGTCCGAACATTTGGCGTGAAGCTTCCCGTATTGTCAATGAGGAAGGTTTTAGAGCTTTTTGGAAAGGAAACCTGGTTACTGTAGTTCACCGGCTTCCTTATTCTGCAGTAAATTTCTACACATATGAAAATTACAAGACTGTGAGTTGCATTTAACTCTCTTTTAGAGTGTGTTCTGTAGTAATTCATACTGATCCGTCTCTCAGCCCCACCTTGCTTTTTTGATTGCAGTTTTTCCACTCAAATCCAGTTTTGCAAAGATATAAAGGAAATGCAACTTTGGACCTTTTTGTGCACTTTGTTAGTGGTGGCTTGGCCGGAATAACTGCTGCTTCAGCTACCTACCCTCTTGATCTTGTAAGGACACGCCTTGCTGCACAGGTAATGTATTATCTTCTTCATTTTATGTCTTAAGATAGATAAAAGTGATCTAATATACTTGTTATCTTAGCCTTCCCTTACCTGGGCCTAAATACATCATATTTGATTCTTTTTCAGAGAAGTTCAGTCTATTATCAGGGTGTTGGGCATGCTTTCCAAACCATCTGCAGAGAAGAGGGATTTCGGGGTCTATATAAAGGACTTGGTGCTACATTGCTGGTATGGTTATTTATAGTAAGTGTATTTTTCTAGTAGTTATGTATAACTAGTCTACTTGGAATCGTTTGGATGCTCTTGGCTCTAGCATTATCTTGAAGCTTTTTGGTACGTCTTTTGTATTGCAGGGTGTTGGTCCAAGCCTTGCAATCAGCTTCTCAGCGTATGAGTCTTTCAAAACATTATGGCAATCTCATAGGTAAATTGACTAATAATTTTTGAATTGGACTTTTATATTGCCTAGTTAGTTCGTCTATCTATTAAGAGAGTAACTCATCGCATCAGAATATTTTGTCCTTCAAAATTGTTCAGACCTAGTGATTCAACGGTCATGGTTAGTCTTGGCTGTGGTAGTCTCTCTGGAATTGCTTCCTCAACAGGTTTGATATCCAGTCTCTTTTCTCTAGTTATTACCATAGCTAATATGGCACAGGAATAAAAGGGGTCATGGCTTCTTTGGTATATGCATTAGATGACAGTTAGTTAATAATTCTTGTAGCGACATTCCCATTGGACCTGGTGAGAAGAAGAATGCAGTTGGAAGGAGCTGGTGGGCGAGCGCGAGTGTATAACACAGGACTCTTTGGAACATTTAAACACATATTTAAGACAGAAGGCATGAAAGGACTATACAGAGGAATCTTACCTGAATACTACAAAGTGGTTCCTGGCGTTGGCATTTGCTTCATGACATACGAGGCATTGAAGTTACTCTTATCGTCTGTCCCCAATTAACAGAGCCTTGTATACTTTACTGTAAGCTGCTTTTATAGAGTTGGGAGAAGAAGAAACAGATCATCTAGTAGTTGTAGTTTTTCTTCTTTCCTTTTTATCTTCCAGTGTATAGTAGTTGCAGGTTTTTAGGTTTCGAAATGTACAATTTGTTCGTCCAATAGATCTATGCATCTCTCGAGATAACAATTTTACCCTTGTGTTAGGGCTCTTTCATTGATCCAAGCGTTATGCTCTTTTGTATCTCTGTATGAACTCTTAAATATATGCAGCTGCAGAAATTTTGGTTTTCGCTAAGAGAAATTTTGAATGAGAGACATTGTACAACTTCAGAATTTGAAGCTGTTGTGAATTTATAATCGTTCTGTTATATAAATATTAAATCTATAGAAAAAATTGATGAGAGTATACACAACACAGATAAATTTTACAAGTGTCCCTGAATTTAACCCAAAAGAATTAAGAATATGGTTGGGTTTTTTTTGGCTGTACAAACAAATGACTACTTTTACAAACACTGAACAAACAAGAGTCATTTGGGTGTTGTTTGTTCTTCCTCAATGCTTCTGTGGATCTGAAGTTTTCCTATGTGATCGAAGATGTTTTAATCTGCTTGTGAGAGAATCAATATATGTTCTAAGTCGATACCTTACTGAGTTTGTGAGTGTTAAAGGCGGATTGAGGATCAGCGTCTGTGCCTCCACTACTAGAAAGCCTAGCAAACGCATCACTTTTGAGTAGAGGTTTCCTGCGTTCTCTGCATCTCCCATCAGTTAATCTACCTGCAAAAAGTTCAGATTCTTAAAGTCTCAATCCAGAAAAAGAGATTTTTATACCGTGATTCTTCAATTTTGGGATGGTCATTGAGGAAATAAAAACTTACTCCTCCACTTATGCCGAGAGTAAGAGCTGCTTGAAATATTTTCTCCATTGCATCCGGCATCTTTGTCTTATCTACAATGATGTTTACAGTGGTTTAACGATTCTGATTACTCAGAATAAAGAAACTAAAGATTTCTCTGGGCAGTTTGGTTACTCCAAGGAAATGTGTACCGGATTCAACAAACTTGGCAAGTTCAAGGCACGCTCAACCTCCTGGATAAACTCTCTCTGAATCTGAGACAATATCTTCTCTGATTCTTCGTGGCTGATATTTTTTCTTACTCTATTGATGTCTTGGCGCAGGCTTCCCACTGTACCCGAGACTACTTGCGTATGAAAGATGTGCAGCGCTTGATTCCAAATTGCAAGAATCAGCAGTTGGATTGAGAAAGCTTCTAAATGCTTACCATTTACAACCTATGGCAAAAGAAGCATTAAAAGGAAATGCTCAGAAACTCAAGCGCAGAATACTGTATAACTACGTTCGAAGTTGTTTACCCTTTCATGGACCAATTCTGCTATTGTTGTCGAACACTTTTGCAAAGACCGGATTCTTATCAAACTGTGAGTTGATGGCTGTTAAAAAGCATCCACAAGGTCCAGAGACCCATGAGAAGTACTTGGGATGGAATTCTGACTCTCCAAGCTTCCAAATCTACTAATGGTGTTGCCAGTGGCACCAGCTATTAGCATTGGAGCCGTTGAAGTAGTTACGTTTCTCTTAATGAACTCGACAGGAGGAGATTGTGATTTGAATGGATAATCGAAAGGCTTCGGAGAAGCATATGAAGATGATAGTATATCAACCACTGGTCCAGGGATTAGAACATAGTCTTGATCTATAGAGTCTGGAGAATCGCTTACTGCAAAACCAAATATCAAGACTACGTGAGATATTTCTTCTAAATTTCTCGAGGGACTGCTTCCAGATGAATGAAAATCATCTATTGTTCTTGAATCTAATCTACTCCTGGCAACATAATATTATCATCAGTACAATAATTGTAACCCCAAATGATAAGGGGAAAATAGTTGAGCACTGCATCTACCTTGTGAAATCATATGATTGTTTGTTTGAGAGAAAAAGATGATGAAAGAACTCTTCAAACGTCAAACGTTCCACTGTAAGACAGAAGATTCCCAAAACAGAAATATTAACAAACATATAGGGAGCATCAGAACTCGTGTAACAAACTCATAGACTTAGGAGATGAAGAATAAATTTCTGCAGAATTGATTGTTCCACATAGGCTAATAGAACCTGAAAAAGTACAGACAAGATGCTTACCTGGATTGCGACGTATGAGCTTCTGGCATAAATATTTACAGTTTTCTGGATAATACAAATCAATTGATCTTATAATGTTCAGGAGGCAAGCATGTCAGCCAATGTTGCATATACTGAAACACAAATGTTTAGATATTTATTACACTTAATATACATAACATGAATTTGGTTGTTTCCTGTAAAAGGGGTTCTTCCTGTATATCAAAGTATCAAAGAATATTTTTAGCAGGACATAGTATAAGAGAGGTCTAGGTGGCCTATAGAAACAAAACTCGCACCTTTGCATCATATTTTTGAAGCTGCGCAATCTCTGGAGCCATATCCAGTGGTGAACCACATAAAGTTTCTTCCAAACCCCTAGGCTACAATGATCTGAGCTAAGAAAGTTTGATGCTTAAGATCAGATATTACTAACTCAAGCTAGGAGGTATAACAAGAATACTCCCTCCATGCAAAAGAAAGGCAATTGCCTAAAACTAGATAGTATATATGAGACCAACTATGATCATCATGTTACAATCATTGTTTTATAAAAAAGACACTAACGATTATACCTTGCAAAATCCAAAATCAGCAATCTTCATAGCTGCATCATTATTTTCTGTGTACATCACTATAAGCTATCAAATGTTTTTTTTCTTTTTCTAAAGTTAAGAAAAACAAACTACGATTATGAAATGATACTTCTATGCGTTACTATAATACATATTCTCATAATATTATTTTTTTTCGCCTTTAACTATTAATATTAAATAAAGTGGCCCAAAGCCAAAGTCGTGGGTTACAATAGAAAGAGTTAGGCATTTAAAGTAAACAAACGAGATCCATTAACAAGGTAATAAGATGGGGTAAACATGCCCGAATCTACGTAATGACGTCTATGTGTCGCCCAGGATAAGATCTGTCAAGCAGAACGCTGGTACATCATCAATGTCGCTTCACTGTAACAATGACCAGTAAACACTCTTTAAGGTCGAACAGTTATCAGTTAATCAGACGAGTTCCACTACAACTTCCTTCGTAACGGTTGAATCTAAATAAGCTCCGGCGTAGATTTGTGAATACCAACTCAGGCCACTCTGACAAGACAGAGATTTACTCCTCCAAAAGTTAGCAAAAAGCACAGCAATACATAATCACCAGCAACCTTGATGGAAATTGACTAATTTAATCCATAGATTCAATCTAAGACATGGAAAAAACTGAGAAAGAGACGACTAATTCTGGATAGTGACTACCGATACTTATTATATGAAACCCAAAAAGAAAATACCAAAGACACAAACAAAGGAGGAAGAACATGGAACCTTGGGACAAAATACAGTAGGTCTAATCCTAAAAAACCCTAGAAAAGCTAAAGTGACAAAGATAATCACTCATATGCCGTTTAAGCCGCCACATGTCAACTGATGTGGAGCTCCTCCATGCAATCACCATCGAGGAAGTCACCGCCGGAACCACTGCATGTCTTTCTCTCGTCTCCAATATCTAACATATATGTTGATCTTCTCTTCCAGAAGAAACATCACCAGAGAAACATCTTATTCCTCCTCGTCAAGCGATGGAAACACCAAAGATATAAATTTCCATGAAATTGAAAACGCCATGCAGATGAGAGAAGAAGTCTCAGCCGCCAGTGAAAGAGAGAACATAGGGAAGAGAGATTGTGTGCTCCCAAAGGCAAAGAAACGGCCAAAGGCCAAAAGAAAACCGATATAAAATAAAATAAAATAAAATAAAAAACCGGAAAAAGCTCTAGATTGATTGTCGGACTATGCCGGATCGATATATGATAAGGCAAGGATTTTCGAAATCTTCCTAACTAAAATATATGAAATAGAGAAGAGAGAAAACCAAGAAACTCACCGAAAAAGTTTGGGAGAGAAATCTCTATTTAAAGAAAATATATTTCAAGTAATAGCGGGAAAATTTAAAATATGAATACATGTATATATTTATCAGCATTTAGTTTATTCAAAAAACTAGTCACATAACAAAATTTTTATGGGCATTAAGAATACAAAACAACGATTTTCTCCTCTTCATCTTTCGATGTAGATGATACCTTCTCTCCTGTTTGGTTTCTTGTGGTGTTAACGGCGGCTGTGTGGTTGGGGGTTGTCGAGCTTCCCCGATGGTGGTGTGGCTCTCTTTGTGGCTCATGGATCTAGATGTTTCTCCTCTTGGCCTCCGCGTTTCCTTCCTAGCTTTTTCCAGCAGCTGAGACGCGTCAGAGATTTTGTTGCTTGAAGGTGGGTCGGTTTCCATGAAATCTCAATGGATCTTAAGGCTATCGGGGTTTGCTGCTCTTTGGTGAGGTTCATCTTTCTGATCTGCCTCCTATATTTGCCGTTTGTTTTTTAGTTAAGTTCATTTTCTGGTCGGTTTTGTTGAAAATAAATAAACTTGATTTTGGATCAAGTCTCATTTGGGTCAAGTTTAATTGGGCTACATAAAATTTGATCTATATTCTAGAAAAGTTCTTAGAATAAATATCTAGATATTATGATAAAAAATATCTAGATAACTATAATAAAATAATCTAGATATTATGGAAGATCTTTCTAGATTTTAGATTAAAATATTAGAGATATTTTGAGTTTTGGAGGCTATATATACCTCCATCTCCCTTCATTTGTAATTATCCACTTAAGTTTCTAAATAAGAACAAAATCTTCTTTTTTCTAAAGTTTTTCCTCTCCAAAATATTTAAACACTTCCAAAATAGTTTCTCACTTCCAAAATAGTTTCTCTCTTCCAACAAAGTGGTATCAGAGCTAGAAGGTCATTTTGAAGATGGCAAATAACAGTGTTCCCTTCCAAGTTCTGATGCTCACAATGAGCAACTACGATAATTGGAGTCTATGAATGATAAATATCCTAGGAGCACATGACGTGTGGAAGATATAGTCGAGAAAGGTTTTGGTGTGCCGGAGAATGAAGGTAATCTTTCTCAAACTAGTTTGAGAGATTCAAGAAAGAGAGACAAGAAAGCTCTTTGTCTAATCTATCAAGGATTAGATGAAGATTCATTTGAGAAAGTAGCTACGTCGGCCAAAGAAGCTTGGGAAAAGCTTCGAATATCTTACAAGGGTGTTTATCAAGTAAAAAATGTACGTCTTCAAACCTTAAGAGGAGAATTTGAAGCATTACAAATGAAGGAAGGGGAACTAGTCTCTGATTATTTTTCAAGAGTTTTGACGGTTACCAACAATCTAAAAAGAAATGGAGAGAAGCTAAACGATGTAAGAATCATGGAGAAGGTTCTTAGATCGTTGGATTCAAAATTCGAACACATTGTCACCGTCATTGAAGAAACGAAAGACTTAGAAGCCATGACAATGGAGCAACTTCTTGGTTCTTTACAAGCTTATGAAGAAAAGAAGAAGAAAAAGGAAGACATCACCGAGCAAGTATTCAAGATGCGGATTGATCATGCTAAGGAAGAAAGTGGCCGAAGTTATCCAAAAGGAGGTAGATTTCAGTCACGAGGAAGAGGTCGTGGATATGGAAGTGGAAGAGGTTGGAGAATGTATGAAGATAACTCTAAGCAAAGAGGAGAAGGCTCATTTAGAGGTCGTGGGAGAGGAAATTCAAGACCAAGGTACGATAAATCAAATGTCAAATGCTATAATTGTGAGAAGTTTGAACATTATGCTTCGGAATGTAAAACTCCTCACAACAAAAGAGTCGAAGAGAAGGTCAACTTCGTGGAAGAAAACAACAAAGAAGAAGAAATGCTATTAATGGCATTTAAAAAAGACGAAGGAAAAGGTAGTCACAAGTGGTACCTTGACAGTGGTGCAAGTAATCACATGTGCGGAAGAAAAAGCATGTTCGTGGAAGGAGATCATCAATTCATTTCCAATGTTTATTACATTCCAACCATGAAGACCAACATCTTGAGCCTTGGACAACTCTTAGAGAAAGGTTATGATATTCGATTAAAAGATAATAACCTTTCTTTAAGAGACAAGGAAAATAATCTCATCACAAAAGTGCCGATGTCTAAAAATAGAATGTTTGTTCTTAATATTCAAAGTGACATCGCAGAATGTCTCAAGATGTGTTACAAAGAGGAGTCTTTGCTTTGGCATCTTCGGTTCGGGCATCTCAACTTTGGAGGTTTGGAGTTTCTTTCGAAAAAGGAAATGGTGAGATGACTATCAACGATCCAAATCAAGTTTGTGAAGGATGTCTACTTGGAAAACAATTTAAAATGAGCTTTCCAAAGAAGTCAATCACAAGAGCTCAAAAGCCGTTAGAACTTATTCATACGGATGTATGCGGTCCCATCAAGCCAAAATCACTCGGTCAGAGTAACTACTTCCTTCTCTTTATTGATGATTTTTCAAGAAAAACACGAATTTACTTTTTGAAGGAAAAATCAGAGGTGTTTGAAAACTTCAAAAATTTTAAAGCTCATGTTGAGAAGGAAAGTGGTTTGGTGATTAAAGCAATGAGATCCAATCGTGGAGGAGAGTTTACATCAAAAGCATTTATGAAGTATTGTGAAGATAATGGAATACGAAGACAACTAACGGTGCCAAGATCTCCTCAACAAAATAGTGTGGCAGAAAGAAAGAGTAGAACAATCCTTGAAATGGCGAGGAGTATGCTCAAAAGTAAGAAGCTACCAAAGGAATTATGGGCCGAAGCAGTTGCGTGTGCTGTTTATCTATTAAACCGATCTCCAACAAGAAGTATTTCAGAAAAACACCACAAGAAGCTTGGAGCGGAAGGAAACCCGGTATTTCTCACCTACGAGTTTTTGAAAGTGTTGCTCACACACATGTACTAGCGGAGAAGCGAAGCAAGCTTGATGATAAAAGTGAGAAGTATATATTCATAGGATACAATGCAAACTCCAAAGGATACAAGCTTTACAATCCAAATACCAAGAAGACAGCGTAAGTCGAGATGTCATCTTTGATGAAGAAGAAGAATGGGAGTGGAGATCAAGTGATGAAGACTATAACTTCTTTCCACATTTTGAAGAAGAAAACTTGAAGCAACAAAGTGAGGAGCATGTTACCCCACCAACTTCATCAACATAAAGTTTTCAAGGAGATGAAAGTTCGAGTGAGAGAACTCCACGTTTTAGAAGTCTACAAGACATTTATGAGGTAACCGAATCAAGAAAATCTCACTTTATTTTGTCTATTTCCGGAGTGTGAACCTATGAACTTCCAAGAAGCCATGAAAAAGAAGACATGGAGAAATGCAATGGATGAAGAGATCAAGGCCATCCAAAAGAATAACACTTGGGAGTTGACTTCATTCCCAAAGGGACAAAAAGTAATTGGTGTAAAGTGGGTGTATAAAGTGAAGAAAAACTCTAATGGAGAAGTTGAAAGATATAAGACAAGACTGGTGGCAAAAGGTTACAGTCAAAGAGCCGACATCGACTATGATGAGGTATTTGCTCTTGTTGCTCGTTTAGAAACTGTTCAACTAATTATTTCATTAGCGGCTCAAAACAGTTGGAGGATACATCGAATGGATATCAAATCAGCCTTTCTAAATGGAGACCTCGAAGAAGAAGACTACATTGAGTAACCACAACGTTACATTGTCAAAGGAGAAAAAGATAAAGTATTGAAGCTAAAGAAAGCACTTTATGGGTTAAAACAAGCTCCAAGGGCATGGAATACTCGAATCAATAAATATTTCAAGAAGAACAACTTCATCAAGTGTCCATATGAGCATGCACTCTATATCAAAAATCAATATAAAGATATATTGATTGTATGCTTATATGTTGATGACTTGATATTCACGGGAAGCAATCCAAATATGTTCGAGGAGTTCAAGAAAGAGATGACGAAGGAGTTTGAGATGACGGATATTGGGTTGATGTCTTACTACCTTGGAATAGAAGTGAAACAAGAAGACATTGGAATCTACATTACCCAAGAAGGTTATGCTAAAGAGGTACTTAAGAAGTTCAAGATGGATGACTCGAATCCTGTTAGCACGCCAATTGAATGTGGAATCAAATTATTAAAGAACGAAGAAGAAGAAAGAGTGGATCCAACACTCTTTAAAAGCTTAGTTGGGAGTTTAAGATATTTGACATGCACAAGACCAGACATCTTATATGCGGTCGGGGTAGTGAGTCGTTACATGGAGAACCCAACAACAACTCACTTCAAAGCAGCAAAGAGGATCCTTCGTTATATCAAAGGTACTATAAACTTTGGTGTATATTACTCTATTTTTAAGGACTTCAAGCTTGTTGGATATAGCGATAGTGATTGGGGTGGAGACATGGATGACCGCAAAAGCACAAGTGGATTTGTCTTCTACATTGGAGATACTACTTTTACTTGGATGTCGAAGAAACAACCAATTGTTACCCTCTCCACTTGTGAGGCAGAGTACGTAGCTGCAACTTCATGTGTTTGTCATGCAGTTTGGCTACGTAACTTGATGAAGGAGTTAAAATCTCCGGACAAGGAACCAACAAAGATATTTATGGATAACAAGTCGGCAATAGCATTAGTAAAGAACTCAGTCTTCCATGATCGAAGCAAGCACATTGATACACGTTATCACTATATCAGAGAGTGTGTTGCCAAGAAAGATGTGGAGTTAGAGTACATAAAGACGAACGATCAAGTAGCCGACATCTTTACAAAACCCCTTAAGCGTGAA
Organism: Lepidium didymum; assembly: GCA_963920545.1. Taxonomy (NCBI): domain Eukaryota; kingdom Viridiplantae; phylum Streptophyta; class Magnoliopsida; order Brassicales; family Brassicaceae; genus Lepidium; species Lepidium didymum. The sequence goes on from OY986988.1 coordinate 4,983,431, forward strand.
GACTTTATCAAGATGAGGAGTTTGCTTGGAGTAGCAAAATCAAGTTTAAGAGGGGGTGTTGAAAATAAATAAACTTGATTTTTGATCAAGTCTCATTTGGGTCAAGTTTAATTGGGCTACATAAAATTTGATCCATATTCTAGAGAAATTCTTAGAATAAATATCTAGATATTATGATAAAAATCTAGATAACTATAATAAAATAATCTAAATATTATGGTAGAACTCTCTAAATTTTAGATTAAAATATTAGAGATATTTTGAGTTTCGGAGACTATATATACCTCTCTCTTCCTTCATTTGTAATTATCCACTTAAATTTCTAAATTAGAACAAAATTTTCTTCTTTCTAAAGTTTCTCCTCTCCAAAATATTTAAACACTTCCAAAATAGTTTCTCTCTTCCAATTTCCAAAATAGTTTCTCTCTTCCAACAGGTTTATCTTCCGAGAGCATGAGTTTCTATCTCTTGTTTCATTGATTCCTTTTTAACATCTTTAGTCGGATGGATATATCTTGTTTGGCACCGATCGGAGTTCATACCGACGTTTGCTGGTTACTTTTGCATCATCCCTTTGTTGAGAGTTGTTCTTTGTTCTTTTGGTTCTAGTGTGGTTTCTCCGTCAGATTGTTTTGTTAGATTTACCGCTTCATCGTTACCTCAACACAAAATGAGTCCTAGTTTTCATTGTACCTCTGTCTTAACTTCTTCCTGTAGGCTCATGTTAATTGTCTTTCCGTCACCATTTTTAGAGCTTTAATAAGTTAGACAATTGGTCATGGATTCTTCACTTTGATCAATCTTTTTACCTGTGTTTGCTAGAATTACTAGCAACCGGTTGAAATGGATTGATTGTTGATGTTCATTTTTATCTGGTTAGTCATCACTGATGAACAAAATAGTTTTATTGCTCAGATAATTTTTCAGTAGCGTTCATTGCATCGGAATTAAGCTTATATGTAGCAGAAATTGGAGGAATAACACGTGTTCACTTGCTCATGTTTATTGTTTCCCACGTCCTTGAAGCATTATATGTGGCAATATGCTTAATATGCTATATAATTTGTTTGTTGTAATTGACATGCTTTGTTGTTTATTTTATCAATAAAATCTGTGATTAAAAGAAAGAAAAGATTTTTATGGGCATTCACATTTTTGTATGAATGAATGAGTGAAGTTGAAGAAAAAAAAAGATTATTTCTTTTTGGATCATTTAAATTATAAAAAAAGAAATATAGTCATTATATGTTTCGTGTTAGTTGCTAGAATGCTAGGAAAACCAATGCATTTATTGTTGTCTGTTTCTTGATCATTGTAATCTATCTAAATTATCAATTCACTTTCATTTTTTCCAAGATAAAAGTTTTATGTAAACTGTTTTTGGACTAAACTGTTGGTTTAACAATTCAAACAATTTAATTTTGTCGATAGAATGGAATAAAGATTCAGTATAAAACGTTTAGAACAGAAGTGTGAAAATGTGATTATTTGTATTTGATAAAAATGTATTTAAAAAATAAGAAATAGCGTAAATAGTACACAATTTTTTTTAATATTGTAGGAGCCTAAGAGCATGTTTAATGGTGAAACTATAAGAGTCTCTAAATAATTGTTTAGTAATAAATTATCTTTGAGATTGTATCATTAGTTTCACTATGTAAAGACATATCAAATAAAGTATCATTAGTTTCATTTATTTTTTCATTTATTTTTAATTATATGAAATTTTCATAATCTCACCATTAAATGTATCTTACCGTACCGTTGTTAAAAACCAACTACCTTTTTCTGCTTGATCGTGATGTGGCAGCTTTTCCTAAATATTTCCAGCCGTTGATTTCTTTCCCAAATACTCATTAAACTCCTAAAGGTCTTAGGTACGAATAGCATTTTGCAAACTTTTACATGTCAATATATGGGCTTCGTATATTAAACTGTTTTTCGTTATTCATTTGGCCCAAAACAAATAATCTTATGCATCCAATTAGTGTACAATAAGAATCAGGGTGGATATAAGTCAAGAGAAAGTATATTTCCCTCTAGGCCAAAATATAAATAAATATTCAAGGATTTCCAAAACAAATATAATATATAAAGCTTGGTTTTATTTTCAGACATATCACAAAACAATTTTTCTTTTTTTTCTTTTTTTTTAATCTTAATTTGACTGATATTATTTTTGGATAAACATATAAGACCACATTAAACCACATAGAGAAACAATGGACGCTATCTCCTACACAAGAGGATGATATCTTGGCAATCCAAAGATAAAACCATATACCCATGATTTAAGCGTTGTGAATATTACCTTAGGAGTTTCCCGCACAACAAATCTTGAAGACAGGCTTAAAACCTCAAGACGATAGCTTGATAGCCAAAGATTGGCCTTCTCAAGAAAATGAAGAGTCTCTATCTCTCAAGGAGACAAAGCCGATAGTAATAGATTATTGTAAATAATTAGTTGTTGTTTAGTTCGGTTAATTGTAAATAGTTTACAATCGGTTTGTCCCGGATTACACATTGTACACACTTATAGTGTGAGTTTTCCACAATAATGAAACTTTCCTAATTTGTCATCTTCTTCCTCGTCTCTCACCATGACTAAGTTTCATCTGCAAGCTTAGATCATTTTCTGTTCAATCTTTTCTTCTAATATGGTATCAGAGCAGTGATGGCTCACTGATTTCTCTTTCGCAAAGCTTCTCTTCATTCTCTGAAATTTTTCTTTTCATTTTTCTCTTCTCAGATCTGAAATCACCATGGTTAAAATTGTTCTTCACCGTAATAATCACCGATCTGGTACATCAACACCTGAGGTTTCGATCATTTTTGCAGATATGATGAATCTATATAGCGTTCTCTCCCCTTTCAACCTTCACAACGCAGATCATCCTGGTATGTTTATTGTCTCCATTCAACTTGATGAATCTAACTATAATCAATGGTGTTCAGCTATGAAGATAGCTCTTGATGCAAAGAACAAGATCTCCTTCATCGATGGATCTCTGTCTCGACCTACGGTTAGTGACCCAATGTTTCGGATCTGGTCTAAGTGCAACAGTATGGTAAAGTCATGGCTATTGAACTCGGTTAACAAGCAGATATATGGTAGTATTCTCAACTTTGATGATGCCTCTCAGATCTGGATTGATCTTCATAATAGGTTTCACATGACCAACTTACCACGCACATTCCAGCTTATTCAACAGATTCATGATCTTCATTAGGGATCTATGGATCTTGCTAGTTATTACACTCAGTTGAAAACTCTTTGGGGTAACTTAGATGGTGCTGAGGCTAGTGAACCTTGTCCATGTTGTTCGGTTTTTAACTGCAGAGGCCAGGAAATGGCTAAAGCTAAGATGGAAAGAGGTAGAATCATCAAGATTCTGGCCGGATTAAGTGATCGATATGCTATGATTCGTGGTTAGATGTTAATGAAGAAACCTCTACCAAAATTGGCTGAAATTTATAATATGCTAGACCAAGATGACAGTCAAAGATGTTTCAGTTCTGCTGTGACCCCGACTGCTTATCAAGTCAGCCAAAATGTTCATTCTAGTGTGTTGGATGAATCTCAAAATTCTTAGAATATGACTCAACATGGTGAGCTGAATGTTGTTCAAAAGAAAACAAACAAACTGATATGCTCACACTGTGGGTATTCTGTTCATGTAGCTGACTATTGTTATAAGCTCCATGGTTACCTTGTTAGTTACAAGAAAGGGAAGAACAATGGTGATAACCAAGGTCAGTCAAGCTCTTCAGTTGTTGTTCCATAAGTTTCAGTTTCAGATATTGTAATGAGTGAAAATCTGGACAATCTAATTGGGAATTTAAACAAGGAATAGATACAGAAATTTATAGCTTATTTTAGCTCTCAACTTCAGGCTTTTTCTGCAACTGTTGCCTCAGTTTCTTCAATACTAGCTAACAATAATCCCTCTGGTAAATATTTTTCCTCTTCCACATACAGTTTTGTTGGAATTTGGACAGTGAGTAACTGTAAAATAAAGGAGAAAACATGGATAACTGATTCTGATGCAACCCATCACATTTGAAAGAGATGTTCATTGATCTAGATACATCTGTTCGTAACTGTAAATCTTCCAACGGGAGCTACTATACGCATTGGAGGTGTTGGTAGTATTAGGATTAACAAGGATAGTACACTAAGGAATGTGTTATATATCCCTAAATTCCGATTGAGCCTTCTCAGTATTAGCTCTTTGACCACAGCTCTTGGTTCTAGAGTGATTTTTTATCCGGATTGTTGCATGATACAGGATCGTACCAAGGGATTGGAGATTGGCAGAGGTGGTAGAGTTGGCAATCTTTACGTATTGGGAGTAGAAGACATAGTGGAAGATAGTCTAGTTTCTATTTCTTATGTGGCAAACTCTGTAATAGATGCTGATGTTTGGCACAAAAGACTTGGTCATACCTCTTTTGCAAAGATTGATTTACTTTCTGACACTCTTGGAATTTCGAAACATAAGAATAAAGGGTTGTTGCATTGTGAAATCTGTCAAAGAGCAAAACAAAAGAAATTACCTTATAAATCTCGGCAAAACATGTGTTCACAACCATTTGACTTGCTACGCATAGATATATGGGGACCCTTCTCTGAATCCACTCATGATGGCTATAAACACTTTCGCACAATAGTGGATGATTACACATGCACAACTCGGGTATACCTTCTCTACCAAAAGAGTGATGTTCTCACTATATTTCCAGACTTTCTCACCATGGTTGAAACACAATTCGATGCACATGTTAAGGCAGTGAGAGTAGACAATGCACCGGAATTGCGGTTTGAAAGTTTATACAAGAGCAAAGGCATTGTTCTTTACCACTCTTATTCAAAAACACCAGAACAAAATTCAGTGGTGGAAAGGAAACACCAACACATCTTGAATGTAGCTCGAGCTCTTCTTATGCAGTCAAATGTTCCTCTTGCTTATTGGGGAGATTATATCTTAACCGCAATATTTCTCATTAACAGAACATAATCACCTTTACTCTCCAACAAGACTCCCTTTGAGATGTTAATGGGGAAACAACCTGATTATGATCACTAGAAGACTTTTGGATGTCTTTGTTATGCAAGTACATCTCCTAAAGGAAGAAACAAGTTCCAAGATAGAGTTCGTGCCTCTGTTTTTCTTAGATATCCTTCAGGATATAAAGGATATAAGTTACTTGACTTGGAAAGCAACATTATCTTTGTTTCAAGAAATGTTGTCTTCTATGAAGAGTTGTTTCCATTTCAGAAAACAAATGTCAAAACTGATGACAGTTCCCATTTCTTTCTAGAGATTCATCAAACTCCCACCAGCAGTTCTTCTATACCGGACACTACGCCAACTGATTCAGCTTGTCGTGTATCTAAGCCACCAACTCATCTCCATGATTATCATTGCTATGCAATGGATTCCTTGACTGAACATCCCATATTCGATATTCTATCATATTCCTTATTGTCTGGTCCATATATGATCTTCATCAACGCAGTCAATAATATACATGAACCTCATACTTATGCTTAGGCCATGGCTATTAAAGAGTCGTGTGAGGCAATGCAAGTTGAGACCATAGCTCTTGAGGATAATGAGACTTGTCTTATTTGTTCCCTTCCAACAAACAAAAAGGTCGTTGGGTGTAAATGGGTGTACAAAGTCAAGTTAAATACTGATGGTACGTTGGAAAGATATAAAGCTCGTTTGGTTGCTAAGGGTTATACACAACAAGAGGGTCTTGACTACGTTGAAACCTTATCCTCTGTAGCCAAATTAGCGATAGTGAAGTTATTAATTGTTGTTTCAACTGCTAAGGGATGGTCTCTTACACAATTGGATATTTCCAACGCTTTCTTGAATGGTGATTTACAGGATGAGATCTATATGAAATTGTCTCCAGGATATTCACCTAAAGAGGGAACACTTACCTCATAATGTTGTGTGTAAGTTGAAGAAATCTTTGTATAGCTTAAAACAAGCCTCAAGACAATGTTTTTTGAAATTCTCGGATGCTCTATTACAGTTGGGATTCAATAAATCATCTGGTGACCATACACTTTTTACTCAGAACAGTGGTGATATCTACAGTGTAGTTTTGGTGTATGTTGATGATATCATAATTGCAAGCAGTTGTGACACAGCTATTTTTTTGTTGATAGCAGCTCTTCAGTGTTCTTTCAAACTTTGAAATCTAGGTACTTTAAAGTATTTTCTTTGCTTGGAAATAACCAGAAATGAATCAGGTACTTCCTTGTGCCAACGCAAATACACCCTTGAGCTTTTTGATGAGACATGGTTAGTTGGCTGCAAACCATCTTTAGTTCCTATGATGCCTAATTTTAAGCTGTCAAAGGATGAGGGGGAACTTTTATATGATGCAGAACATTATCGTAGGCTTGTTAGGAGATTGATGTATTTCACTTTCACAATACCAGACATCACATATGATGTTCACAAGCTCTACAATTCACAACATTACCATAGGTTCCTCATTTACAAGTAGTATACATAATTCTTCAATACCTAAAAGGAACCGTGGGACAAGGTTTGTTTTATTATGCCTCTACAACTCTGAAACTATCTGCCTTTGCTGATTTTGATCGGACTTCTTGCCATGACACTTGAAGATCAACTTCTGGGTATTGCATGTTTCTCGGTTCCTCTTTGATCTCATGGAAGTCAAAGAAACAAGATGTTGTATCTTTATCATCAACGTAAGCAGAGTATCGTTCGATGTCATAGGTTGTTAAAGAAATGGTTTGGTTTAGTACTGTGACAACACTTCAGCTATGTATATTGCAAACACCCCGGATTTTCACGAAAGAACCAAGCATATTGAGCTTGAGTGTCATCATATCCGAGACAAAATTGTAATGGGATTGATCAAAACTCTCTATGTTAAGACTGAGAATCAACTAGCAGACAGTCTCACTAAGCCACTCTTCCCAACACAGTTCAAGGAACTTCTTTGCAAGATGGACATCATTAACATTTTTTGCTCCATCTTTAGGGAGAATAATAGATTATTGTAAATAATTAGTTGTGGTTTAGTTCGGTTAATTGTAAATAGTTTACAACCGGTTTGTCCCAGATTACACATTGTACACACATATAGTGTGAGTTTTCCACAATAATGAGATCAACAGAAAACTTTCCTAATTTGTCATCTTCTTCCTCGTCTCTCACCATGACTAAGCTTCATCTTCAAACTTAGATCATTTTCTGTCAATCTTTTCTTCCAATAGATAGTTCCTTGGCTGAGCCAAAGAATAATCAATTACTACATCACACAACTCAGTCAAAATACAGAATCAGATTTATCATATATACCAAGGAAAAGACTAATCTAAACTAAAGCTCCATCAGACCTTAAACATGTATTTTTAAAGGTAGAGGAGAACCTAGCTAAGCGCTTTACTTAATCAGAGGAAACAATCAAGTAAAGCTTTATCGAAAAATTAGAAAACTTAACTAATTCTAACCCAGAAGCAAAGAAAGTATACTTAAACAAATGAAAAACTAGATATGGGACTAAACCAGCGTCAAAGAGTGGAGGAGGCAGATCGGTGAAATGAAACCACACCAGAGGAGCTCTACGGCGAAGACTCACCACTCAGCCGCTGTAAAGCCATAAGAAACCGGGATGAAGGGAAAGTGCGACGCCAACACTGACAAAAATAAAAAAGAGGGACGTCGGTGCAGGTGCTGTGAAAGCCACCGGTCACAGACTCCCAAGCCAACAGCAGATCTAGATCTCGATTTCAAGTTCAATCTTTTTCTCCGACTACAGTGAAATAAGAAAGAAAATAGAACTATCATGTTTAAAAAGGGATCAAATGCCCAGTTGACTTCCATAAATTGAAAAAGAGCCCAAATAACCTCTCTATAAACTTAGCAATTTTAAAAAATATATTCAATAACATTAAACACAAAAAGACAATTATACCCACGTTTTTACCTCTTCTCCATTTCTTCTCCTCCTCTTTTCCTTGGGTCTTCAACGAATCCGAAATCTTCCTTTTCTCTTCTCCTTTTTCTTCGACTTTGACTTCAACAAATCCTAAATCAGAGGTAAATTTTCTCATGTCTTTTTTTCTTATTTCTTTGGTCGAATCTTTGTTCTTCTTCTTCCTCTTCTCTCAATTTCTTTCATTTTCATTCCAAACTCTTTACTCGTTCATTTTCTGGTAAATTAGGGTTTTTTCGAATTTTGTTTCAGTTGTTGTAATTTTCTTTGATTTTGGGTTCAATTTTGTTAGAATTATAAAGTACCAATTGTTTCACTTGATATTTAGAAGTTAACACCGAAACATCGAAAATCATCAAAGATTTTGTACCAATTTATTGTAGTTTTTTATAATTATCTTTGATTTTTGGTTGGAAATTGTTAGGATTATAGTATGTTACTTCTTTCACTTTCACTTGATATTTAGAGGGAACGAGCTAACAATTTTTCATATATGAAATTCTTTTGAGATTTTTGAATTCACTGTAATAGTTAATGTTTGAGATTTCCATGGTTAGTACTATAATTGATAGTTTATGTTTCTATTGTTTTTCAATGATGCAGATACTATTGGCAATGGTGCGTACAAAAAACCATTCATATCGTCCTCAAGGACCACATATAATAGAAGAAGAATATATAGAATAACTAGCAATACTAGTATAACTTGAATATCTTGTAAAACTATTATAATTTGTAGAAATTATTCAATTGCTAATTATTTATTGTTCTAATTACAACACCAGCAGCCAAAGAAACCACATAAGTTGGTATTCAAATTCGATCAGTCTCTATATTATCCTAAACTTGCTACAAGGTGTGATCCTTTAAAAGCCGTGACGATTAAGTAACACATTTCAATGATGAATCCTTTTATGGCTAGTTTATATTTTATTCTTTTGGTATTAAGTAACACATTTCAATGTATTTGGATTGTAGTACTCAAATTCTGCTATAAGCAAATTCTGGATTTGTGATTTTTGGTTCATCTTGAACAAATAGTACAACTGGGACAACTCGTAAATTTTAGCAAATTTATGGGTTTGTGATTATTCGTCCAACTAGAACAACTCGTCCAGCTAGAACAACTTAAACATGTGCCATAAATTATTTAAAAATAATAAAAGGTAAACATGTGCACCGCAAGTATTTTAAAATTAATAAAAACTAAACACATGCGCCAAAAAATGTTAAAAAATAATAAAAATTAAATATGTGCGCAGCCAAATTTTCACTTAGTTAAACTTTGATGTTTAAAACTTATAATTAGTTAAACTTTAGTTAAAACTAAAATTAGTTAAACTTTAGTTAAAACTAAAATTAGTTAAACTTTAGTTAAAACTAAAATTTTATGGTTGTTTAAACAGAAATGTGTTAAATTACATTAACTATGTTTTTATCTATAAATATTATAAAAATTTAATTTTTTATATAATTTACTTTATAATGGTGTCATAGTTTAGGAACTAAATATAGAAGTATAAGGAATTTAGGGTATAGGGTTTATGGTTTAGTAACCAATTACCAAAAAGAAAAATTATAAGATTAAGATAAACGTTATTTACAATAATATGAAGTTATTATCACATATTTGGATTGATAATCGAGTTTATAACTTTGAAATTATGATGTATTTTTTCTCTAGTTAAACTAATTGAACTTGGATGTCTAAAACTTATAATTAGTTAAACTTCAGTTATGGTTGTTCAAATAAAAATGTGTAATTATATTACATAAACTATGTCTTTATCTATCAATACTATAAAAATTTGATTTTTTATATGATTTACATAATAGTGGTATCATAGTTTAGAAATTAACTATGAAAGTGTAAGGAGTTTAGGGTTTAGAGTTTGAGGTTTAGGGTTTAGACTATCTCTAATGTATTTCTCTATTTTTTACTCTAAAATAGAAGAACTCTATAATAAAAAGTAAATTTATTAGATTAAAATAAAATATATTTGCAATAGTATAAAGTTATTATCATTTAATTAGATTATTGATAATGGAGTTTTTTTTTGTCAACATTGGACCACAATAGGCCGGCCCATTAGCCAAGTTCCTACATAATGTAGGCGGTAGGACTCGATCCCTGGTTGTGCAAATGCGCATGTCTTATGTGGACTTACCGTATGCCACTAGACTAAAGGCCACTTACGATAATGGAGTTTATAACTTTGAAATAATAATATATTTTTCGTTAGTTGTACCGGATATTAAAACAAGTTAAACTTTAATATATAGTCGTGCAAATAGGAACCTATAATTAAATCACATAATTTTTTTTATCGAGTCTCATTGTATAAATTTGGTATTATATGATTACTCAACAATGGTGTCGAAGTTTACAAACTATATAAGGTATATAATGTAAAAATAAGAAACTCATTACCTAATTACCAAAAACATGAATTCATTAGATTAAAATAAATATTATTTAGAACAATATGAACCTATGATTGCATATTTATATTGAAAATGATGTTTCTAATTTTGAAATAATGATATTTTTAAAATAAAACAGTTATATTGGTTGTACAAATGTAACATATAACAATACTAGAATTTTGGGTTTATGGTTTAAGAGTTATACTTCAACTAAAACTTGTTATACTAGCTGTACAAAACTAATCCGAAAATATATTTAAAGTTGTACTCAAAAAATATTAATAATACTAGTTGTATTAATTATGTTCATTAAATTAGTTACACCACTTATACTAGTTGTGCTAATTCTACTAATAATACAAATAATAATTTTAGAGGGAGCAAAGAAAAAATTACAAAAATATAGAAAAGAGAAATGATTTTTTTTCCGTTGAGAAATGAAGTTATATTTAAAATTTTAGTTTTAATTATTTATTTTATTTAATTTAAAGGTAAATGGGCATAAAATTATTATTGTAAAAGAGAAGGTTATGTGGATTAATGAAAGTTATCAAATACTTTTTTTCACTCTTAAAGTTATTCTAGAACTTCACCCTTAAAAAACGTTTTTCTTCTCATGTCCCCTGTTTTATTTTATGCCTTTATAATTCTGTTAACTATCAGTTATTATTTCATGAAAGTTGATTAACACATGTTTCTTATTTTTTATAACAACATCTTAATAGTTAAAAAAAAATATTCTATAAAAAGTGAAATTCTGTGATCCTGACCAACTTATATGGCCTGGAGTCATACATGGTAATTGTATATCCCCAAGTAAATATTGGTAAGAAAATAATTAAATCTTAGGTTTCTAACCATATGTTTTATACTGATTTTTTTTCAGTCTCGTGGTTAGCATTATTTAGCTAATGATTCTGTTATTTGAAGTTCGAGTCTTTTCCACTATATTTCATAGATTAAAAAAAGATTTAAGGCTATAGATCGATCTTGTCAATGTAATTATTGATAAAAAAAACATATGTTTTATATTTTCATTATAGAAAATTCAAGATTATATCTCTAAATTTGGTTTCATGAAATTTTCTCTTAAATTTATATTTGTCAACAATTTGGTCATCGAAAAAATTTGATCCATATTTCAAAACGTATCCAAAAAATACTATTAATTTTTTACATGTAGTCGGAGAGAGTTTGGTAATTCAAGAGAAGTCAAACTCTGATACTAAAGCAATAACTGATCATCTAAACCACTAAACCGGAAAAAAGAGGTTGATTTATCATTTTATACATATCTGGTATTGTGTGTATAGTGACAAAACATACTCTATTATACTTGAACTAGAGAATTATGTTTTTTTCTCACACTTTTGTAATTTTCGAAAGTATTATGAGTTAATATCCGTTGTACTAAAATATTAGAAAATCAACTAACAAAAAAATATTCGATCTGGCAAAAGGTAATGAAACGGCTTATACATAATAAATAACCCACATGCCCACAGATCATTAGAGTGCACATCCCATCAGGCTTAGATATAAAGAATCACAGGTCATTTATACCTTCTCGAACATGTTGGTCTTTATTCTTCTTCTTTCTCTATATATAATAACAATAATAGATATATATTCTCACATCTTTCTCTATATGCACGATGTTCCATTCTTTACTTGTTGCGGAAATTGAAATCAAATGTGATGATGATGACAATTTTATGTAGGAAGACAAAGAAATGGAGAAGTTCTTAAAGTTGGCAGGATCATGGGCTTGTGTTTGGGTGTTTATCTTGCTTGTGGCTCTTGTGTGTTGCTGTATCAGCACTAAACCTCATCGCGAAAATAATGACGATACTGGTTGCGCCGCCTGCGACGGAGGTCATACCGGATTTTAGTCTAACTCCGGTATATTTGTACTATGTCTTAATTTTTTATTTCTTAGTTACACATAATTTTTGTCAGTTTTATTTTTTCTTTTTTATATAGACCATAAACGTTTGCATTTATATGTATGTTTTAGTGATTAAAGATCTTACAAGACTCAGACAAAGTCGTAACCATAGTTTTGGTTTGACACGCGGTTCTATGTACTTGATCAGGTTAATCAACCAAGGGTTTTTGGTTATAAGATATCCGATTAACTTGGTATTGATTCTGGTTTGGAGTCAAGTTTAAGCAGATTAGATTTTTACGCATTCTCTTCTAAAATTATGCGTGTTCGTCTTCTTCATTATTCATGTCGAAGTTCTTATAATGACATATATAGAGGTGAAAAAGCAGAGAATGCAACAGAAACATGATTTACCGTTTTGGAACATGCCAAACCAACACTTTTACTAGATTTCTAAATAAAGAATTTTTACAACTTTTATGTTCTCAGTTTTACTCTCTCTCACAAGAAAAACCGACAAATCTATTAATGTCTTGATTGATCCCTAATCACACCCCGTGATACACAATCAAAAGACACAAACCAATAGAACCCTAAGATTTTTTTCTTACAATTCAAAAAGTTCTCCCCCAATCTTTCTCAAAGGTTGAGCGGCCTCTCCAATCCTAACGACATTTTTATAGGTCTTAATCTTAAACGTAGACTCTCTCGAGTCTCTCACAAAAGGAAACTACTTTAATAAGGAATATTTCCATTTCTTCAAACATCAACTTGAAGTTTCTTCAAAAAGGCAACTTGACACTTCTTTAAAATGGTAACTTGATATTTCTACAAAAAAAACAACTTGATATTTCTTCAAAAAAGCAACTTGATATTTTAGCAGATCATGTCCTCGTCCTTCTCAACCTTTAGAGAAATATACATTTTCATAAAATGGCAAGTGAACATTTCTCGCATCTTTCTGATGATAAGTTTCTTGTCCTTCTCAGCCACGTGATTTGTGTATCAGATATTTGTCTTCAAACAACCACTTGTATCTCGATTATCTTCTTTCTTTTAAACAAGTTCTCGCATTGATCAACTCTTCGTTCAACTCAAATACTCATTCTTCTTAACTACTCGTTCATAACAACATCTTGTTGATAACAAATTCTTGTTGAGAATCATTTCTTGTCGAGAACAATTACTTGGCGGAAACAAATTTTTGTCCAGAACAACAACTTGTCTTGGACACATCATCAGTTTCCCGAGAACAACTTCTTGTCTGGAACAACAACTTGTCTTGGACATATCATCAATCTCCAACTTATGTTACGATGACTTGTTGATTCCTTTTAGCTAGTTGCTTCACCACATCTTCAATTTCGCATTTAATGTCTTATCAATCTTCGGTGATCTGTTCCTTAAGTTGTCTGATCGATCTTCTGTGATCTGTTCCTCAAGTTGTCTGATCAATCTTCTCTAATATGTTCCTCAAATTGTCAAATCGATTTTCCCCAATTAGCTCCTCAAGTCGACTGATCGATTCTAAACCCTTTCAAGAGAGAGAATGCTCATGATTGTAACAATCAAGTTCTTATATATATATGCAAAGATTGTTCTTTGCGCAGTACATCGAAAATCAAAATATATATATATAATATACAATATTTATTATTTTTGGTGGAAGTGGATATAAATATACACGTTTTTACAAATTTTTTTGTTAAAGGGTTTTCATATAAGTAAAAAAAAAGGAGTTTACTGAGGGAGAAACATCAGAATTATAGACACAGTAACCAAAACTAAATGAAACAAATATAAAAAAAAAGCCCAATCTTTTACCAAGTGGGCCGAGATTGAATTCGCTGGTCCAATTTAAGCCAATTAGAGGACCATCAAGGAGGAACCATAATCTGCAAAACCGCTGCCACCAGGGATGAGATCTCCTTCACTGCCACCACGAAGCCAAGGAGGCTGAGCCTGCAAACCGAAACTGAAGCCGCTACCAAGTTCCCCATCTGGACACATCGGACCGATGAGACTCCGAAAGGTGAGCCAGAGAAAGAATCGCCGTGATAAGGAGAGAGAGGAGAGGGAAAACGTCATTGCCTCTGTGAGTCTCTTTCAAGACCCGAAGCTCCTCTACTTAGGGCTTACTCAAGACCGCCGGAGGAGGCTTCCGCTGCCGTGGATCATGTTCAAATCCCGTCGCTGTCCTCGAAACGTCAGCTTTATTCAACGAACCACCGAATGAACCCAGATTCCTCGCCTTATCATCTAACAACTTTATCAAGATCTTGGAAGATCCGCCGGAAAGCCGGACCAGAGGGCTCGCTACACCGGATTCATCCTCGTTATAACCGGCTCCACGAGTCTCCGATCCTTCACGTCACCAGCTTCGTCCACATTATAACCGGTTCCCACTCCGTCGGTTGGATCCTGCTTTTTCAAGTCGAGATCTGGACATTCACCATCTAAAAGACCCAAAAAACAAGTAACGGCCACCAGATATAAAGAGGGAGAGACAAAGAAGTAAAAAGAAGAACGGGAAAAGAGATTTACCCTCTCTCGGTCATTAGCGAGCCACCGCCGGCGACCGGATAAGGGACACACGGTAAAAGGAACGGCGGTTGCTAGGTTTTAGGTTTGAGAGAGAAATAGCCTCTCAAATGCGGTTGCTAATTTCAGTAAATAATAAATAAATAAATACACGTCAATGTGGTTTATTGTTGTTAGCATCAAAGAACATGTGTGGCGGTTGCTTAAAGATTAAATTATATTTCAGACCAAAATAAAATCAGTTAAGTGAAGTATTAGTTTGACTTGTCGTCAAATTAATAGTAAGTAGTAACTATTAAAGTCTTATAAGTTTATTCATATATACAAATTAAGCCAGTGGTTTCAGATTGGTGTAATCATTAGACCAGTAATGTAGTGTCGCGACTGCGATCCGACTAGTAAGTCGTAAGGAAAAAGAAAATAAGTTGAATTTTGGTTTTCGGATAAATTATCGGAAGTAAATAACTAAGAATAGGGAGTGTTTAAACTGATCACAAAAGAGTCGAAATGGTCTAGAAAGTATTGGAGAAGATTTTAGGACCAAGTGTCAGAAATTGACATGCTCGAGAATGTTGCGGAATTAAAAGCGAGACTAAAGTTTAAAAAGAAACTTAAGCATTAAGTAAGTGAAAATGATGAGTCATTAAGAGGACACGTAGCATAATTTAGGAATTGATGAGTGATACGTGGCATAATTTGGAAGTCCTTAATCACCAAAGTGCTTGTGTGGTTAACCTCCTTCCTAATGTGTTTGGTTAAGCTACTTGCTTAACTATCTATAAATATGGTAGAGGCTTTTGGAAATTAGGAGAAGAAAACCATAGTACTTTGTTAAACCATTACCAAAAGCTTAAGAATTTGTGTTGGAAAGGAAAGATCAATTCGCCTGATTTCCCCACCGATCAAAGGAAGCTATCGAGGTGAGTTTGTGGTTAGGTCTGCTTAAGGGAAGTGATTATGTGTCCATGATTGTGTGATGAATTAGTTTAAAAGATCATATCATGATCGTTTATTACTATGATGGAATGTTAAGCTAATGGCCGAACCTTGTTTAAGAGATTATTGTGTTAAACACGGGCTAATGATTGCGGGATTGGGGATTTTCGTGGGTAGATGCGTGACTATGTGATTGCGCGACTATGTGAATGCGTGACTTATGTGACCATGTATTGTTGCGTGATGGAGTTACCGTGTGTGAGGTGTTAGTTGTGGTAAATCGTATTGATATGTTAAATACATAACGTGAATGTGTCAAATAAGTTGAATAGATGAGTGTCACGTTGTTATTTAAGGTGCTAGAGCTTATGTCATGAATATGAATTGTACCTAGTAAATCGATGGAAGTTGATTAAACCGCTAAGTGTAGTTGCGGGTATATTGATGACGAATAATGATCATGAAATGATAATATTGGGAATCGAAGGAAGGTTGTAAGTAAATAAGAGTCACGTGAATGGGTAGGTGTTGTGATTTTTGTAGATTGTAAAGAGTGTAAGATTGGTGTGTATGATTATGCGTGTTGATGTGTTCATGTGTACGTGAGTAATTGTTATGTAATGCGATTATGTGTACATGATTGAGATGGTGTACGGTTGGTGATTGTGATGGTTGTGAACTGTGGCTAGAAGCGGATGATATGACTTGTCACGTGGCTTCGTACTGAGTGAGGGTATGTGAAGCGAGATGTGTGAGTTGGTTGTGAGGGTTGTGATGGTTGTTTATGGTCGTGTCCTATGGGAGCGCAAGGCGTTGAGTGTGGTACGACCCGTACTGTGTGTACGTGGTACACGGCGGATCGGCAACGCGGTACTGTAAATATTGCATTGTATCGAGTCCGCAAGTGTTGGAAAATGTTAACGGAAGTGTTGTGGTTGTACTTGTGCGAGATTGCGTTTTGTGTGAATTATAGTGTTGTTTGCATTATTGTGCTAACATTGCCTAGTAGTGTTCCCAAACTCGCTGAGCAAGTGTTTGCTCACGTCTCATTTCCCTTTTGCAGGTGACCATAGTAAAAACCTCTAGACCGCGAAGGAAATCATAGGACGCTGGTGTAGATTTCTCCTTTTGCAAATGTATGTAATAATGCGGTTTGTAAAATACTTTTAAACTCGGCCGAGGACTTGGTTTTATTTGTAAAGACTTTTGAAAATGATATAAAGTGTTTTCATGTAAATGGGTTCTTGTGTGTGCTTAGCCTTGGTTATGGGGCAAACTAACGGACTATTGTCTCGGGTTGCAAAGCCTTAAGATAATAGGACATGATGTGTGTTCAAGCTTGGATCAAGGACCAAAAGTGTTTTGGGTTCCTTGGTTCGTTGGCTTGAATACGCATCAATGTGGCACATCCGGTCTAGATCGGATCGGAGGTGTTACAAGCAATGCTTTCACATTCACGACATTGTCTTTCATTGGATTTGTATGGTTTTAGAATATAAATACCGATAGTTGCATAATATTTGAATTCAATAAAAACTAATTGCATTATGTTCAGTACGATATGCAGTCTTGGGAACAAATCAAATTTTCGAAAATATGTGATATCTGAATCCATATTTTTATTACCCGAACAAGTTTCAAACACTACGAATATCTGAATTTTTTTATATTCGGATCATATCCACCATTACATTACATAATTAAAAAAAATATTATCATATTTATAATAATAAAAATTTGTAAGTAAAATAAAAAATTAAATTTATGGTATTAAAAACATAAAAAATTTAAAAATATTACAGAAATACAACAAAAATATTAATTTTTATTATTTATATTAAAATATTATTAAATGTTTAGGAATAAATTCCAACATTACCAACTAAAAAATTATATTTTTTCATGATTTAAAAATTTTAAATGAACCAACAGATTTAAAATTATTTAATAGAAGTAATATTGTAAATTAGACCAGATCTGAATATTCAGAAGAAAAAATTATTATCCGTATCAGGATCCACAGATTATTATTACCCTGATTCTGATACCCAAAATTTTAGGACGGATCGGATCCACAACCTCAAACATCCATGGTATCTCCCCAACAATAATTTATATTATAAACCACACATTATCATATTCTACTTAACTTTACATAACATCAAATATTTCATCAAACATTGCACCAAACATTGTATTAAACTCTATATTTTATGCATCATAAAACATCAAAGAAGAAATATGAAACTCTATTTCTAGAAATCACACCTTTAACTTAGCATAAGTTGAAAAAGGGTAAAAAATGGAGAGTTGACTTAAAACTCTATTTCCTGATTATCTCCACCTTTGAATCTGGATTGGTATATTGACCTTTGGGGCTTTCCAACGATATACTGATCGTTTTATGGCTCTTTCTGGTTCGATGGGAAATTACTTTCGAACATGGCCAATCATGGATTCACTTTCCAAAGATTTGTCTTGGAAAAAACACCATAAAATTTAAAATCACAACTCGGAATAAGATTCCATTTTTTAGTACACGTAGATTTAAGAATAAAGAACATTAATTCTCATCAAATTTGAGTTAAATTTGACTCTTATTTCTCTTCCGCTTCTCCTTTATGTTTCACGTGATCAAATCAGGTGACACCTATGGTTTTGAGATTTCTGAGGATTTTTTAAGGATATTAATATGCCTCTTAAGAATTATGTGCGTAAGAATCATATGAAAATCATCTCTTCGTGTGATTCAAAGAAGCTAAAGAAGAATCATAGCGTTTCAGAGAAAGAAAAGAAAGAGTGAAGTCGTTGAGCTGTCTTCTTTGTTAGTTTTAATCGGGTCTTTTAATTTTCTTTGAATATTATGAATGATTTAGTTTTACATTTACAATAATGGGCCTTTATAAGTGAGTCTGTTCACATTCCAAGTCTTTTAGCTCATTTGTGGAGTTTTTTGGTACCGTGGCCATGAATCGAGAGAAATCAGTGGAAAGTTGTTACTTTTCCGATTATCAACACAATTACTCATCGACTAGAAAGTTTTCCGGCGAGGAGTTTCTATCAAACTAGTGCTCATGAGCGTCCCTGGATCAAGAAATCACACGTCATTATGTCTTATTCTACCTACAATCCTCCACATAAACGAGCTTTTAAAGATATTAGTTCCACTCTTGCAAATCTCACACATTGTGTATCTTCTTTGCCAAAACTTGTTGAGGACTCCATTGAAGATCATTCAGCTGAATCCACTCAGGTAACCTCAAGATTTGCTGCTATGGATTCGCAATTTGTAGAAGTGGAGTGAAAATATGACTCACTTCTGGAAAGTGTGAAGAGAATCGAAGCTCTTATGCTTCGTCAGTCTAAAAACTCTTCGATAATAGAACTGGACTATGCAGTTCTTCAACCTCAAGTACATTCTTCTCCTCGGGAACTTAATCATTGTTCTAAGGATAATATCAGAGGCGGATCGTCAGGTCTAGTTGCTAGTCGTGATGCAGCTCTCAAAAAAATCGAGATGCATATGTTTCAAGGTTAGACTATATTTCCTTGGATTTCTCTTGTATAGCGTTTCTTTTGTCTTGGTGGTTACCGTGATGAGGACAAATTAGATTTATTCTATGTTAGTTTTAAAGGTCATGTATTTAGTTGGTTTATTGCTGAAATGATTCGTTGTGGTTTTCGCGATTGGCGTGATTTCAAAGAAAGATTGATTGCAAAATTTAGTCCTGAGAAGATTTATGATCCTAGTCAACCATTGTTAGCCTTTCGACAAGATGGTTCTAATACTGAATATGTTTAGTCGTTTGAGGACCTCTCTGATCAAATTTTGGGGCTTGATGAAGGTATAAGGATCGGGTTGTTCATTAAGGACTTAAAACCTGAGTCACATGAGGTGGTTACTATGTATAAGCTTTTGAATTTGTCTTATATGATCTATATTGCTCTTCAGATGGAATCCAATCTCCTTTATGACTTGATTAGTATGCATTCTAAACAACTTGGTAAATCGGCTACTGTGCGTTCCCTTCCTTCTGGCTCTATTTGGAAGATGAACTCCGTTGCCACAGACCCCTCCCTCTCTCAACCTAAAGGTACAACTCGGCCTCAAAAGAAATTATTTGATGCTCAGATGGTTATTCTTTGATGGAAATGAGTGTGTTTCAAGTGTGAGGTTAAATTGTTCAAAGGTCATGATTGTCCAAATAAATTTCTACAGGTTCTCACATTTGTTAATGGTTATTCCATGAAGGTTTTAGAAATGCACAGTGAAGATTAAATTTATATAGATTCATGATTTTTGTTGAAAACAACAAAGATTAAAGATTATATTTGCAGTCATTCTATGGTGCTAATGTTTGATAGTGGAGCCACTCATAATTTCATCTCACCCACTTTAATTCGTCGTTTGAAACTGAAGTCTGAATCTCGTAATTCCTTGGAAGTGAAGTTGGCTAATGGTTTTACGGTTCAAGTGGTGTTTGTAAGAACGTTCAGTTTGCTGTGTAAGGAGTCAGTTTTTCTGCAGATTTTATTGCTTTGGAGCTTGGTAATGCATATATCATACTTGGGATTCAATGGCTCCGCACCCTTCGCACTTGGGAGTTGAATTGGAACAAACATGAATTAGCTTTTAACTATCATGGTCAACGTGTATTCTTAAAAGGTGATGCTGATTTTCATTTGTCCAAGTTATCTCTCCGGTGTTTGAATCTTTGGATGTGGTGCATTCGATATCAGCTGCTTCTTCGGAAGCTAAGTCTTTCCCTCTTTTTCAAACCCGCAAATTACTTATGAGATAAGTGTTGTATTGGCAGATTTTAAATATATCTTTCAGCTTCCTACTCATCTACTTCATTATGAAACCAAGAGCATGTTATTGTGTTGAACCCAATATTGGTCCTATTAATGTGTGACCATATAGATATCCTCATGCTCACAAAGAAGCTATGAACAAGATTGTGAATGAAATTTTAATGGCATGAACTATTCGACCGAGTCTAGTCCATACTGTAGCCCCATACTTTTGGTGAAGAAGAAGGGCCAACGTTGGTGCTTTTGTGTGGATTACCGCACATTCAATAAAGCCACAATTCCGATAAGTTTCCAATTCTGATGATAGATCAACTTCTTGATGAACTTAATGATGCTAAGTGGTTTTCGAAATTGTATTTGAGATCTGAGTACCATCAGATTCGGATGCAAGACAAAGATATTGAGAAGACATCATTTCGTACTCGACCGCTCTGAAGCGACAGAACGATTAACGTTGACACTTAAAAATATAAGCATGAGAAACATTAAAACATGCATTAGCATGATAACTCTACAGTGGTCCGAACCAGCCAGAGAACAAAACGGAGATGAAGAGGAACCGCTAACCATGGGTGCAGAAGCCGAATGACAAAGAGCACGGCGAATTCTTCCCATAGAAAAGGAATTACAAAAGCAATCACCTTTCTTGAGCTCTGAGATAATTTTTGCGCTCCGGGCAGCGTAAAGTTCGATAGTTGCTACAAAACGCAAACAATTACTAACAGCAAAATCCATATTTGAAAAAAAAAACAACAACAAAGCAAGCAAACGTGGAAGGTCCACCAAACTTTTGGCCCTAAGAATGGTAAGAGATTTGCGAAACCAAAACCTTTTCTCCTTCAGTAATCCAATCCAAGTGAGAAGTAAAAAGCAAGGATAGGTATCGCCGTAATGCTTGCGCAAGATAACCCGACAGAAAGGAAGCAGCAAGCAAAGACTTTACACGACACCTCTCTCTTTCGCAGAGGTGAAGAAGACCAGCACCTGGCACAGGAAAGAAAGGTAAAATTTACTGAGAGCGATGCAGAGCTCTCACAAGAGAAGAAAAACGTACTCGGGGATTAGGAAAGACAACCCGCAACGGTCAAAATAATCAGTAGTAGCCCAAACATACATATCAGTTCCTACTCCGGAATGGAACCCAAGAGATCAACATCGAGAAAAATCCCATGGCGGTACTTGAACTACTCCAAATTGTACAGAGACATTCTCCAGCTTCGCCTCAAAAAATAACAAAGCAGAAGAATCGGAAGACATCTTCGGAAATCAAAAAAATTTGAAATGAAAATTGAAAAAGAAATAAGTAAATGAGAAAGATTCGCAGGAAGCAGAGAGAAATGAAGAGAAGAGTAGGAATGATTACTTAAAAGAAACAGTATAAGTTAAAAGTGTTAGAAGATGGTGAAGCGATGGTTGAAGCCAGCACGAATATCCATGAAACCACTAACCCACACGCTTTATAAAGACACGCGAGCTTCAACAATCGTTGATCTAATCACAAAGTGAGATCAAACCGTCAATTACGATATAGGAGATTGATTGACGCAATAAAGAAGATGAAGACACTGCCTAATCCATCAGTGATAAAGAAATCAGAATATTCTCAGGAAATACGGAGGAAAGAACCTATAAAAAATGAGGTTCACGAATGAGAAAAGACCAACTCATCGACAATCACCTAAGAATAAGTTAGCTCGAGTCTGAAAGAGAGAAAAGACATTTCGGTTCTTAGCAGATATTCATACCAAATTCCCTTGTATTTATCTGTTAAATCCAATAAAAGCTATTTGATTCTTGATTGTTTGTTTACGCATAAACAGAGACAAAGTGTTCTTAAGTCAGTTTTGGCGGGATTGCTTACGTCTCTTAGGTACTCAGTTGAGATTTAACACATCATTTCATTCGTAGACCGATGGACAAATAAAGTTTTAAACTGATGTGTGGAGACTTATTTGCAATGTTTTGCTTCTATCCATCCTCGTTCTTGGGTTAAGTACATATCATGGGCTGTGTTTTGGTATAACTCTAGTTATCATACAGCTTTGAAGAGTACTCTGTTCAAGGTGGTGTATGGACGTGATCCTTCTTCTCTTTTGCATTTTAAACCAGGTTCTACAACAAACTTTGAGTTGGAGAAAGCTCTAGTGGATCGTGATGAAAGGCTTGCAGATAGTATGTCCCATTTGACTCGTGCTTAGGATATTATGAAGACTAATGCTGATAAGCATCATTGCGATTTGGTTTTTGATGTTAGTGATATGGTTTTTTTGAAGCTTCGACCTTATAGGTAGCAGTATGTGAGTCGCCGTCCTTGTCAGAAGCTTGTAGCTCGTTATTACAGGCCCTTTGAGGTCCTTGCTCGGGTTGGCTAAGTAGTTTATCGTTAAGTCTCCCGAATCCTCTAAGATTCATTTGGTGTTTCATGTTTCTCAGCTCAAACCGGTATGAGACAAATCTAATGAGCTTTCTCCTTTACCTTTATCCTTGACTATTGCTGATGAAGTTGTTATTGTTTGTGAGCAGATTTTGGCAACTAAATATGATTATGAGGGTCATTTAATGGCTTTGGTGTAATGGGCTGGTTTACCTAGTCATGAGAATTCTTGGCAACGTGTACAACTTTTTCGCAGTCAGTTTCCTTTTGTTGCACTTGAGGACAAGTTGCATTTTGCCCAATAGGGTATTGACAGGGGAGGATGTAGGTGATGGTGTATGGGGGCAATTGCCACCATAAAAAAATTATTTATCATTTCATTACGTAATTTTTTTTGCTGTTTTAAATTAAGCCCCTATTAA
Organism: Lepidium didymum; assembly: GCA_963920545.1. Lineage (NCBI taxonomy): Eukaryota > Viridiplantae > Streptophyta > Magnoliopsida > Brassicales > Brassicaceae > Lepidium > Lepidium didymum. The sequence continues at coordinate 5,006,826 of OY986988.1, forward strand.
AAATATATAAAATGCCCCCACTTTCTAAATCCAATACCCATTTTATTAACATAAATCATTTTTATAAATAAACTCATTTATATATGGGTCTAAAATCTAAATTAAAACTAATTAAACAAAAAAATTATAGAAATTAAAACTCTAAAGCGTTTTTAAACCATTTCTATAATTGTCAAAACCTTTTTATCTCTCTTTCTATCTTCTCTTTTGATTTTGTAGACCAATTTCTAAGTGTTTGTCTTGTGTGTTTTATTGAAAATGAGTTGTTTGAATATATTTCAAACGAAAAAGTGATCAAAAAGTTTCAAAAGATGAATGAATGTAGGGTAGTTTTGTGAGAATTTATTGAAATAATTTTTTAGGTTTAAGAATTTAATGAAAATTTTATAAAGTATTATTGTGTTATATATTTTGCCCGCTGTGAAGAAAATTTCTAGATCCGCTACTGGGTATTGATATGCCTCTTAAAACTTATGTGCGTAAGAAGATTATGAAGATCATCTCTCAAAGTGATTCAGAGAAGCAAAAGAAGTATCAGATTGGGTCTTTTAATTTACTTTCAACATTATGAATGTTTTTTTTTTTGTCAAACCAATAAATTTATTCACCAAACTAAATAGAGTGTTGGTTACAGGCAATTAATGCAGACCTTGCTATCTTATCAGCTATTGAGTTTTTTCTCTGAAAATAAAGGATAGACTCACAGATGTGAAATTGAGGAGAATAGCGGAGATAACAAAAGACACTCCATATATCTCCGATGGAATGGTTTAGTTTTACGTTTACAATGATGAGCCTTTAGAAGTGATTATGTTAGCCCAAGTCTTTTACCTCATTTGTAGAGTCTGTTTGTACTAAGGTCCTCACTCGAGAGAAAATTCAGTGGAAGGTTGTTACTTTATCGATTATCAATACAATCATTCATCGACTGGAGAGTTTTCCGGCGAGAAATTTCTATAAGGTATGCTGCAATTTTATTTATATATATATAGGATTTTATTTACTTTTACACAATACACATGAATACGCCGTTTGGTTTTAGAAATGATTTGGGTTTGGTTTGGTTTGTTCCATTTGACTTTTTGTGATTTTTACAAATAACTTATAACTTAGTGGAAAAGGACAAATTTGAGAAAGGAAAAAAAGAAAAAAAAGAGTGGCAAGGAAACTCAGACAGGGAAATAGGCAAATTAGACCATACAATATACACAAACTATATCTCCAATCAATCTCCTTCCTCCTTCCTCGCTCTCTTTGTAATGGCGTCCTTCAATTCATTCCCCATTCCCAAACAGGTTTGTGTCTATGCTTACTTCTTGTCTGTCTAGACGCGCTTGCGTTCTCTCTCGAGCTGATTTTTTGTTTCCTTTTGATTTGTGATTATAGATCGTTGGTTCTTCTTCATCTTCTTCTTCTGCTTCTCGGCCACGTATCTTGGTGCGATCGAGTGTTTCATCGTCTATGAGCTCGACTAATGGCATGCTGGTAACAATAACACTACTTCCGATGATACTGTCTTCGCCTCTTTTTGTTGAATTCTCTGCGAAATATGATTTTAATTATTGTGAATTTTCCTTTGGATTAGGTCTTTGTACCTCCATATCCTTTGATCAAACATTGGCTTTCCCTATTGAGATGTGAGCAAACTTCTTTCCCCATTTTCAGTGAGTCATCGAATTTTCCTATGTATATCTCTCTCTGTTCGGTTAGTGTTTTTTGCTTGCCATTCTGATTGTGTTTTAAGAATTTAATGTCGTTTGATTTTTTGGGGATGGTCTAATCGGATGTTTCATTGTTACAACAAGAACATGGTTCGTACTTCATTTACCCAACTATTTGATCAATGTGATGAACCATTCTTTCAGTTACTTTGCATAGTTTGCGGTTCTTCATCATGCAACTTGTTGTATGACTTCTCTGTTTCTTGATGCTTCAGTTAGAATTCCTGTGAATTCGTTGGTTACAACGAGTTGGTCGTTTCTATCCTTAGTTAAGGAAGAAAGTAGATTGCATCAGAAAGATCCTCTAAAAGCATGCGGCTGCGCATCTGCAACTCCTTACACTGCTGAAAATGATGTTTATGTTGAGCTCAAAGACGCAAAGGTATGATTTTGAAGTTCATTGCAGATGGACGTTATTTACTCGCCTTATCTCCTTTGTTGCGATATTAAGACTTCTTTTTCATTGCTATTCATTTTTCAGGAAAATATTGGTGTGGGTTTCGGTGGAGAAGAAATGTCTTCTGCAGAAAAACTCCATTTAACTCGAAGCATGTTGCAATACAATTTACTAGCTAAGAACCTTTTGGCACTAGAAGAAACTTTCGTTGCCTTGGATTCTTCAAGAATGGAAAGAGATATTATGTTGCAAATGGGGAAGCTGGGTGCTGCTGAGTTATTCAATACCTGTCTATCTAGGTCTCGTAGTTCTTCAATCACTTCACGCATATCTGACAAAACCAACTTCACGGATACTACACCAAAACAGCAAGTCTTGGTTTCCTCGAAAAGAAAATTGAAAAATAGAGCAAGAAAGTTGAGTGTGACAACGGGGAATGATGATCAGGGTTCTTTGTCAATCGGCTTAAAAATCACATGGAACAATATTGATGTCCCTCGAGTGAGAAGACCATCAAAATATAGAAAGAAAAGAGAGAGGATCTCTCGAAATGAGGCTGAGATGTCAGCAGGAGTCAAGGTTTAGTGTGAAATCTTCCTGTAACTTTTCTTCTATCCTTTTTCGCATCTAATTAACAAGGAATCCTTATGACACTCGGATATCTCTTTTGAAGATAGTGGCGGGCCTGGAGAGAATCAGAACGAAACTGGAAGAAGAAAGTGGAAAGGTAGCAAGTCTGAGTTGTTGGGCTGAAGCAGCTGGGATGAATGAGAAACTTCTGATGTGCAACCTACACTACGGTTGGTATTGTAAAGATGAACTGTTGAAAAGCACCCGGTCTTTGGTTCTCTTCCTTGCAAGAAATTATCATGGACTGGGAATCGCTCATGAAGATTTAATACAGGTTCATCTTATCTCCCTTAGAGAAATAATTATTTTAGCTTAAGTTTATGATTATGGAATGAATAGATAGGAAAATTCCTGAAGTCTATAGTTTTATATTGTGATTGCTGTTCCTTTTGTTCTAATGTTCTTACTTGCGGATTTTCCAGGCAGGGTATGTGGGCGTGTTACAAGGAGCAGAAAGGTTTGATCACACAAGGGGTTACAAGTTTTCGACATATGTGCAGTATTGGATAAGAAAATCGATGTCCATGATGGTGTCACGACATTCAAGAGGAGTCCATATTCCCGTTAGTGCATTTTGATTTTCAACCATCTTTTCTTATATATCTAATTTTTGTCTCAGAATTAACAAAGCCAATTTTGTCTTTCTTTATCGTTTCTGTTCTTGTGGCAGTCGTCAATAATCCGAACTATCAATCAAATACAAAAGGCTCGTAAAACTCTGAAAACGAGCCATGGGATTAAATATGCGGCTGATGAAGAGATTTCAAAACTAACAGGCCTCTCAGTGAAGAAGATCCGAGCAGCTAACCAATGCCTAAAAATAGTAGGTTCAATCGACAAGAAAGTCGGGGATTGCTTTAGAACAAAATTCCTGGTATGTCGTTCTGGACCAAAATGTGCAGAAACTATGGATCTTTAAGCAATTCATGCAAGGTGTGAGGATTGAGTTTTTCGGTTCAAGAACTGTCTATCGAACAAGAACCACGTTTTTACTGTTCGTTTTGAGATTCTTTGATTCATTTAGTTCAGTTTGGTTACACTATACTCGATTTGTTCGATTTGAAAATACTTTTATCATCTTGTTTATTATAAAGACTGGTTGGTTCTTTTGTTCAGTTTGTTTCAGTTTTGGGGCTCAAGCTTTTTGTATGCTATGTATGCAGGAATTTACACCGGACACAACAATGGAAAGTCCAGAGGAGACTGTAATGAAGCAGAGTGCGAGGAGAGATGTACATGAACTTCTAGAAGGGCTAGAGCCAAGAGAGAAACAGGTGATGGTTCTACGTTACGGTCTTCAAGACTACAGGCCCAAGTCCCTGGAAGAAATTGGGAAGCTTCTTAGGGTTAGCAAAGAATGGATTCGGAGGATTGAACGGAGAGCAATGGCTAAACTTAGGGACCAACCCAAAGCCGATAACCTCAGATATTATTTAAATCAGTAAGATAAGAGATTTTGGAACCAGTGGCCTTTTATGGGTTCTGTCTCAATGTGAATGTGTAATCTCATGTTTATAAAAGGTTATGTATATGTGTTGTAAACTTTTACATAGACAAAATAGATATTTTTACCCGTATTGGAACTATGTCAAACACTGATATAAGACATTTACCCATAGTGGAACTACGTCAAATACTGCTTAAGACATATACTATTTGAAACTAAATATAAATGTATCTCAAGTTAAAAAATTCCTAGTAGATACTTTGTATAAAGTGCATTTTGGCTTTTCTGATCAGAATTCACTAGAGAGGAGAATCAGGGTTTGGGCTACAAGGGTCTAGATAGGCTAAGAAAACTCCACATCATTAGACGGATGTATTCACAAATCACCACTTATTGAAATATTAATTTCTAAAAATCCTTTAAATTCCAATGTTATTGAAATAACAATTTTTTTTTAAACAAACAATTCTATTGTTATTGGAAAAAATTTAAGAGTGATTTGGAGTGATTTAAAAATATTTTACAAGATTTTTTAACTAAAAGTACAAGAATCCAAATCTATGGAATTTTGGAAGATTTTGTCACAAATCAAAAAATAATTTAATTTAACTAAAATTATATGAAATTTTATAAATTCTATAGATTTCTTCTTACTTTTAATTATAAAAAGGAAACTAAAGCCCAATGGGCCGTGAGTAATAAATCTAAAATTGTTCGGTACAGGAATGAAGGTCGGTTTCTCTTCTTTCCGCCATATCGTCGTTGTGAAATTCGGTCTGTACCAGATTCAGACATCGTCGAAGATGTATTCAATTAACAACATGTTCAGGTGTTCTTTAGATATGTTGCATTTTGCTCCTCGACAACAATGCGGCGCCTAAACTCTAATCATTCGTTCTCTCTTGCTTCAATTCCTTCTCTCCCGCATAGATAATATTAATTTTATATTAATGTCCAATGCACACTTTTCGAGTGAACCTTTTTAAATATTCAAAATTGATTGTAATTTCGAATTTTGTATAATTTATATATTGGGTGTTTCTTATTCGACTGCTTACCGACGAAATATTTGTCTTAGAATTAAAATGGCGGCATCGGAGGGCTCCACTAACGGGAGCAATGGATGTTGGTAAGAGTGGCAAGTATGGCAAACACGCTGAAACAAGTGGAGTCTTTCAATCAGACTTAGTAATCAGAATAAACGTCGTCGTTTTGCTTTTATCTTCTTCTTCCTCTCTCGTCTCTCTTCTCTTCTTCCTCTTCTTCTCCTTCTTCTCTGATTTCTATCTTCTTCGATATCTTAAATTTTATTTCTTCTTCTAATCCTCTGTTAAATCACAGGATTTAACACAATCTCCTTCATCCTTTCTCGCTCTCTATGTAATGGCGTCCTTCAATTCATTCCCCATTCCCAAACAGGTTTGTGTGTATGCTTACTTCTTCTCTAACGCGCTTGCGTTCTCTCTCGAGCTGATTTTTTATTTCCTTACGACTTTGGATTATAGATTGTTGGTTCTTCTTCATCATCTTCTAATTCTGCTTCTCGGCCACGTATCTTGATGCGATCGAGTCTGTCGTTGTCTATGAGCTCGACTAATGGCATGCTGGTAACAATAACGCTACTTCCGAATTATACTGTCTTCGACTCTTTTGTTGAATTCTCTGCGAAATATGATTTTAATTATTGTGAATTTTCGAGTGAACCCTTTTAAATATTCAAAACTGATTGTGATTTCCAATTTCGTATAATTTATAGATTTTGGGTGCTTCTTATTCGCCTGATTCCCGACGGAATATTCGGTTTAGAACCAAAATGGCGGCGTCCGAGGGTTCCATTAAAGGGAGCAATAGGATGTTGGTAAAAGCTCTCTCATTTCAATTTTACATTTTTCATCTGTTTATTTGAAAATGAAAGATCTGAAATGATTTTGGTTTCAGGTTTTCGTGCCACCACATCCTTTGATCAAACACTGGATCTCTGTTCTAAGAAATGACCAAACTCCTTGTCCCATTTTCAGTGAGTAGATAGATTTTTATCAGGATTTGCTATTCATTTCTTGGTGTTCTGATTCGTTGGATTCTAATTCTTAAGTTTTTTGAACATTCTTTAGCTCTTGGATTGTGCTATCCTCTAGATATGAGTTTTCATGCTGCTACTATAAGTCTGAGTAGTTGCTCTTTTATAAATCTTTTGAGTTTTTCTGAAGCATATATTTCTAAATTATCTAAGGGAATGCGATAGCTGAACTAGGGAGATTACTCATGTATGAAGCAGCACGAGAGTGGCTGGTGAGTAATGTTGAGACAAAGTCTCACATCTCTTTCTTTCTTCAATTTTTGCTTACTGTTTCTCGATTTTTCTCTCTGTGGACAAGCCAACGGTTGTTGGAGAAATAATGTCTCCAATGGGTGCTGCTTCTGTTGAGTTCATTGATCCTAGAGAGCCAATAGCGGTTTGTCTATTCCTCAAACTCTTGTTCTTTTATTTCTTCCCAATCCAAACATTAAAGATTTCTTATTTTTTGTTTTTATTCTTTGTAGGTTGTTCCGATATTAAGAGCTGGTCTTGCTCTTGCAGAACACGCATCCTCAGTTTTGCCTGCAAATAAAGTATATCATTTAGGTTAGTAATCTGACTATATCATCTCTTTCCTGAAATTAGTCTGTCAAAATGAAGACTTCCATCAAATAGCTTATTATATCCTCGTACCATATTTTTACTAGGAATAAGTCGAGATGAGAAAACACTTTTGCCTTCAGTGTATCTTAACAAGTAAGAACTTCTCTGCAGCATTATGTATACTTATTGATGCACTTACAAGCAACAGCTTTAATACTTCTTCTTTAGGTTGCCTGATGAATTTCCTAAGAATTCGAGAGTATTTTTGGTCGACCCAATGCTTGCCACAGGTAAGGAAGTTTTGTCAGTTTTTTTGCAATGTAGGGCTTTTAATCCTTATAGCCAGAATAAGTGTGATTAGTGCATGATGTGTCTTAAATGTACATGATATCATGGAAATACCAAATGTTTCACAGCTAGAAGCTTAGCTTTAGTAACAACTTCGTCCTCTTTATGTTTAAAACACTCGAGTTTATTTGTATTTTAGGCGGTACCATAATTGCCGCGATGGATCTATTGAAGGAACGCGGTTTGTCTGTTCAGCAAATCAAAGTGGTAAGCAGCTTTTGTCAGAAATCTTGGCCATGGGAATATCCTTAGTTAAGTATGTTTGTGGTGCGATCTTCCTGATTACAGATTTGTGCGGTTGCTGCACCTCCTGCACTATCGAAGCTTAATGAGAAATTCCCCGGGTATGTATACCAAAACATCAACTCTTTTAACCTGTTTGACTTTACTTAACTCTTAACTACAACTGTTTGCAATAATTCAGGCTTCATGTATATGCTGGAATTATTGATCCTGAAGTCAATGAAAATGGGTAAGTTAGAAATGAAAGTTCACATTTTCATTATCGGGTTCTTCGCTTTATGAAGAAAACTGATGATTATACTTTACTGTCTTTGTTATGTATTTAAGGTTCATAATTCCTGGGCTTGGAGACGCTGGAGACCGCAGTTTTGGGACATAGATTTCTATTCAGTTTTGGGACACAATCATTACATAAATTTTGTTTCTTACATTGTTTTTGAATTTTAATGTATCTCGAACTCAGGATCTGGAGAATTTAATAACAAAAGAGTCAGAGATCTCAAAACAAGGAGAATCGAAAATTTAACTTTTAATAATTATCTTTGTATATATATTTTTTTGATAAAAATGTTTGTATATATTTTACATTTTAAAATATTGGATATATGTATTTGAAAAATTGTGTTATATTTTTAAATTACGAAAGAAAGTATAAATTACAAAGTGATTTTTAAGATTTTTATCCCGTGCTGGAAAACGCGTTTAGAATCTAGTATATATAATATGGTAGAAGAACTGCCTGGAATATTTCTTGTCACAACAATGGTATATTACCATCGACCCATAATAATTAGTTCCTTTATTGATTGATAATAGATGAGAAACATTTTTTATTGCATACAACTTCAAAATTCTGATCTACAGAGAGACTCAAACTCGAAGTATTAGGTGAGTATTAAGGAAATTTTGAAACAGGAATATTAGGTCCTGAACGAGGAAGTTGTCTGCATGTTGGACGTATTGCCTGAGTATAAGATGCGTGAGAAGCTCCACATGATCTTGAGCTTGGAGTCAACCCACCTGTAAAATTATCGTCAACGTTGATAAATATTCCTGCCTTGCATTGTATTTATCTTATATATATACATATATACATCACATTTATCTATCAGTACTAGTTAAGGTGGAAAAAAATGGATTTCAAATTTTTGATTTTTTAGTAATGAGCTTTACTTACGGGACGGAATTCTAGATTCCACGATTGCAACTTGAGAGGAAATTTTTGATTTATAAATCTTTTCCTTTTGAAAAGAAAAAAAAATTACGAAATTACCATTAATGAGAAATTTCACGTCATCAGACAGAAAACATACAAAAGATTTTAAAACGTTGTAGGTTTCGTTGTCAAATGTTGTAGGTTTCGTTGTACTTTGTTGTAGGTTTCGTTGTCCTTTGTTGTAGGTTTAATTGTATCAAGTTATGTAGGTTTACAAGTTAAATTTTCTGGATTTAGTTCCTCTGGGTTAAGTTTCTTTGTTGTAGGTTTTTCGTTTAGTTCTCCTTGTTATGTAGGTTTACAAGTTCAACTATATTTAAAATTTTTCGTACGGAACTTTGAACACATTCATTTTGGAGGTTTGTGTTTGCCTTTGTTGTTAGTTTAGTTTTTCGTTTTGTAGGTTTTGTTTTTTATTTGTTGTAGGCTTAAGTTTGCAAGATATCCTTCACTTTTGTAGGTTTATCTCTCAGACATTGTAGGTTTTGTAGGATTGATTTTTCTTCTTTCTCGACTTAGTTTTCCTAATATGTAGATTTTTGTTGTTGTTGTAGGTTTAAAGATTCTTTTTTGTAGGTTTGTAAGATCTTTGTTGTAGGTTTATTTATCATATCTACAGTCTTGTTGTAGATTTATATGTGTAAAACATCCTTCTCCGAATTGTAGGTTTACTTTTACGTCTTGTAGGTTTCCTACTTCGTCGTTTTTCTGTTATCATACGACTTACTTCTTCTACATTGTAGGTTTTAATTTAGGTTATTCTAAGTTTACCGTTATAGTGTTGTAGATTTTTCGTGGCCCTTTGTAGGTTTTCTGTGGCTCTTTTGCAGGTTTTCCTTTTATTTAACCTAGGACTTGAAAATATTATTTTACCCCAATTTTAAAACGCACCTACCTTCTTCTACATACCCATGGCGCTATCTCAGACCATTGACACCATTTTTCATTTTCATTCAAGTTATAACCCTTTCAGCATGTGTTCAACCTATGGAGATGTATCAAGTTCAATTAATTTGTGGAGAATGGAAGGGTGAGGATAATTGTTGGTATTTTTATGTGGATAAATCTCATGGGAGCAAAATCATATTATTGGATGAAGGAACAAATTTGGAGGATTTAGAAGCAATAGTATTTGAAGCGTTTGGTTTGACTCGACAGTGTTATAACGTCGAGGTAAGTTATAGGTTTCATGATGCTGTCATGCGAAATTTACCACAAGATACTCGACCTATATTCATGGAATTCATGTGTTTTTGGAGCACTATTGGAAGGATTCATGTCGTATATGTGTACAACTCTATGAAAAAAGACATGGAATTAGATGTGGTTGGAGATAAAGAAGGTGATGGTTGTGGAATGCCTCGTAGGTTTGCTGATCAGTCTTGTAGGTTTTCTGAGGATGTAGCTGAAGAAAATGATAATAAGGATGAAGATGGGGAATGCTGATTTGACTATTGTGATGATGTGGATGGTGCAAGTTTGGGGGATGAAGACTATATATAAGTAGTAGTCAAGTGAAGAACGATGAAGAATCTGAAGGAGGGAAAAATTTTCCTTCTAAGAAGAGGGAGATGTTATTAAGAGATGAGTATGTGGGTTAAATGTTGGGTGCCTTGTTTTCAATGGAAACTTTGTGCTTCGACAATTGATAAATTTTTATGCTTCTATGTTAAAATTTACGTGCATGAACACACATGTTCTGTGACTGAGCGACCATGTCGTGCAAGAAAAGCAACTCCTTATATTCTAGCTCATTTATACATAGATTTTGTGGGTGTTGGTCTGTCGGTTTTGCCGATCCATGTGGCTGATACTCTGACTAAATGTTATGGATTGAAGGTCCATGCTTATGTAGGTTTTGGGTACATGCTTATGTAGGTTTGTTGTAGCTATTTTGTATGTTTGCTGAAAATGTTATGTAGGTTTATTATACGTTTGATGAGATTTTTTTACAAGGGAAACATAAAGGTACTTTCCTAACCGCTACTATGCAAGATGAAAATTTCAAAATACTTCCAATAGCTTTTGGAGTTGTTGATAATGAGAATGATGAGTCTTGGGAATGAACTTTTAGAAAACTCAACCGAATTATCCTTGATGATGAGGAACTCACTATTATTTCTGACAAGCATAAATCAATAGGTAATGTTATAAAGAAAGTATTCACCCTTTCAGCTCGGGGAATATGCATGTATCATTTGCATAAAAATATTTTGTTGAAGTTTAGGGGAGAATAGTCTTTCAAGCTCTACAAGAGGGCTTCAACGGCGTATAGGCTCCAAGATTTCAATGAGATATTTGGGCAGATTCAAGAATTAAATCCGCCACTTCATGTTAATTTACTCTAGGCTGATGTTCGCATATGGAGTCTTGTGCATTTTTCTGGTAATAGATACAACATCACCACGACGAACATAGCAGAATCTATAAATCATGCCTTGAGTGAAGCAAGAACTTATCCCATTATGTAACTTATTGATTTAATAAGGTTAATGTTGATAAGGTGGTTCGCAACTCGGAGGAAGAATATTGGTCTAATGTCAACAACTCTTACATCTAGGGTTGAGAAAGTGCTAAAGGTACTCTATGTAGGTTTTCTGTAATTGGTTTGTTGGTTTACTTCTTTGGTTAGTAGGTTTACAGATTTCTTTCGTTTATGTATGTTTATATATCTTAACTGTAGGTTTTTAGACAATTTGTGTAAGTATTGTAGGTTTATAGTCCTCTTTTGTAGGTTTAATTGATAAACTTATTTTTATGTTTTTTCAGGGACGAATTGAAGAAGTTAGAAACTACGACGTTCAACATGTAGATGAACATCAAACACAAGTTTCTAACATCTCATCGACCAATGTCATCAATTTCACCAAGAAAAGATGGTCATGCAAAAGGTTTGACTTAGACAAAATTACATGTGTCCCACACCCTAGTGGCAGCTGAACATGCAACTCTCAACACCATTCCCTGAAGAAGAAGTGCAAAGGTTTGTAAGCCTCCTTCTATACTTAAACAATCAGGTAGGCCAAAGATCTCACGAATCAAAGGTGCATTAGAGGCTGTAAAACCTGCAAAATGTCCACGGAAAACCTACACTTGTACAAAGTGTACGAAAACTGGGCACAATAGCTTAACATGCCCAGTATGAACTTGTTATTTGCTTATGTTTGCTTAAGTTTAACATTTGTGTTTGCTTATGTAACATTTATGTTTGCTTATGTAACATTTGTGTTTGATTATGTAACATTTGTGTAAACTTACAAACATACAATGATTAACCTACATCAAAGCAATGGTAAACCTACAAAATGACAACAACTAACATACAAATAGACAATTGTAAACCTACAAACAAACAATTGTGAACCAACATAAAAACAATTGTAAACCTACAAAACGACAATGATAAACCTACATCAAGACAATGGTAAACCTACGAAAATCAATTAGAACCTCCACAATCATTGTGTTTGAATTACATCGTGACAATCCTAAATCATACTCACAGAGGACTAACCTCATAACAAAAAAATATGGTCCTTTGTTAGTATAATATTCTGCAGATTATGTTCACAACTACAAAATATTATATAACTCATCACCCTACTTACTATCCCAATGGTATTGGCTGAGTTTATGTAATTAGTTGACCTTCTCTATCACCATCACACTCTTCACGTGGATTCAGATCAGTTAAGACGATAGCGGTTTCACATTCAACCTCATCAAAGACCTCCGCCGCATACTTTAGGCGAGCAAATGGCATGATCTTGTCCACCAAACCATCTATACTGCACCCAAAAGCCAAACACTCTTTGAAATTCAATGGAAAGATCCCACAATCTTCTGCATAACCTTGCTAAGGTACACTTCTCGCCCTATAGACATGGTAAGCTGTCACACTCATCTTGCTACGCTCATTTATTGTGCCATTTCTCTCAGCAGGAGGGGAATTAACCTCAAGTAAACCTACAAAACAAGAAGTTTACTAGCTGACAATAAACCTACATTAAATATATCAAACACCTACAAAGTGGTCACACAATATACCTTTACAGATTCGGTAATATCATTCTGAGTTCATTTGATTTGAATGAATTTTTTTTTGTGGGTCGAAATTTTCATTAAAATATTCAAAGGTCCATTACATAGTGGGCTTCAAAGAGAGCCTTCTTTGCCAGCCCATCAACCACCTCATTAAATGTACGTTAATATGGTAGAAGTTGGTGGATATGAAAGTTTGAGCAATAATAACGACATCATACAATAAACCATAGGTATCTTTTGGACCATACCCTTCAATGGCTTTGATTATCTAGAACGAGTCAGAGTAAACGACGAGGTTTGTGAGCCCCAGTTCCACCGCATGATACAAGGCCCTTGATTCGCTAGTCCTTTGGCCATCAAAAGGTTACTTCTGAAGCTTCTAGTTGCGATTCCTCTTGCCACTTTCATTCCAGATTTGTTGTGAATGAAACTTTATAACTGAGGGGCCCTTATTCAACTAAGATTTGTGTTGATTTCTAATGATTTTAACAATTACAGAATCTCATAATTCATGTAGTTTTTACTGATTATGTCAAGGATTTTTAATTATTTACATCCCAATATTTTATCAAGGATTCTTATAGATTTTTACTGATTATGTCAATCTTTAAAAATATAGTTTTGTAAACCTTTGTTAAATTTGTACAAATCTTTTTTGAATATTTTATTTTCAATTACTTATTCCATACCATATTGCCTTTTTTACTTTGTGATAACACATGTTCTTAATATTGTTTCTCTCTTGCTTCTAGACATATCTCATCATTGACAAGAAGTTCAGAATATAGGAGAATATAGGTACGTGCAACTTCTTCTTCTTTTCTACATTATTATCTAAAATATTTTATTAAGTTGTTAAATTGTTATACGTGTGATTCTTGCTAGTGACCTTGTTTGTTTGTTTTGGGAAAAGTGTTGCACTTTATGTAGATTGGTTTCAATATTATTTTGTATTTTTATTCAATTCGTTTTCATATAAGTTTGTTGGTAGATGGGAGATACACAACACGGTAAAGAAAAAGATCAATATAACTAATAGAATCCAGATGAAACCAGAATGTTGATTGAATTACTTATAGAAGGAATTAGAAAAAAATTTACGTGATTCTAAGGAAATTATCAACAAGCTTACTATATAAGGCAAAATATTACATATTCTCAATCAACATCTTGGATGCAAAAAGAATTTGCAACGCTTCAGTTCGAGATTTGGGTGGAATCCTGAAACAAAAAAATTTACAGCTCCTGATGAAGTGTGAAAAGATTACTTAAAGTTATGTGTTATTTCAATTTTATAAATTATTTTATTTTTGTTACTAAATACGTTATTAATAAGATAACTTAATATGTATCTTTTTGAGTTATTTTTGTTACAAATATGATTTATAAAATATTAATAATTTTTTTTTTAACCATCTTTTATACTTACTAATTTTTTATTAATATTTAAGAGGCACATCCAAATCATAAACATATACAACATGATATAATTGAGTATTTTGAAGATCTTCAAATCATATTTGGATGTGTTGTAGCAAGAAGTAATTTTTCTTTTGGAATAAGTGATAGTACATGCCCTTTTAGGAATACGAATAGTAAAAGGATTCAAGTGAAAGAAACTATGGATCAATTTGAGAACAGTGCAGAGATTTTCGAATTATCATCTCAGTACCCATTGTCTTAGTATCCATCATCAAGATTAGTAACAAAATTCTTGACGTGATACAACAAAGAGTGAAAAAAGACTAGAAAAAGAAGCTAGAAAGAGAAAAGAGATGTTGAAGCAGGAAACTGAAAAAAGGAAGCTGAAAAGAGAAAACCAATGTTATGGATGCAATGAAAGAGATTCCTCAATAGGATGAGCATATTTGTTACAAAGCTATTACTATGGTTCATTTATTAGGAATGAAAGATGTCTTCATAAACATGTCTACTAAAGAGCGACTTGGTTGGATCAAGAGTAATTTTAACACCGAATGATTTGCATGTTTTTGAGATTGTTTTGTTTGTCTTCAAGAGTAATGCTTTATTTGCCGATATTTGATAGATTAAAGAGATTATATAATTCTGAAAATACAGCAAAGTATAAGAGGTGGCATGCAGAACACTCAACAAATGGAGACAAAATGTCTCATCCATCAGATGGAGAAGCTTGGAAGCATTTTCAAGAGACATTCATTCGATTTTGCATCAGAATCATGAAATGTTTACCTAGGTTTATGCACAAACAGTTTTAATCCATTTGGAATGTTATGACAAAACTATTAATTATGGCCAATAATCTTGACTCCGTATAATCTATGATATATGTAGATATTGGCCTAGGTTTCATTACCATTTTGCATCATTTCATATCATTT
Source organism: Lepidium didymum (assembly GCA_963920545.1). Lineage (NCBI taxonomy): Eukaryota > Viridiplantae > Streptophyta > Magnoliopsida > Brassicales > Brassicaceae > Lepidium > Lepidium didymum. The sequence goes on from OY986988.1 coordinate 5,021,852, forward strand.
GTTGTCCATAACTCATCATTTTATATTAGATTTTGGTTCATTCTTGCATTTTAGAGTTTAGTTAGATCGATTCGCATATTTTTGGTTTTAAGTCTATTTTAGGTGAATTAGAGCATTGAAGACCTTGAAATGAAAGGCACCTTCAAGTCATGGAGTTGGATAAGCAAAAGATTGAGAAAGGAAGGAAAAGGCCATTATGTTGTCCACCACGTCTACCCCAGCCCCGACCTGAGCACCCCGACGTAAATGCGGGACATGAAGCGGTTCTGGATGTACGGAACATCGGGGCCAACCCCAACCTAAGAGCCTAGACGTGGAACGCAGGACATACGTAGCATTCTGTTGTCCGTTACGTCGCCTCTAGACCCGATGATAAGGACCCGACCCCGGAGACATGAGATCAAGGCAATGTTCTGGAAGTGCGGGACGTCCGAGCCTGACCCGACAACACTAGCAGAATACGAGGACTGACCCTGATGCTTCTCACGTCGCCCCTGGACCCGACGCCATCGACCCAACCTCGCACACATCGGTCCACTTAAGTTTTGTTCGACCCGGTTTGTCCCGGGTCAACCCAAATCTATCTTTACTCTTTTAAACCCGAATGTTTGGGTATATTTAAGCACTTTTTGAATTAATTTATACCTAGACACTCTTTTAATTTGGCAAGCCACTAAGAACATAAGAGAGTGAAGGTTTTGGAGAAAACTATTGTAGACTCTATTCGATGATTATCTCTTGATCATTCCTTGAATCCATATTGATAATCTCTTATCCTTATCTCTCTCTTTTCATTATGCTTTTCCTTTCATCTCTTATTTTTGTTCTTCATTGTTGCCATGAGTGAGTAGTCATTTGAGTGGTTTATGGATGGGTAGATCATAGGCTTAGGTGGTTTATATTTGATGCTTAAGTTGTTAGATCCTTCATTTTAGGTGGTTTTAATACTAGATTTGATTTGGCCATTTAAATCTAGATGTTAGTAGTTTTGTTGCCTGAGTGGTGTTCTATGAAATTCCCGAGAGACTTATTTATGAGCTTTTCTACCCTAGCCTTTGAGATATGATGTTAGGGTGATAAGTGAACTTATTGAACCTGATTTTAATGCTCATTGATCTGTGAATTGGCAAATGAGAGTTTAGTATAATTCATTGATTGATGAAGCGATTAATGCCATGAGAGTGGATTGATCGATTTTCGTGTTTCATGTTCTAGGTTGCGCTTATTCGTATCTTTTAGCATCATTTATTAATCGCCTTTGCCATTGGTCGTTTTTCTTTCCTAAAACCATTCGCTTTCGTATAATTATTGTTGCTTCTTTATTCCCTCATATTCGTTTGAGTTTAGGTTTTAGTTTTAATCTTGTCTTTTCTTATGTTTGTTTGTTCTTGTTTAGGTTGAGTATAGTAGTTTATTACCCCTATTGATCCGCTTTAGCTTAAGTAGAATCTTGTGATCCCGGTGCGTTAGTTCTAGGTTCTTTGTGGTTCGATCCTCAAATGCTAGCAATGATAAGTTGTTTGTGTTCGTTAATTAATTGAAGTTAAAACCAAACATCAATCTACCACGAGAGATGTGCATGAAACAAGAATTGATGTTTTTTACAATTCTAATTCCTGGTCCAAGTCATCCCAACAGAAATCTTGATATATTTCTTTAACCTTTGATAGAAGAGTTAAAAGAATTATAGTTTACCGACGTTCATACATATGATATTTCAACCAAGCAGAACTTTCTCTTACGAGTTGCCCTTATGTGGACAATATGGTAAGTTTTCTTACTTAAAATTTTTTGGGTCAAAACTTTTTAAAACCAAGTCTTTCACTCTTCTTCCCTTCACCTTCGACCCACCTCTCTTTTTTTCACGATTTTCTCTTCCAAAACCTCCATTTTCTCATTTTCCCAACAAAATTTCAAGTTCATCATTTCTTTCATTTTGGAACTTTTGTGAAATCTCTATAAGTTTCTTGCTTCCACACTCATCGTCTACAACTCCAAGGTATGATTTCTACTCTCTATTCTCCTTTGAGCTTCAATCTTGAAATTTTCTAAGTTTCCATATGTTGCAATGTGAGTTTGGATAGGAGCTTTGAGAGCTAAATTGAGTTAGACATTGGTTGGGTAACATCATTAGAGGTTATTTGCACAAGATTCATGAGCTAAATTGGCAATTGAAAGAGTTAGTGTTCTTGAGGTGAATAGTGACAAAAATCTCGAAAATTTTGTGGAAAATGATTGCTTTGTGTCTTATCTTGTTCCATTTGGTGCTCTTAGGAAGAATTTTTGTACTTCAACATTTGAATTCATCGATTCTTGCAAATTAGTGATATTTGCATATAATGTGTGTGAGAACTATTGACTTTTAGTTGACTTTTCTTTTTCTTGAGAAGTTCTTGAAAATTAGTATGGATTGATCCTTGTGGTACCACCCTAAAGCCTTGGATAGTTGTGATGTTGCCAAGAGTTTCGTTTGAATTGATTTATTCTCATTTGGTAGCATTATCGATTCTTGGCATTATTCTTGGTCTTCACTTTCTCATTGAATTTTGAAGGAACAATACAACCAAAGACTAGGACACAAGTTGCCAAAGGCTCAAAGACATCAAAAGGGAAAGAAAAGGTAATTGGAGAGACTTCCAAGAAAGCGGGCAAGAAACCGCAAACCAAAGCCTCCAATTCAACCAAAAAACAAGATAAGCCGCGAGAGAATAAGAGTGAGGATATGTTGGGTACTTTCACGAAAGAGGAGAACGAGGACCATAAGGTGCAACTCACCATACAAAGCAACCCCACCCGCTTCTTTTGGGATCCTTCGTTGGAGAAGTTGGGTATCAAGGACGATGTCTATGCACTGATCAAGAAAATGGGGCTAGAGAAGTTTGCGACGCTCCGCAACTACAATTTCCCAAAGGTCTCACGCCAATTCTTCGCCACAGTGGAATTAGTTTATGCAAAACCGAGAAAGCCACACCCGGATGAAGGGTATTTGCGTTTTAAGGTGCACAATAGCGCTTACCGGGTCTCAATCAAGGAACTTTGCGAGATTTATGGCTTTCATTATGGCGACAAAGTTAAATTCCCAAATTTCCAAAACGTGGACGATTTTTGGGATTATATTGCTACAAGAACGACTTCTAATTCTCCGAAGATGACCTTGATCCGAAACCCGGTGATTCATGTGGTCGCTAAGTTTCTTGCCAACACTTTTTATGGACGACCCTCCACCGGAACTATTAAGCTTGGAGAATTATGTATACTGTTCACGGGGTTGTATCCACTCATGCAATCCGATGATGGACCATTTTTTGAGGACTTTATTGGGGATGATGTGAACCTCGGCTGTGTTTTTGCAAAAGAATTATGCCAAAATCGGGTTTTGGCACGAAGCAATAGTGAGCCGGTATGTGTCATGGGAGCAATGCTAGTGCCAATTTTTAAGCACGTCAAAGTTCCTTTCGAGTTTTATCGTTGTGATAAACGCTGCTACCATCTCGCGTGGATATACTTTTCTCAATGTGGGATTGTAGAAGTGGTTGATGGAGTACAAAATTTCACATCTCTCAACCGCAACAAGGAAAAACGGTACTATCCACTTCCATGCTCCAAGCTCACATCTTTAGACTCCGTGGAAAACATTGCTTTCGAATACCTGGGTGAGACTTCTAAGGCCGCAACAACTTCGGCTGCTCCATTACCTCGGGAATTACCAACGCCAACAATGGATATGGACACATGGACCCTTCCACGGTATGATTTCAAACCGATGACAGCTCGGGAAAAATCTTTTAAGTCAATCTTCAAGTTTCATCGGCATGCATGTGACGAAGCTTGCGAAACAAAAATTTGATTGGCTGGAACGAAAAGTACGAGCACTTTCGGGTGAGGATCAAAATGAGGAAAATGGGGAAGAAAACATGAGTGACTATAGCGAAGACAACGAACAAAACCCAACTACGTCCGTGGCTCAAGATGATTGATGGAATGGGAACGTAGATGGATGTTATTATGAGCCAACCATTTGTGATCCCTCCCAATTCCCAGGAGCGGCCTTGCCTTAAAAAGGTACCAATTCACCACTTTGTACATAGTCTTTTATTTTTCATTTTTGCTTTGATCTTTTGAGGTTTTTCTCACTTGGTTTTGCTTCCTCACCGAGACGGTGAGAAGTAAGTCAGGGGGAGGGAATCGGTTTATTAACATTAGTTTGAGTTGTTTTCTTTTTCTTTTTTGAGTCTTTGCATTGCATAAAAATCATAAAAGCCAAAATTATTATAAAACCACAAAAACCCAAAAATATTTTTCATTTTGTTTGCATTTGCTTAGTGTTTAAGGTTAGGTTCATGTAGAATTATATTGCATTTGCACTGGGAACAATGATGAGATCGCCTTGATATAAGCTTAATGATCAATTTATTAGGTTCAATGCCCAAGTTATTAGTTGTTTGATGCATAATGAGCTTGTTAAAGTAAGATTGATCCATGCTTTAAATTCTCGGTTTTAAGTTCTTATCTTTATTGAAGCATGTTGTGATTTGAGATCATTCCTTACTTATTATAACCTAATCTTGACTTGAAATTATCATAGTTATGCATTGTGATTAAACTCGTGGATACACATATATACATGCTTGGATTTCTTTCACCACTTTACCACTCTTTGTGATCCAACTAGCCGATTTCATTTATTGGATCGATTTCCCTACCCTTAGCCTAACTTTCTTTTAAGCCATTTGGTCGTTGTGTGTTTGCGAGGTCTTATTTCGGAATGAGCTTGGTAGAAAGTGTTAGGTTTGAGCCAACAAGAATAGCTTCTCATGTAGTTTCGGTTCACATTTTTTGAATCGAATAGGACTAGGTGGGAGCTTGATATTGGATATGGGTTTATTTGTGTACGGAATTAAAAATGAATGGTTGGGAAAAGGCTTGAAAAGAGATTGAAAGGAAGTAATGGTTCAAAGGAAATCTTAAGAGAGAAGGGTATATGAAAAGAAGAAAAGTTGGTCTAGTAAAGGGTTTTGGAATACATGAAAATGATGAATGGTTCATGGGAATAAAGGAAAAGAAAGCGAAACAAAAAGAATTAAAAGAAAGAAGAACCAAAGTACTAAGTGAAGTGCTAAACCCGCTAGACGCCAATAAGTTTTAAAACCCCTCTCCTAGAAAAAAAGAATGAAGTTTGGAAGTTTGTAGTTTATCCAAAGGATTGAAAAGAAATGGAAAAGGCCTTGTAAGAAAGGGTAGAATTTAGGATCATTATTGGGTTTAGACATAGCTTGGGTTTGAGATTGATATTTGTATATTTGGGTAGATGAGATTCTAGTCTTGTATGCATCTATTGGCGCTTACCTTTAGCATTCTTCTAAAGCTCATTCTATTCATTGATAGATCCTTGATTTGAACGCTTTGAGCAGTATATAAGAAGAGATCAATTTTATCTCTTAAGCCTTTCCCTTAGCCAAACGAGTGCATTGAATTTGCATAGCTTGATTCATGGTTCGATTAAATGAATGTCAAAAGGAGTGATGGATTTGAATACATGTCTAGGTTGAGGTGAAACTTTGATTGAGTTGTGAAGAGTATGGCAAAAGTTTTTGAGTAGACTTGTTCATTTGCATTTTAGAATTACTAACTTGGATTTTGACGTTAACTCTTGAATAATTTTGCTTTGGCTTTGAGTTCCCGTTCTCACCCTCTCTCTCGGTTTTTCAATTTGTTTGCTTAAGGGCAAGCAAAAAGCAAGTCCGGGGGAGTTGATAAATGTAGATATTGGCCTAGGTTTATTACCATTTTGCATCATTTCATATCATTTGTTGTCCATAACTCATCATTTTATATTAGATTTTGGTTCATTCTTGCATTTTAGAGTTTAGTTAGATCGAGTCGCATATTTTCGGTTTTGAGTCTATTTTAGGTGAATTGGAGCATTGAAGACCTTGGAATGAAAGGCACCTTCAAGTCATGAAGCTGGATAAGCAAAATATTGAGAAAGGAAGGAAAAGGACATTTTGTTGTCCACCACGTCTACCCCAGCCCCGACCTGAGCACCCCAACGTAAAACGCGGGACGTGAAGCGGTTTTGGATGTATGGAACATCGGGTGCAACTCCGACCTGAGAGCCCCGACGTGGAACGCAGGACAGACGTAGCATTTTCTTGTCCATTACGTCGCCTCTAGACCCGATGCTAAGGACTCAACCCCGGAGACATGAGAGATTAGTTTAATTCATAGATTGATGAAGCGATTAATGCCATGAGAGTGGATTGATCGATTTTCATGTTTCATGTTCTAGGCTGTGCTTATTCGTATCTTTTAGCATCATTTATTAATCGCCTTTGCCATTGGTCGCTTTCCTTTCCTAAAACCATTCGCTTTCGTATAATTATCGTTGCTTCTTTATTTCCTCGTATTCGTTTGAGTTTAGGTTTTAGTTTTAATCTTGTCTTTGCTTATGTTTCTTTGTTCTCGTTTAGGTTGAGTATAGTAGTTTATTTCTCCTATTGATCCGCTTTAGCTTAAGTAGAATCTTGTGATCCCATTGCGTTAGTTCTAGGTTCTTTGTGGTTTGATCCTCAAATAGTAGCAATGATAAGTTGTTTGCGTTCGTTGAATTAATTGAAGTTAAAACCAAACATCAATCTACCACTAGAGATGTGCATGAAACAAGAATTGATGTTTTTTACAATTCTAATTCCTGGTCCAAGTCATCCCAACATAAATCTTGATATATTTCTTCAACCTTTGATAGAAGAGTTAAAAGAATTATAGTTTACCGACGTTCATACATATGATATTTCAACCAAGCAAAACTTTCTCTTACGAGTTGCCCTTATGTGGACAATAAATGACTTCCCTACCTTTGGTATGCTCTCTGGATGGACAACGCATGGTTGATTAGCATGTCCATATTGTTCGAATCAGATCGATGTGTTTCAATTAAAGAATGGTAAAAAGACGAGTTGGTTTGATTGTCATCGATGTATTCTATCGATAAATCATAGCTATCACCAAAACAAAAAAAAGTTTTAAACGAGGAATGATTGTGAATGATACTCCACCTCAATTGCTTGTTGGTGAAGAAATCTTTAACGAAGTTAAATGTTCACCAAAAACAGTTGAGTGTGGAGGAAATCATGGCCAATTACAAGGATACAGTGAAACGCACAATTGGCATAAACAAAGCATTTTTTGGGAGCTACCTTATTGGAAATATCATAAATTTTGATACAATCTTGATGTGATGCACATTGAAAAGAACTGTTTTGATAATATCATTAATATTTTACTAAATGTGCAGGGAAAAACGAAAGATAACATCCGATCACGACTTGATTTGATAGAGTGTCGTCTTCAGAAAGAGTTACACTTAAAAGCTGATGGAAAGACACCATTCCCAATTTTTAGATTAGAAGTTGATGCTAAATCGACTTTTCTACAATGGCTCAAAAATGATGTGAAATTTTATAATGAATATGCATCAAGTTTATCTGATTGTGTTGATTTAGCAGGATGAAAATTAACAGGAATGAAAAGTCATGATTGTAATGTTTTGATGCAACCACTTTTTCCTATTGCGTTTGCAGAGCTTATGAGTAAATCTGTACATGAAGCCCTTCGTGGTAAGTATATAATTCTTTACAATATAGAATATTTGATGTAAATATATTCTAGTGATTGTTGTACGTAGTATATAAATATATATTAGTATATTTTTAGTTGTTGTACATAGTATATAATTATGTAGTATATAAAATTTCTTTGTGTTTGGTGTTTTTTATGTTATGTTATTTTCCCTATGTTTCTAATTTTATGTAATTTTTTTGTAGGTACTAGCTTATTTTCTGAGATCTTTGTGCAAAAACTTTACACAAATATAATGTTGCATTATTGCACGAGAACATTTCTTTGGTCCTTTGTAATCTGGAAAAGATATTCTCTCTATTATTTTTTGATGTCATGAGACATTTGCCAAATTATTTACTGAATGAAGCTAGGCTTGGAGGACCGGTCCAATTTAGGTGGATGTATCCTTTTGAGAGATATATAGGTAACCTAAAGAAGAAGGTGAAAAATAAGGTAAAAGTAAAAGGTTCAATTGTTGAACAATACATCAATGAAGCAATTTCTAACTTTAGTACTTATTACTTTGAGCCACACATCAAAACTAAAAAGTGAACAGGAAATCGACACTACGATGGAGGTATTCAAGGAGATAGAAACCAATTTGGTGAAATTCCAACTATTTTTCTCATCCAGGGAGAGGTAGTGATGCAGAAAATGAGATATGAGAAACTCACTATTATTTCTGACAGACATAAATCAATAGGCAATATTATAAAGAAAGTATTCCCCCTTTCAGCTCGGGGAATATGCACATATCATTTGGGTAAAAATATTTTGTTAAAGTTCAGGGGAGGAGAATCTTCCATGCTCTACAAGAGGGTTGCAACGGTGTATAGGCTCCAAGATTTCAATGAGATCTTTGGGCAAATTCAAGAATTAAATCTGCTACTTCATGTTAATTTCCTCCAAGCTGATGTTCGCATATGGAGTCTTGTGCAGTTTCCTGGTAATAGATACAACATCACCACGACGAACATAGCAGAATCTATAAATCATGCCTTAAGTGAAGCAAGAACTTATCTCATTGTGTAACTTATTTATTCAATAAGGTCTATGTTGATAAGGTGGTTCACAACTCGGAGGAAGAATGCTTGTCTAATGACAGTAGCTCTTACATCTAGAGTTGAGAAAGTGCTAAAGGTACTATATGTAGGTTTTTCGTATCCGGTTTGTAGGTTTACTTCCTTGGTTTATAGGTTTACATATCAAACATTTGTTTGTAGGTTAACAGATTTATTTCGTTTATGTATGTTTATATATCTAAACTGTAGGTTTTTAGACAATTTGTGTAAGTAATGTAGGTTTATAGTCCTCTTTTGTAGGTTTAATTGACAAACTTATTTTTATGTTCTTTCAGGGACGAGTTGAAGAAGTCAGAAACTACAACATTCAACCTGTAGATGAACATCAAACACAAGTGTCTAACATCTCATCAACCAATGTCGTCAATTTCACCAAGAAAAGATGGTCATGCAAAAGGTTTGACTTAGACAAAATTACATGCGTGTCCCACGCCCTAGTGGCAGCTGAACATGCAAGTCTACCAATAATCTACCTTACTCATTCGTACTTCCACCCAACCTATTTGTAAACGCCTACACAAAATGTGTTTAGCCAAGAGATGCTGCAACACCATTCCTTGAAGAAGTGCGTGCAAAGGTTTGTAAGCCTCCTTCTATACGTAAACAATCAGGTAGGCCAAAGATCTCATGAATTGAAGGTGCATTAGAGGTTGTAAAACCAATAAAATGTCCACGGAAAACCTACACTTGTACAAAGTGTTCGAAACCCGGGAACAAAAGCAGAACATGCCCAGTATGAACTTGATATTTGCTTATGTTTGCTTAAGTTTAACATTTGTGTTTGCTTATGTAACATTTGTGTTTGCTTATGTAACATTTGTGTTTGATTATGTAACATTTGTGTAAACTTACAAACAGACAATGGTTAACCTACATCGAGACAATGGTAAAGCTTCAAAAGGACAACGACTAACATACAAATAGACAATTGTAAACCTACAAAAAGACAATTGTAAACCTACATTAAAACAATTGTAAACTTACAAAACGACAATGACAAACCTATATCGAGACAATGGTAAACCTACGGAAATCAATTAGAACCTCCATAGTCATTGTGTTTGAATTACATCGTGACAATCCTAAATCATAGTCACAAAGGACCAATCTCATTACAAAACAATTTGGTCCTTTGTTAGTATAATATGGTTTAGATTATGTTCCCAACTACAAAAAATTATATAACGTATCGCCCTACTTACTATCCCAATGATCTTGGCTGAGTGTATGTAATTAGCTGACCTTCTCTATCACCATCATACTATTCAAGTGGATTCAGATCAGTTAAGGCAATAGCGGTTTCACATTCAACCTCATCAAAGACCTCTGCCGCATACTTTTGGCGAGAAAATGGCATGATCTTGTCCTCCAAACCGTCTATGCTGCACCCAAGAGCCAAACACTCTATGAACTTCAATGAAAAGCTCCCATAATCTCCTGCATAATGTTGCTGAGGTACTTTTCTCGCCCTATAGACAGGGTAAGCTCTCATACTTATCTTGCTAAGTTCATTTACTGGTGCCATTTTTCTCAGCAGGAGGGGAATAAACCTACATTACATTCATCGGAAACCTACAATGGTGTTAGAGTCATACACTTTTATCCTCTTTGTTAGCAGCAATACTTCCACGGCGACCCAATGGTTCCTCTTTTACCCTCTTTGTTATGTGCAATATACAATGTATCCACATCTCTCACCCTTTGCCTATGGGTTGCGTATAGGTGAGCTGCACCATTGTACACATCAACATACCCACTAAGGAATTTCCAATATTCTTTCATTGCCCACAAACTTGTGTTTGAATTTTGAACACCAAAAAGTGGTGTACATCGGATCAATAAAGGCAAGTCGAGTTATCCGGTATGAAGAAATTGGTTGGATGGATTTCTTTGCAACTATCTGCATCACAACTGACATATGTTGCGTAGAAGAAGTAATACAATGTGAAAACATGTTTACAAAACATTAAATACAAACCTACAAACATATTCCAGAAACCTACAATTATATACTAGAAACCTACAATTATATTCCAGAAACCTTCAAACCACTAAGTGATAAACCTACAAACATTGACTTAAACCTACAATATTAGTCGATAAACCTACAATAGTATCAGTCGAAAACTTACGAAACTAGTCAACCACCCATACTGAGGTTGCTTCTCAGGCCACATCTCCTTAGGTGTCATTATCTGCTGGTAGAAGACAGCCTCTCCACCTTAGTCAAACCTTGCCTATGCGGGTATAACACTTAAATAATCAACAAACAATCCGTAAAAAGAAAAAAAATACAGATGAAAAAGGTAATTTACGTTCTTTGGTTACAAAAGTCAAGCAGCCGCACCCGTTTTCTCCTCCCAAAAGATCCCAATGGATCATAAACCTCTTTTTTTTTTGTATACCTTTATGAAGACACTGAACAATAGAACATCTTTTGAATGGGAAAATCTGGGAGACATGAAAAGAAGATAACTAGCATAAACCTACATAGTATACTCAAAACCTACAAAAAGAAAGGAAAACCTACATAACTTCGAACATGGGATGCATGTAGATGTTGTTTGTGAGTTGGACGAGGAACTGGTTTTGGTGTAGCCTCCTCACTTAAGGTGGATTGGGAACTTGCCAGCTAATCATCATTCGCAGTCATATCGACTAACTCGACCGACCCCGGTAGTGAAATTAAAATTTCTTGTTCACTATCCTATTCTTTACTAATGTTGGGTGCACTTCCAAGATTTTTATTAACTGCAGGTGATCTAACCAGACATGACATAGGATACTCTGGGTCCAATGTCTCTTGAGTAGTAAGCTTCCAAGACTGAAGGGAATTAAAAATATAAGTAAACTTACAAGTCAATATATAAAACCTACATAACATACAATGGATAATATTGAAACCTACATAACAATGGATGATATTGAAACCAACAATTTAATACATTATCTAGAGTTCACATCATTATTCAGCAAACCTACATAACACATGACAAATGAATTTCGTTTACATATGAACTCATTCGTTTGTAGGTTTATTTGTAAAACCTACATTATTGTTTATACAAACCTACAACACAAACAATTGAAACAAATTCGTTTTGTAGGTTTGTTTGTAAAACCTACATTATTATTTATATAATCTTACAACACAAAAATTGACACTCTTAGATAAGTCTCCTTACGAAAGCGGTATACGTACTAGAGCCTTGTTCTCGTCACCGACATCAGCATCCTTTCTCTTCTCTCCATCACCTTCCTTTTCCTTCTCTTCATCAGCATGTTGATTATCACCAAGATCACCACCATCTCGATGACCACAACCTGAGTTTCTAGCTTCCACCACACCTTCAGTTTTAACTCCACAAATTTTGGTTTCCATGTCATAAATACAGTCATTCACATCTTTCTTCAAACCGATCATCTCACCTATCATCTCGGTTTTCAATAACCCTAAATGTTCAACGTTTTTCTTCTCAGCCCCTTCAATTTTGGTGGCCAAATCTTCCAACATCGTCATGAGGGCGCTCTTCTTGGTGCTACTTATTCTAGTAAAAGAAAACCTCTTGTACACGAAATAATTTATAACTTAGATAAACACACCTACACTTGCCACCTCCCTATGCGGCTTATTCTTCTTAGCCGAAACCTTCCTTGGTTTCTTCTCCGCTTTATGACGAAGAGTTATTTTCCTCTTTCTTGTCTTCTTTTCAACATCCCAAAAAGATTCATCCAAAGTGCCATCAAGGATATCCCAGATCATGTTGTGTAACGTCGAGTCCTCCTTCTCGCCACCCCCAAACTGGATACATTTCTTCAAGAGGCTTATGCAACATGTTTTTCTCAACGCGTATCTGCAAAACATAAAATGTTAGAAATAACCTACAAGACGTTATACAAAACTATAAAAGCTCTAACAAAACCTAAAATGCCTTTACAGAAAAACAACAAAACTAAACCTACAAAAAGTTCCAATCAAAACCTATAAACCAGAAACCGTAAACCTGCAACACAAAAATTCTTCAAGCAATATTAACACACCTTTTTGTCAGCTGTGTGCAGTATATCATCCTCAAGTGTATCTCGTGTCTTGGTTGCTTCCCAACGAATGAGAGGAATTTCTACGTTTTCTCTTCGTTTATCTAACTTTCGGAAAGTTGGGACATACTCATATCCTCATATCAGCAACACATGTACAGGACCGTGAAGCGTGTACGTCATTCCATCAAATATCGCAACTTTGATGGAATCAACCAATGCGTTAAAAGCCTTTCAACCCCAAGGGTACCTTTCAAAAACCTTTGTATCAAGTACCCTCTTTGCAACTGAGAGGGGAAACCTACTGCCTTGGTTTAAACTATAAATATCGACGTGAAGTATGAATAGGAGACCAAGCAGCCTCCTTTTCGCCAATGACCACTTGTTATACATATATAAAATTGATCACAGAAATCAGACAATAAGGATAAACCTACAAAGCATGAGTTGTTACACATAACGATAGCCCTACTTTCCAAAAACAATAAACCTACAAAGCATAAATACAAACCTACATAGAATGAACTACAAACCTACAAATCATGAATTATAAACCTACAAAACAAGCGAAAACCGAAAGTAGCCAAACAAACCTGTATTTCGTTAAGGTAGTTTTCATCTCCATAAAATTAGACCCTCCGGTAGGTTATGTCTTAATTTTACTCTATAACTCTTCACGTGAGATGGTCACATTTACAGCTTCTCCGACCACTCCACAATTCATATGAGCAATCTCCTCAAATTCATAAAGAGAGAATTTGATTGGCCTACAACCTACCAAAACCCGATATCAAGACCCAAACCTCATTGCTCCTACCAACCTTTAGTTGATTCATAATCAACCAATCACAGGCTTCACCGCCCATGTATACTTTGTCGTTGCTAGTTTGAAAAGTACTCCAACAAAAAATTGTCTCTTATATCATTGAATGCATCTTCCCCAATTGTAAGCTGCATCATTTCAAACTCTTTAAGCTTACAACAATGATTTAAGCTTTTTCCATTTTGAGACTTGCTCCTGCCTCAAATAATCTCATAGGATAATTTTTCTTCTCTGTCATTGCTTTGCAACACACATAAAACTCGTTATAAGCATTTCAAAAACCTACATAACCACCAACAAAACCTACAGTTCATATCATACCAACAAACAAAATTCCAGAAAACCTACATAACAATTTTACAAACCTACATAACCAGTTCATGAAAACCTACTTTCTCACAAACAAAACTTCTTACACATTTACTACTAAACCTACATAACCTTTGTAATTAAACTACATAACTTCATAAATTTGGTAATCTTAACTCAAGTACACCAAAATAACAAATTTAGGAAGCTAATGTAAACAAACCTACAAAATTTTGGTTAATACCACACATATTAAATGGATTAACCACTCAAACAACAAAAATTAACAAAAAATTTCACAAAATCAAGCATTAGTAACGAAAGCCAACACAAATTTGAAAGAAGAAAATTTACCCAAATAGTTTATGCAGAGGAGAACACGAGAAGTCACGGCTGAGAAGAAAAAGAGGAGAACACGAGAAGTTGCGGCTGAGACAAAGAACGACGAAGAAGATTAGAAAAAGAAGAGGATAACTAGGGAGAGAAGAAGAAGAAGAGGATAACATCGGTTGAGAGGATTAGATTACGTTTTTTCAGTTTCCAAATTTTAGTTTTCTTTCAAATTTCAATTTTTTGAAAAATTTTGTTTTTCAATTTTTTTATTTTTTCTGAAAAAATATAATGGCATCCTCATAATAAAAACGAAGAAAAAAAATTCAAATGGCATTCTCGTATAAAAACGTAATAAAAGAAAATTCAGGATATTTCCACACCTTTTGTTTTGTGAATGGTGATAAAAGACTATTCTGGAAATTAGGGTGTGATAATAGACTATTATAGTCATTCTTTCTTCTTGTTATCGGTATATAACAAACTTTTAGTTGGATCCCTGGTATGGAAATCTGTAATCTGGTTTAGTTTCAATTTTCAGTTCATTTGATTTGAATGAAACTTTTTTTTCTAGTCGAAATTTTCATTAAAATATTCAAAGGTTCATTACATAGTAGGTTTCAGAGAGAGCCTTCTTTGCCAGCCCATCTACCACCTCGTTGAATGTACGCTTAATGTGGTAGAAGTTGGTGGATATGAAATTTTGAGCAATAATAGCGATGTCATACAATAAACCGTAGATAGCTTTTGGACCAGAGCCTTCGATGATCGCTTTGATTATTTAGGACGAGTCTGAGTAAATGGCGAGGTTTGTGAGCCCCAGCTCCACCGTATGATACAAGGCCTCTTGAATCACTTGTCCTTCGGCGATCAGAGGGCTACTTGTGAATGTTCTAGTTGCAATTCCTCTTGCCACTTCCATTCCAGATTTATCCTGAATGAAACTTTACAACTGAGGGGCTCTTATTCAACTAAGATTTGTGTTGATTTCTAATGACTTTAACAAACACATAATCTCATAATTCTTGTAGATTTTTACTGATTATGTCAAGGATTTTTAATGATTTATGTCCCAATATTTTATCAAGGATTCTTATAGATTTTTACTGATTATGTCAATCTTTGAAAATATAGTTTTGTAAACCTTTGTTAAATTTGTACAAATCTTTTTTGAATATTGTATTTTCAATTAATTATTCGATACCATATTGTTTTTTTTACTTCGTGAAGAACACATGTTTTCTTTTTTTTTTAATATTGTTTCTCTCTTGCTTCTAGACATATCTCATCATTGACAAGAAGTTTAGAATATAGGTACGTACAACTTCTTCTTTTTTACATTATTGTCTCAAATATATTATTAAGTTTTTAAATTTTTATAAGTGTGATTCTTGCTAGTGACCTTTTCTGTTTGTTTTGAGTAAATTGTTTCACTTATATGTAGATTGGTCTCAATATTGTTCTGTATTTTTATTCAATTTTTTTTATATTTCATATAAGTTTGTTGGCAGATGGGAGATGCACAATACGGTAAAAAAAAATATCCAATATAACTAATGGACTCCAGATGAAATCAGAATGTTGATTGAATTACTTGTAGAAGGAGTTAGAAAAAAAAATGGCGTGATTCTAAGGAAATTATCAACAAGCTAACCGTAGAAGGCAAATATTACATGTTCTCAATCAACATCTTGGATGCAACAAGAATCTCAACAGATTGAAGTTCTTGAAAACTTTATATCAAATTTTTATGGATTTGCAATGCTTAAGTTCGAGATTTGGGTGGAATCCTAAAACAAAAAAATTTATAGCTCCAGATGAAGTGTGGAGAGATTATTTAAAGTTATGTGTTATTTCAGTTTTATAAATTATTTTATTTTTGTTACTAAATACGTTATTAATAAGATAACTTAATGTGTATCTTTTTGAGTTATTTTTGTTACAAATTTGATTTATAAAATATTAATAAATATTTTTTTATTTTTCACCATCTTTTATACTTACTAATTTTTTATTATATTTAATAGGCACATCCAAATCATAAACATATACAACATGATACAATTGAGTATTTTGAAGATCTTCAAATCATATTTGGATGTGTTGTAGCAAGAAGTACTTTTTCTGTTGGAATAAGTGATAGTACATGCCTTTTTAGGAATACGAATAGTAAAAGGATTCAAGTGAAAGAAACTATAGATCAATTTGAGAACAGTGAAGAGATTTTCGAATTATCATCTTAGTACCCATTTTCTCAGTATCCATCATCAACAGAACATGGTACACCATTCACTTCACATTTTACCATTAGAAATTGTTTTGAAAAACTCCTTCCAAGGAAGAAAACAAAAACTGGAGGATGCAGTAATTCTGTTGAAACGAAGAGTGATCACCATGAGTCGATGATCAAGATTAGTAACAAATCCTTGACGTGATACAACAAAGAGAAAAAAAGACTAGAAAAAGAAAAGAAACATTGAAGCACGAAACTGAAAAAAAGGAAGCTGAAAAGAGAATAACCAATGTTGGGATGCAATGAAAGAGATTCCTCAATTGGATGAGCATATTTGTTACAAAGCTATTACTATGATTCATTTATTAGGAATGAATGATGTCTTCATAGGCATGTCTACTGAAGAACGACTTTGTTGGATCAAGAGTAACTTTAACACCGAATGATTTGCATGTTTTTGAGATTGTTTTGTTTGTCTTCAAGAGAAATGTTTTATTTGCTGATATTTGATAGATTAAAGAGATTATATAATTCTGAAAATACAACAAAGTATATGAGGCTGCATGCAGAACACTCAACAAATGGAGACGAAATGTCTCATCCATCAGATGGAGAAGCTTGGAAGCATTTTCAAGAGACATTCGTCGATTTTGCATCAAAATCACAAAATGTTTACCTAGGTTTTTGCACAAACATTTTTAATCCATTTGGAATGTTATGACAAAACTATTAATTATGGCCAGTAATCTTGACTCTGTATAATCTACCACTAGATATGTGCATGAAACAAGAATTGATGTTTCTTACAATTCTAATTCCTGGTCCAAATCATCCCAACAAAATTCTTGAATGTTTCTTCACCCTTTCATAGAAGAGTTGAAAGAATTATGGTTTACCGATCTTCATACATATGATATTTCAATCAAGCAGAATTTTCTCTTACGAGTTGCCCTTATGTGGGCAATAAGTGACTTCCCTGCCTTTGGTATGCTCTCAGGGTGGACAACGCATGGTCGATTAGCATGTCCATATTGTTTGAATTAGATAAATGTGTTTCAGTTAAAGAATGGTAAAATGACAAGTTGATTTGATTGTCATTGATGTTTTCTACCGATAAATCATAGCTATCATCAAAACAAAACAAAAATTTAAACAAGGAATAATTGTGAATGATACTCCACCTCAATTGCTTGTTGGTGAAGAACTCTTTAACAAAGTTAAATGTTCACCAAAAACAGTTGAGTGTGGAGGAAATCATGGGTAATTACAAGGATACACTAAAACGCACAATTGGCATAAACAAAGCAGTTTTTGGGAGCTACCTTATTCGAAAGATCATAAATTTTGATACAATCTTGATGTGATGCACATTGAAAAGAAACTTTTTGATAATATCATTAATATTTTATTAAATGTGCAGAGAAAAAGAAAGATAACACTACAAGAAAACAGCCCATTTGCGATGCACTTCTGAGATGGACAAAATTATGTCTTAAGATTGCGATACGATTGTAACGACATTGTGAGAAAATATAATACATCGCATTAAGGTTGCAAGTCTGCGACATCACTGTGCAGTCGTAGACTTGCGACACCATTGTGATGTTTTTGCGTGGTGTTTGCGAGACACAAAATGCTATCGTAAATGACTAGCAATATTGCAACGTTGTAGCGATGTGTTTTTTCCCTAGCAAAATTGTGAGACATTTGCAATGTAAATGGTTAAACCGTTCAACCCGAACCTTATCCCGTACACAAAACCGGCTACCGCATGAACGTAGGAAAATACATTTGGAATAGACCGAGAGTATATCAATAATCGTTTGTCAATTAGACTCGCTACGTTTATCTTTTGGAATTAATCCCAAACATGTTGTATAAGTGTTTTCGATCACGTATATGTGCAACACTCTTCATATCGTTTTAGTTTAAGTGTTTTGCAAGTCCACTAAGTATCAATCTCATTCTTTATGTACCGAGACTGTCATATAAGTGTTTTAAATAACGAAATTATATTCACTGCTATACATTTGTTTAACCGTTTTCAACATTTTGCTACACCTTTGCTACAATCTTGCGACATTGAGGCCTTGATGTCGCAGCGGTGTTGCAAAATTGCAACGCACTTGCGACATCACTGCCTTGATTTCGTAAGAGTGTATGCTGAGAACAGTGAAGGTTAAACCATTCAACCTGAACCTTACCACGTACACAAAATCGGCAACCGCATGAACGTAGGAAAATGCAATTGGAATAGGCCGAGAGTACATCGATAATAGTTTGTCAATTAGATTAGCTACGTTTATCTTTTGAAATCAATCCAAACATGTTGTATAAGTGTTTTCGATCACATATATGTGCAACGCTCTTCATATCGTTTTAGTTTAAGTGTTTTGCGAGTCCACTAAATATCAATCTCATTCTTTATGTACTGAGACTGTCATATAAGTGTTTTAAATAACGAAATTCTATTCACCGCTATACATTTGTTTAACCATTTTCAACATTTTGCTACACCTTTGCGACATTAAGGTGTATTTTAGGATTTAACAAAAAAAATTTGTATTTTAAAAACATTTTTGAAAATAGGAAATCAATATTGTAATTTTTCTAAAACGTTATTTGTAATTAAAAAAACGTTTTTGTAATTTATATAATTAAATTTTAATTTAAAATGAAGTGTGCAAATTTAATTTAAATTTTTAACCATTTTAACCGTCGACGCCTGGTGTTAGTTTCAGTTCACCGCCCGGATACACTCTTATACGGGAGACGGGTTCGGCAGCGCCTAATGGCAATTCCTACGAGCTTTTACCGGTCGAGGTTGCTGTGCAGATGGCTATCGAGGATATCCTCAACAAGCCCAACCATAAGTATCTCACTAATCTTGTTCCACAGCGTCCGCCGAGTACTCTTTGGTACGTTTATTAATTTATAAATTTATTTATTTTTTAATTTAGTAAAACAAGTTTTAATATTTTGATTGGTTTAAAATGTTAGGTTCAATGATGGCGGCATCCTTGCTAATTTATACCCAAGTCCCGAACTATGTCGTTGATAGATGGTTCAAAACGTTTGCGGTAAGTTTTTCGTTTTGATTCAATTTTTTTTTGTTTTTATCACAATTTATAAGTAACAAATTTTTTTTAGCAACGTTACCATTGGAGTCCCTTGATTACGGGGGAAGTTCGATACAAGTTTGAGGAGGTGTTGAAGAGTCACTTGTGCGACCAAGTTAGCCGTTGGAAGGCTAAATGGAGGACACACGATGCAGCAGCTGACTCAAGATTGCATTAACGAAAGCACTGTATCAGCCGTGCTTTCTACCGCACAAAAGAATCAAATATACGCCGAGGTAAGATTGTTCTAATTTATATCGTATACTTTTCCTTTTAATTAGTTACAGTACCGTATCAATATATATATTTTTTTCTCAGGTCGCTCCCCGTAAAAGGGGTAGACTCTATGGGACCGGTCACTCGCTCAGTTCTAGGATGTCGCAGTGTCTTACGCCGCAAGGACCTCAATCTCAAGGCTCTGGAGATTCTACGGAAATAGCAGAGGTGAAGATTGAGCTAGCGGAAGATATCACAACCGTAGAAGATATCGCAATATGATAAACTGTTCTCGATTTTGGCCGCAAAGGACGACCAAATAGCTGCATGTCTAAAGGAGTTGCACACCGATGAGCCTGGAACCAGTTCGGCGAACGTGGACCAGAGCGGGGAACAAAATTCTGACGCTTCTGATGATTTTTAGATTTTTTTATAATATATATTTAAATATTTTTTAAAACTTTTAAATTTAAATATATATTATGTTAATTTCTATTTTCATAATTTTTTTAATTTTTTTCTATTATTTTAAAATTAATTAAATTTTTTAGAAAAATATTTTAATTGGCGTTGCAAGACAATCGCAGACTTGCGACATGTGTTCTTATGTTCTGTTATATTTCATATGTTTCTAATTTTATGTAATTGTTTTTGTAGGTATTAGTTTATTTTCTGAGATTTTTGTGCAAAAACTTTACACAAATATAATGTTGCATTATTGCAGGAGAATATTTCTTTGGTCCTTTGTAATCTGGAAAGATATTCTCTCCATCATTTTTGGATGTCACGAGACATTTGCCAAATTATTGATTTGTGCCCAGATCTCCATTTTGTCATTATTGAAGTCGTTGTCAATATTGCAGAGAAGCTGAGAGTTTTTAAGTGAATTTTGGACCTGGAACAGTTAAGGTGCGCATTCGCATAGGCTTGTGAACTTGAACCACAACCTAGTGCAAAATCACTTTGTTCCAACGTTGCTTGGTCATTTACTGAAACAGAGTTAAATCTTCAATTACACTTGCAGGAAATCCAACGCGTCTTTTTTTATTTTGGACAGTTACTGTTTTTTTTGGATGATTTCAAATACAATGAAATTCAAAAGATTTGGTGTTTCAAAGGATTTTAACAGATTTGAAAATAGTGGAGTTTAAAGGATTTGGATGAATTAAGTAGGATTTTAAAATCACAAGGGATTTAGATTGTATTTGAAAATCCTCCAAAAACAATAACCGTCAAAATAAATTAGTGGTTTTCTACTGGAGAAAAACATCCCAAAAAAGAGAGGACCCAATTAATAATTTTACAGTGAAAAGACTAAAGCTATCGAGATATTACGATAAGATCGAAGGAACTATAACACAGAATTATTGATCAAGTGTATTAGTGTCAAAATATAGGATTAAGTTCTTATGATCAACATATATATTGGCTCAATTTCTTTAGAAGTATGTGAAATATATGACTAAAAGACTTTAAACAAACAGAGCACATCATCTGTAATACATAAATAAAGTTCAAAATTTAGCTAGTGAAAAGAGAGGGCACCAAGCTACAACACGTCAATCCAGTTAGAGTTGGTTCTTGTTACAAATAAGTGGGATTAAATCGGCTATGGTATAAATAAACCAGAAAACTAAACCAGGAGAATTGTCATTCTTAGGCCTGGGCATATGGTTCTTCGGTTCGGTTCGGTTTGGTTCTTGTGGTTCTCGGTTCTTTCGGTTCTTAAATTATGGAACCAAAAGGTATTTACCAAAAATCGGTTCGGTCATAGTCGGTTCCGGTTCCAAATGAATACTTGAAATTAGAACCGAATAAACCCGAGATATCCATGGTTCCCAATCGGTTTCGGTTCCAAATGGTTATGTGTATCCAAAACAGCCAAAAGTACTCAAAATAACCATGTTGTTACAAAAGAGAGTATACAAAACATTGGCGAAGCTTGGCAAAGCTCGGCAAAGCTGGCAAAGTTTGGCAAAGCTTGGAAAAGCTTGGCAAAACTGGCAAAGCTGGCAAAGCTTGGCAAAGCTGGCAAAGCTTGGCAAAGTTTGGAAGTCATACAGTTCCATTCAGTTCTAATTGGATATCGGTTCGGTTCCGGTTAGGAACCGATATCCATAGTTATTGAAAAGAGGAACCATTGGATATTTGGCCAAGAACCAAAACCGAACCGAAATTTCGGCTCGGTTCCAGTTCGGTTCTTCGATTCCGGTTCTTTTACCCACAGCTAGTCATTCTTATAGCTCACGGTGAAACCAATAGGATTATCATTCAAATTTGTTGATAATCTCATTTATATATTTACGTATGAAACAGTATTTATTTTTATTTTATATTTTTTAGTTGGATAAATTCTAAACATAATCTTTATCAAATATCTTTCTTAACCACATCTATCCTATTGAACCTAAACCCTAATTTTTTATATACAAATTGCTCAAGAGCCTTGTAGATTCTTAAGACAATTGACACAAGACTCCTAAGATCAAGTAGAAGTCCACGCCTAAAATCATTGACTTGTGTAAGGTATGTTTTCGAGTCTTCTCTAATTTTTTTGCTTTATGTATTAGGAAATTTATATTATATGTGTAAGATATCTTGAATATGTGTAGTCTCAATCTAAATATCAACACTTTTGTATTCTTCTACACATGTGAACATCTTCGAGACTATATTATTTACTATAGATTATTAATATTTATTAAATTGACTAAAAATTATAGGTAAAATGGATAATCAGAACACAAAAACTCAGAATAAAAAGGCTACATCTAATAAATTAACCGAACATACGAGAGGAGAAATCATTCGACGTAGAATTGATTTGAACAAAATATTTTATAGTCATGACCTAGAAACAGAAGAGATGATTTTAACATTTTAGAGAATTTATTGGCCTAATAAATTTTTAAATTAGATTTGTACTTTTTATCAACGATTTGTATTTTTTAAAGTTTTATTTCATATTTATTTGTGAATTATTAAACTTTAAGTTGTAATTTTAATTTTCTATAAATCTATAAATTTTAATTTTTAGTTGTTTTGGTTACGTAAACTAGACTAGTAATGACATAAAATATTAATAAATATCAATTTACTAAATATGAAATAGTCATAAATAACTAAATACACATGTGAGGTTATCTTGTTTTTAAATAGAATTTTAACTGTTTAGAACGGTAATTATATTATTTTAATTAAATTTAGTTGTGTGTTTAAAATAAACGCACGTGATTTTAACTTGTAAATTTCATTAGTTACAAATTTGATTATACCTTTAGGTGGGTAAGAATAGAGAGTACATTTATTATAGATTTGTCTGATATATAAAGATTTTCAAATATATATTGATAGAACGGTTAGGTTTTTAGTTCATCTTTTGGTCAAAGTTTGTTAGTTAGTTAGTATAATTTATTAAATTTCGTTTATTTTTTTGTTGTCGTAGTTTAGTACGTTTCTTATCATAGTTAATTTGTTTAATTATACTTTGGTTTCTATAATTTTATTTTATAGGAGGCAAATAATGAAGACTCATCTGGATGAACAAACGAACAGCACCATGGATCGAAAAAGCTAAAACCAAATTGTCATCATAAGTGACTTTTTTAGAGTATAAATTTGTACTAATTTGTGCGAAAAAGTGATATTTTTAACTCACCAGTGTAGACTATTTGATACAAATATTTTAGTTAGTAATTGTGACAGATAAGACTGTTTTTAAGTCATCAATAGAGATAATTTGAGACAATTATTTTAATCAGTATTTATAATGGACTAGTGACTGCATTTAAATCACCAATATTGACAATTAGAGACTTTAGTATCGTCTTAGTAAGAGACGAATTTATGCATTATATTAGGCCTGGGCTATAGGAATAAACGGTTCGGTAGCTTCGGTAATCAGAATTTCGGTTACACTTTGATGGTTCCGAATTGAACCGATAAATTAATACGGTTTGGTCAGTTCGGTTAATTTTTATTCGGTTCGGTTATCACATATTTGTTGGTTATCCGAATTTAACCGAACCACATTTTTATTCGGCTTAATCGGTTATTTTCGGTTAACCGATTAAGCCGAACTTAAAACCTGCAATCGTAATTAGTACTGGGCGGCTGGTCAACCCGTCCTGCCCCGCGTAAAACCCGCAAAAAGCCCGCTTTCGGATCAAAGAATCTATTTCGAGAAGCTTTGCCAGAATGTGGTCCTCAATCTGAAAAGCTTTAACCCGCCCCGCGCGGGTCAAAAGACCACTTCCCAGCTCTAATCGTAATGAACAAACCTAGAACAAACATTCATATTCATAACACTAAAGAAGACATTAAAACATTCATAACAAAGGCAGAGCAATAGTAGAGTAATAATACATGCATAAGTCCTTCACATACAGTCATACAAATGTCATTATCATGTTCATTATAAAGCTGAAGCCAATACAAGTTTTAAAAGTCTTAAACTTTCATAAACTAAAGCATTAAGTCTCAAATTGTTGGCTGAGACTGAGAGGGAGGATCTTCACTTCTAGGATCTGCAAAATAAAAGAGATAGGTTAGATTATGTTAATACAACTGATTTGAAAATGAGAAAAAGTTTTGTTCATCACCAAGTGAATCATAAAAGTCCACTTCTTCCAACATTTGCACTAATGTTGGAACTTGATCAGCTGCCTCAATGTTGCACCGAAGCCACTACTGTGTGCAAATGAGTGCCTCAACCATGTAAGGAGTTAAAGAACTCCTATAAGGATCTAGAATCCTTCCACTAGTGCTGAAAGCGGATTCAGATGCCACAGAAGAAACTTGTATAGCTAAGACATCCTTAGCTAACTCTGATAGGATTGGAAATTTAACACTATTACGCATCCACCAATCCAGAACATTGTACTGTAATCCCAATGTGTTATGTAACTTGGTTTCAGTTTTTTCCATCAGATATATCTCCAATTCAGTAGCAAGATCTTCATTTCCTCTTTCACTCACCATCTGAGTGTAGACATTGTGCATCCTCTCATAATCCTCATCATCATTTGAAAGATCTAAGGCTGTCTCACTTCTATTACCAGAACTGCTACCACCACCAGCAGTCTCAATTCTTCTTCCAGAAGTAACACCAACAATGCGCAAGCTGTACTCGTCATATATGTTTTTCATAGCATTAGCTACCACTGAGTGTAGCTGTGTACACTCAACACTGTCCTTACCATATAGTGTTTCAAAACACAGTGTAGCAAACTGCAGCTTATTGCGTGGATCAAACACACTAGCTATGATGACAAGCGGGTTCATGCTTAACAATCCATCCCAGTATTTATCAAACTTGTCTCTCATAGTATTTGCTTGATCTCTGATGTTTCTATCTGGATTTGAACTCCTAGCTATCAGATTCCTCTCAATTGTCACTATCTCATTGTAGCACAATGTTGAAGTGACAGTCTTTGAGGATGAAAAGGCCAATGTACACTTGAAAAACATTTTCAGAAACTTAACTAATATTTCCACTTCATCCCAATCCGCAGCCAATGGTGGTCCAATACGCTTCTTCCCCCTTTCTTCTTCCTCATCGAAGTATTCACAATATAGCTTGTCCTCCGCAAGCATTTTATCAAATGCAACTCTCAGTTTAATTGCTGAACTCAACATCAAATATGTTGAGTTCCACCTAGTTATACAATCCAAAGCTAAGCTCCTTCTAGACACTTTCCCAGTCTCACACCTTAATTCGAAAGACTTAAGTCTAGTATATGATGATCTTACATACTTTACTGCATTCCGGATAGCCACTATACTATCTGATACCTTTGCCAAGCCATCTCTCACTACCAGATTTAGTATGTGAGCACAACACCTCATGTGGAGATATGCTCCACCGAGAACTAAGGCATCTGGTCCCTTGTTGCCAAAGTCATTGCAAAAAACCCGCAGAGCCTTATCATTCCCCCGAGCATTGTCGACTGTGATAGTGAATACTCTCTCAATTCCCTAATCTTCTAAACACTCAATCAAATGTTTAGCTATTGTTTCACCCTTATGATCCGTTATTGGTTTGAAACTAATGATTCTTTTTTGCAGTTTCCAGTCATCATCAATCATTGGGCTGTCACAACCATGTAATTGTATGAGGTTGTTGGAGCAACCCATATATCGATTGTAACAGAAACCCTTTTCTTTTCCACACTAAAAAACCTACTTAATGCAGTTTTCTCAGCCTTATAAGTGGCAACTACCTCCCTAGATGCTGTTCTCCTAGAGAAGGTTTTGCATAATGGCATAACATTGTTACAAGACCTTCTAAACCCCTCAGATTCAACAAATGCAAATGGCAACTCGTTTATCACCACCATCTCAATTACAGATTTTCTAAACACTGTCAGATCATAATGAATAGATTGCATTTTACCATTACTATCACCACCTAATACACACTGATTATCTTTATCACTAAAAGCTTTGAACATTTTGCATCTCTTGATATGACTAATCATTGGACTGGTCCCTACTGTTTTTGAGTTGCAGCCTACTTCTAAACCACAATACTTGCACACACTTCTATTTATAGAATGACGAGTAAAGTGTGACCATACCGCAGCCCGTGGAGGAACTTTCCTCTTTGCTCGCGGTGGCTCATCTTGGTGTTCACCTTGTTCATCTGTCTCTTGCCCATCAAGCACCATCTGCCAATAAGAATCGAGCCTCAACATCATCATAAAATTAATGAACGAAATTAGAGAAATGAAAAAATTTACATTTCGGAAAATTAGGTTTCAAAATTTGGGGATTTTTGGGGAAATCGATTGATTCTTTCAAATTGGAAGTAATCAAGTGAAGATAAGGCAGTATGTTTCATAAATTGGTCAAAAATCGATTCGGGTTCGAGCAAAAATCAAAATCGCTTTCGCGACCACGAGAAGAAGAGAAGAGGAAATCGATAAGTCATTACGGCTCGACTTCATATATTTTAACCGACTAAGAGTAAGACTAACCTTGTGATAAGAGTTCGGTGATTATCGGTGATCGGAAACACCTTCGTTGGGTTCTCGGAATCGATTCGGAATCGCCTTCCTCGGCTTTCAGTTTTCCGAAATGAAAACTTTGATAATTTCACAATTAGACCAAATGTTTGGTTACATCTAAGTATTAATCGGTTTAAAACGGTTTACATCGGTTATCGCTACCAAACCGATTAAACCGGGAACCGAATTGAAATTGAAATCAATTCTGTTCGGTTTATCTCAAATTCTTGGTCTACTCCGATTTGACTCTTAACCGGTTCGGTTCGGTTTTAACCGAATGGTTCAGAATTATTGCCCAGGCATATATTATATCATTCATGAAATAGAACAATTGTGATATAAATTTTTAGTAATTATTTGTGACATTTTTCCGACGATTTTGTTTTGTAACGATTAGTAACAAAATTATTACTAAATTATTTGTTATTATTTTTGTAACGTTTTAGCTAAAAAATTGAATTTATGACGTTTACAATATTGTAAGTATTTATAGTAACAATATGTATATTACGGCAAAATTAGTATTATGATAAAATATAATGTCACATGCGAACATTTTTTTTAGTGTCTTATCATCATTCTACGGTTTTAGTTTTTATTTCCTAATTATTTGACTATTTATTTTATGGTTTTGTTTTTTCTTTAATCAACCCTTTAGTTTTATGAATAATATGTTCTTTTGCTTTGATGGATTTTAACGTCAATAGGAGGGATAGAAAAAATATTCAATATAATATATAGTAGAATTGTGTATCGTGTGTACGTAAAGTAATTGATGGTCAACTTTTACTGCTAGCTATTATTATTATAATACTAAACCAACTTTTTTCTTTTAAGGTGTTTGACATGAATGCAATTCTTTCAAGAGATGAACTATGTGGGGAAGACACGATTGAGAGAGACTATGACGAGTCCGATTTGGATGTGTTTTTTATTATAAAATATTGCAACCAGTACTTCTATTGAACGTCCAATTCATCGAGTGATCTCAAAAACTGGGTATAACTAATATTCAAAGTGCTTTTTTAGTCAATTCTGAATATTTTCGACAATTATATCGTATAAATACAGACGTATTTTATAAGTTATGTGAAGTTATAGGAGAAAAGTCATGGCTAGAAGATACACAACATATATCTGTCAAAAAAATTTTGCCTACATTTTATTTACAGTTGGAAAAATTCAAGATATTGCTACACAATTGATACGTTTAAGCGATGAAATTATCTAACATGCATTAATTTTCATAACTCACTTGAAGTATTAACTTTTCTTGAACTAAATTGGATGACTAAACCTGAAGATTAAGTACCTATGAAAATAAAAGAGAATATAAGCTTTTACTTATTCCAAGGTAATTTTTTCAGTAACTTTAATATTTATTGAGAGTGACTAGCATATAAAAACTTACTATATATAGGATTGCATTAGAACAATTGATGGAACACACATCTTTCCATGGTTCAAACAAGTGATGCACCTAGCTAGTTACCGTAATCGTAAATGGTTTATATCACAAAATGTTTTAGCTGCTTGCAATTTTGATCTACAATTTATATACGTTCTTAGTAGATGGAAAGATTCAGCCCATGATTCAAAAGTACTTAATGATGTTTTAACAAGAACTACTAGTAGACTACAAGTTCCAGAAGGTATTTGTATACAAGTTCATAAGTTACTATAATATAGATAGAAAGAAAATCTATGTTATTTTTTGTTTGTTTATATGTCTATTTCATATTATATTGGTTATTTTACATGAAAATTTTATCTAGTTAGATTGTGGATTTGCAAATCGTTGGAAGTTTTTATTTCCATTTCGAAGTACTCGATATCATCTCCAAGATTTTAGAGGTCAAAGCTTCGATCCAAAAACTCAAAATAGTTATTTAATCTCCGTCATGCCTCTTTAAAAAATGTCATTGAAAGAATTTTTGGTATTTTCAAATCTTGTTTAATTTTAAAATCGGCATCACCATATCCTTTTAAAACTCAAGCAGAACTAGTGTTTGCTTGTGCTGGATTACATAATTTTCTTCATAAGGAATCCTGGTTAGATGAGTTTCCTCCCGAAAAAAGCATTGAAGAGCTAAGTGAAGTCAATGAAGAAAACAACTATGAAGAAAATGGTGATGTAGAAACTCTTGAATCCCAACAAAGAGAGTACGCTAACAATTAGATACATACGATAGCTACCAATATATGGTTAAATGTTAGAGAAATTTGAATTTAGAAATGATATTTTTTGGATATTGCTCTGCATTAGGAGATGAGATATTGTTGGTTTGTTTTTATTGATTTATTTTTTATTTGATCGTACGCACGTGAAAATTGTGGTGGGGAAGGTTAGTGTAGCAAAAACCATTATAATTTGTTTATACATTGAATAACTCAATGTTTTATTTTTATCAAGAAATCTTTCAATATTTGTTTGTCCATTCATAGGCATACGGTGTAGTATGTTATACTTTCGAATAACTTTCAATGCCATCTACAAACACCACATCTCCTGTCTCTGCGAGCATGAGCAAAAGAATTCTAAAATCAATTAGTAGAAATCAAATTAGCAAGCAAGAATGTGAAACAATGAACCAAGTCCTTTAGGCAATTCCATACTTAATATCTCTGTTACATTGTACTCCTTTCAGATAGAACACATAGATGCCTTCTTTGTATCACAGTTCTTTCCTCTAGCTGATTCTGGTCGTTAGCTTTAAGAAAATATGGAAAATGCTTGTGTTATAGGAAACACATCACAGCAGTCCCACCACGATTCTTCTGCGGCACTTGTGAAGAAGTTTATTATCTTCCCTAAAAGGGCACAGTCAAAGTAAAACCCTTTCATTACTTTATGCTCTTGAGCTAAAACTTTAGTGAATCTCTAATTTGGTACTTTTATTTTTCAATACGATGAAGCCAAGTCTCGTGACTTTTAT
Source organism: Lepidium didymum (assembly GCA_963920545.1). Taxonomy (NCBI): domain Eukaryota; kingdom Viridiplantae; phylum Streptophyta; class Magnoliopsida; order Brassicales; family Brassicaceae; genus Lepidium; species Lepidium didymum. The sequence continues at coordinate 5,051,565 of OY986988.1, forward strand.
AACAAAGAAAACAAAACTTTCAGCTGTAGTTCAAAGAATTTTATGATTACTAAGAAAACAACTATTAACTTTCAGCTGTAGTTCATAGCTAACGGTCGTAGTTCAGCCAAGTCTCGTATATTTTTGGAAATGTTTTCCGTTTTCTTTATAATTGTTATTTTCTTTGTAAAAATCTCAAGACCTATTATTTTAAAAGATTCTTTGTATGAACAAAAATGTTTAAATACTATAAAACAATAACACTAAACTCTAATCTACTTATAAAGTCAGTTAAATTTATTTTATTTGAATAATACACTATATTCATTAACTTTTAAAAAGCTTCAATCTAATAACACATGACTTTAAATGATTTTTTTAAAATAATTTTAAAATACTAAATGGAGTGTATTAGAACTAGAATTTTTGAAGATTTTAATTTTTTTCATGTTATTGAACTAATGATTTTTAAATATCTTCTAAAATCATGTGTTATTCAACTTGAAATTTATATGAAATCATTCAAAATAACTTAGAATATCTTGTTATTCAATTAACAATTTACTTAAAATTATATCAAATCTATTGTTATTTAATTATTAATACATTTTTTTTTTAAGTATTCAACCTGATTTTGGGTGATTTTGTACATTGTTTTAGTTGAAAAAATAAAGATTAAAGACTCACCCTTTTAGGTGTGATTTCGAAAAGAAAAAAAAATCATTTGCTCATTACTTTTCATTAGTCTTGGACGTAAAGTCCATAACCGAAATCCAAAATTCGAATCTGAACTAATTTAACCGAACCATTTAGATTTTGGATGTATCCAAATAATCGAATGGTTTTTGATCACAAGTTACTTTGGGTTCGGTTATAAACCGAACCTAAAATATCACCGGAGTCGTAAGAGTATAAAGTCCATACTCGAATCCGGACCTATCAAACCGAACCATTTAGACTAAAAATTAGTTATAAACATGTATTTGGATGCAATAACAGATCAGAAATCGAATTCCATTAATATTATACAATTTTAAACAGAACCGAATCCGAACCAAACCTGAACCGAACCTTAATAATAATCGAATGGACATTAAACTTTGAAACCGAAAAAGCAAAAATCTGAAACAATCGAACTGATAACCGATCAGTCGTCCAATGCCGATGACTACTTCTTATGGTATTCTCTACGGTTTCTTTCATAACTTTATGCAAATATCAGTCTCTTTTTTTCTCTGTATTTCCCCTATTTCGGCAAATAGAAAATTAAGAAATTTGCTAAGTAGGTCTTTTCATTCCATGTTTCTTTGATAATTGTTTACACCATGTGTTCGTTAAATTGTCACTTACAAACCCCATTTCACTTTCATAATTATATTCTAATAGCTTTTGAAGATTTCATATATCTTCTTTCGTTTGGCAAGTCTGTTAAGAGATTAAAAGCAATTAAAATGATGGTCATCATCCTCTATGGTTTCTTTCATGATTAATATGTTTTTTGATCACATGGAAGCTTTAATTGTTTATCGTTCACGTAGCTAGAATATATTAAGTATTGAGAAAATTGTGGACAATATACCCATAGGTTTTAAATTGTCTACAATATATTTTTTAAAAACTTTATCGAAAATAAACTTTTTGAGGATCCTAATCTACAGTTTTATCTCTCGTAGACAGTAATATTGTCTACGATGGACATATATAGTGAATTATTCACTAGATATATCTACATGAGACAATTTATGTCCATTGTGTACATAATTCGCTATATATGTCTATTATAGATAATATTACTGTCTACGAGAAGCAGAACTCTAGATTATGTCCCTCAAAAGGTGTATTTTCGACAAAGTTTTATAAAATTGTTTTGTGGATAATTTTAAATTCGAAAGGTACATAATAGACAGCCATCCCTTAAGTATATATCTCCTTTGAAAACACCAGATGATGTATAAACTCTTTTGGTCTTAGTGATGAATGTAAGAAACCAGCCTTCGGTGAATTTGATCTGATTTGATTGCACAATAAAATGGTGTTTTGTTCCCTTCAAACTTAAATCATGAAGAATCTCACAAAAACTCATTAAAAACTTCTTGAAATCGCCAAAAAAACACTACAAAAAAATGAAATTTGTGACATTATTTTGCGATGGCAAAATAATGTCACAATTTTACGACATTATTTTGCGATGGCAAAATAATGTCACAATTTTGCGACGTATGTGCAACACCTTTGCGATGTATTTGGAATAATCGCAACCACGTCGCAATATTGCGACGTGAATGCGATGTGATTGGAACGTGATTGCGATTCTCATTCTGCTATCACAATGACGTAGCGAATTAGCGACGTTGTTACGGTGCGTTATTTCCATAGCAATCCTACGAGTCATCTACGATGTTCTTGCGATGTTTTTTATCTACATCGCAAATACATAGAAAATTTTCACCTTTTCTCTATAAATAGCCCACAATGTGATTGTATCTTCACACCAAATCTTAGAGAGAGAAAGAATATCTGGAGAAAGATAGAGAGGAAATAAATTGAATTTTTTTTTTAATTTAAGAAAATGACGTCCGAACATGAAGTGTTCACAGTACGGTGATGGATGTATAATCAGAAAGATCTGGAGATGGGAGAAGTGACGAAAGAGTTTCGAGATGGATTACGAGGATTCATAAACCAAGCAGCTAATAACCCATTTACTCCGAATGATGGTAACATCTTTTGCCCATGTGTTAAGTGTGGGAACACCAAATATTTGAATGTTGATATGGTGAAACGGCATGTATATAATAGAGGATTTACTCCGAATTATTATGTGTGGTTTTCACATGGGGAGGGGTATAGCCTCGGTGCCGAGAGTAGTAGTATGGGAGCGGCTGTTGATGATCAACTTATTGAAAATGCTAATTGCAATTATGGCAATAATATTTTTGAAAGTTATGAGCATTTGCAAAGTAATAGATATCATGATATGGTTACAGATGCATATCATGGGTCCATTCAAGGTGGTAGTGAAAAAATTATTGAAGAACTTAATGCTGAAGCAAAACAATTCTATGATATGCTTGATACTGCTAATCAACCTATTTGTGAGGGATGTAGCGTAGGTCTATCTAAACTATCATTAGCATCTAGGTTGATGTCTATTAAAAGTGAAGGAAACATAACTGAGAGAAGTATGAATCAATTAGCGGATACGTTTAAAGAGTATCTGCCAACAGATAATAATTTTGCTGAGAGTTGTTATGAAATGCAGAAGTTAGTTGCGGGTCTCAGATTACCATCAGAAACGATTGATGTTTGCATTGACAATTGCATGATTTTTTGGAAAGACGATGATAAGTTGCAAGAACGTCATTTTTGCGGGAAACCAAGATATCGAGCAACAGGTGGAAGGAATCGTGTCTCATACAAACCTATGTGGTATTTTCCAATCACTGATAGATTGAAACAATTATACCAATCAGAAAGGACATCAGCGGCAATGAGATGGCACGCAGAACACACATCAAATGATGGGGAGGTTAAACATCCGTCAGATGCAAAAGCCTGGAAGCACTTTCAGACGGTACATTCTGACTTTGCAAAAGAGTCTAGAAACATATATCTTGGTTTATGCACATATGGATTTAGTCCATTTGGTTTGTCGGGGAGACAATATTCTCTGTGGCCAGTCATCTTGACTCCATACAATCTTCCACCTGATATGTGTATGCAAAGTGAATTCTTGTTTATGACCTTTCTAGTGCCATGTCCTAGCAATCCGAGACGATCTCTTGATGTTTTCTTACAACCTTTGATTCATGAGCTGAAACATTTATGGTATAGAGGTATCCGAACATATGATTTCTCGCAGCAGAAGAATTTCAAGATGCATGTTGTTTTGTTGTGGACGATTAGTGACTTTTCTACGTACGGAATGTTATCTGGATGGACTACACATGGAAGGCTATCTTGTCCATACTGTATGGAATGGTCAGGTGTATTTCAATTAAAGCATGGTAAGAAATCATGTTGGTTTGATTGTCATTGTTGGTTTCTCTCTATGCACCACCCTTACCGTAGGAACAAGAAATTGTCAAGAAAAACAAGTTTGTGCACATCTCTCCTCTAACACGCATGTCAGAGGATGATATCTTGAAGCAGATTGATTATTATGGTGCTGAGGAAACATGTAAAAGAGGGGGTAATTGACACATTCCAGCAAACATGTCTGACGGATATACATAATCTCATAACTGGCACAAAAAGAGTATCTTTTGGGAACTCTCATATTGGAAAGATCTCTTACTACGGCACAACCTTGATCTGATGCACATCGTTAAAAACTTTTTCGATAACATCATGAACACAATTTTGAATGTGTAAGGAAAGAGGAAAGACAATTTGAAATCAAGGTTGGACATAGCTGAAATCTATGTGAGCAGCGAATTACATATTACACGGAATGGGAAACAACCAATTCTCATATTTCAGTTGACTGGAGAAGCGAGGCAGACATTATTTAAATGGATTTCTGAAGACGTAAAGTTTCATGATGGCTACGTTTCAAAATTCTCCCACTATATCGAGCAAGGGAAAAAAATCTCTGGTATAAAGAGTCATGATTGTCATGTGTTCATGCAGAGACTACTGTCATTTGCACTACTTGAGCTTCTACCCACAGTTGTCCACAAAGCAATTGCAGGTAACTATGGTACTTGGATTTAAATTTTTCATTTAAGTAAAACATATAATTTGTTAAATAAAATTAGTTCCAACTTGTAGGAATCGGAGCATTTTTTAGGGATTTATGTACACGAACACTAACAGAGCATGACATTGCGCAATTATAACCAAATATCCCAGTGTTGCTCTGTAACTTGGAAAAAATCTTTCTACCCTCCTTTTTTGACGTGATGAAGCATCTTCTAATTCATCTACCTCATGAAGCAGCTCTTGGAGGCCCTGTACAATTTTGGTGGATGTACCCGTTTAAGCGATTCATGGGATATCTAAAAAGAAAGGTTAAGAATCAAGCAAAAGTCGAAGGCTCGATCGTTGCAGGAAGTTTGACAGAGGAAACATCTCATTTCACTTCATATTAATTTAGTCCCAATGTGAAAACCAAAAGAACACATGTAGGAAGATATGATGACGGAGGGGTTGCACTATCATATGCCATAGCAGTTCCTGATATCTTCACTCAGATTGGATGACTTGCTGGGAAAATAAAGGAAGAATACTGGGAAGTCACTCGTACTGTCGTGTAGCTCATAACTATATACTAAGGAATTGCGAAGATGTAGTACCATTTGAGAGGTATATATATATATATATAGATATCAACTTATTATTATAGTTTAGTAAAATAACATCAACTTTAATTTGCAGTGAATTCAACAGACAGATACGTGAACCATTCCCCGCGCTAAGTGAAACAGAATATGATACATACAAAGAACGTGATTTTACTGGATGGTTGAACTATTACGTAAGTAACATAATTGGGGATATTTACTAAAAATGTTATATATAACCACATAATGTTGTAATTAATATATATATATATATATATATATATATATATGCATTTTATAGGTCAAGAATGGATGTGTAGGGAAGCCTTTACCGTTATGGCTGCATGAGATTGTTGATGAACCAATTGCAAAGATCGTGACAGCACCAATGTATTTAACACGCGGGTATACTTTCCATACTTACGACCATGGTTCAAATAAATCAACATCAAATTTTAGAATCCACGTGCCTGGTGAAACCGACTTCTACGGTATTTTAAACAAAATTGTCAAAGTTACATTTCCAGGAGTACTCGGACTGAGATGCATTTTATTCCAATGTCATTGGTATAGTACAATGCATGGTCGAGGAGTGCATACTAACCAGTTAGGGGTAACCGATGTAAATGCAAGCCAAACTTACTCGAAGTTTGACCCTTTCATTCTAGCATGTCAAGCTGAACAAGTGTGTTTTATTATGTATCCTCGTGTATAGCAAAGACACGAGACATGGCTATCTATGATAAAAGTGAATCCGAGAGGTCATATTGTGGGAGAAATAGGTGATGTGGTTATGCAATAAGAAAGAGCATCATATGTTTCTATAGTTCTGAAATCCGTAGATGATATCATGCATTCTCAACTAGAAGTAGAAGACATCGATGATGAAAGACACAAAAATGTGGACTGTGACGAGCTAGAAGAGACGGACGAAGAAGAAAACACGGAAGACGAAGAGTCCGATAATGAAAATAACTAAAGTTGGTGTACTTTATATTTTGTTGTATCGTAAATGAATTTTTGTTTTAAAAAAAAACATAACATTGCGAGTCCACTGCGACGTTTAAGGCATGAATGTCGCAATGGTGCCGCTCTGCAAGGCCATCGCGATGTACATACCTTCTATGTCACAGTGGACTCGCAAATTGCGGCACCATTGTGACATTCAGGTCTTAAACGTCGTAGTGGACTCGAAATGTACTCAATCCTTATCAACTAACATCTTAACAACGTAATTAAAAACACTTATATAACATATATTGTTGGTTTTTTGTAGACGTAAACGTTCCACATTCAATTGATGAATGAATGACATTGTATGATTGGACAATCTGTAATGTACTACGAAACCTTTTACGGATGGTGATTGTCGTTATCCATTTTGTTTACACTTAGACATACCGCATTCAATTTATGATTGATCGATGATGAATTCTCGGACACTCGTTTTGATCTTTGTTACGGTGTGAAGGATATCGACTTATATTTTTACCGTAAGTTTGGGGTTTCTGCGGTTTAGTGTTTCGGTGGTTTCACAATTTGCGAGGCCATTGCGACGTCTTGTCCCTTGATGTCGTAGTGGCCTCGCAGATTTGCGACTCACTTGCGATGTCGAATCCTTAAACGTCGCATATATGTCACAAAGTATGAAACCACCGACAAACTTACCTCATAACTAACCCCAAACTTACGGTAAAAACATAAGCTGATATCCTTCACACTGTATCAAAGATCAAAACGAGTGTCCGAGAATACATCGTCGATCAATCATAAATTGAATGCGGTAAAAATAAGGCTAAACTAAACCAAAAATTTTATATAAGTGTTTACAATCACGTTGAAATGTGGTACAGTTTTGTTTAGACTTGGACGGACTGCATTCACTTGGTGAATGATTGACGATGTATTCTCGATCTCTCGTATTGATCTTTGTTACTGTTTCCAAGGTGTCGACTTATGTTTTTACGGTAAGATTGGGGTACGTGGTTTACTGTTGCGGTTTAATTTTCTGCGAGTCAATTACGACGTCCTGTTTTCTGGATGTCGCAGTGGCCTCACAATAGGGTACATAAAACCCTAAAATTCGTCGCAAAGATCTCCCAATACTGCGAGTCCCTTGCGATGCCCACTAACCAAATGTCGCAGTGCCGTCGCAAGGTTTGGGTTTTACTTAAAAACCCAAACCGCCTCTTCTTCTTCTCTTTCTCTTATTTCTTTTCTTCCTCTCCTTCTCGCGGATCTTCTTCCTCTCACTCACGCGAATCCTCTTCCTCTCGTTTATTTCTCTTCAAATCTTCTTCACCCTCTCGCCTAACCGTGTCTCCCTCTTCTACACCTCGGTTGCACCATCACTCTGCCTCAGTCGACTAAGGTAAGTGGTCTCCAACTCCAAAATCGTAGATCTTTAGGATTTGAACATGGATTTACTTGATTTGAGGCTATAAAACTTTGTTTAGGCTTAGGATTTGAGGCTCTATAGTATTTGAAACGTTTTTTAAATTTTGGTAATTTTTCTAGAATTTACAGAGTTTTAAAAAACGTTTTTGTAATTTTTAAAACGTTTTAAAATTTTTTTTGAATTTTATAAATATACTTTATTATTCAAAAAATGTTTCAATGTTTTTTGTAATTTTTTAAAAAAATTTAAAAATATTTTATAAACGATTTTAATTTAGAAAAACGTTTTGGAAATTTTGATAGAACTAAAAAAATGTTTTAATGTTTTTAGTAATTTTAAACTTCTTTTTAAAACGTTTTTATGTTTTTTGATATATTTAAAACTTTTTTCTTTTTTTGATAATTTTTAAAAATATTTAAAACCATTTTCAATGGTTTTGAATTTTAAAAATGGATTTTGATTTTTACAAAACGTTTTAATGTTTTTAGTAATTTTAAAAATATTTTTTAAACGTTTTTATGTTTTTTGATATTTTTAAAACATTTTCCTATTTTTTGATAAATTCTTTTAAAAAATAAACCATTTTTTATGTTTTTTCTTAATTTTCTAAAAAAATTTAAAATATTTATTATGAAGTTTAATACTTTTATAACTATTTTAAAAACATTTTTTAAGAATTTTAATAATTTTATAAGCATTTAAAAAATATTTTTAATTTTATAAATATAATTTGTTAAAACAAAAAATTTTCTCCAAATGATATAAATGATTACATAATTACAAAGTATATTAATAAAATCTAATTATTAAGTGAAGTTAAAACTATTTGTCAATCTCAAATATATTTCGTTTTTTGAAACTTTTGTAATTTTTAATGATTAATTGTAGTTACAAATTTATAAATTATTTTTAAAAATATTTCTTAACAATGACTCTATACATCTAAATCCTCGTGATTTTCAGATGTCTGGACGTCAAAACCATTATACTAGGTTCTTTACCGATGGCGGGGGATCTCACCCGCCCACGCCTTCCGGTTCTCAGTCCCAACTGCCTTACGAGGAGGGGATGTCACAGCCAACCTGTTGTGCGGCCACTCGCTCTGTCCCGTCTACGCCGAGATGTAGTTTCAGCTCTCAACTGGGCTACACTCCGGTACGGACACAGAGTCCGCACCTCCTCCACCCTAGCTTACCAACCATTATCGCCCGAGGTTGCTGCCGGGATGTCTATAGAAGACATATTGGCTGATGCGGACAACCGCTTCCTACCCAATCTCGTTCCCCAGCGTCCGCCGGGAACACTTTGGTATTTCCTTACACCTTATAGTTGTAGATTCTTAAATTTGTCATTCAAACTTAAAATAATTTTTTGTTTAATATTGTAGGTTCAATGATGACCAAAAATTGGCGACTGCTATTCGTGAAATATTTGAAAGAGATTTCACGGAGCCACATGCCAATTTTTCGTCAGTCCCGAACCACGTCGTCGATAGGTGATTAAAACATTTGCGGTACGTTTTTTAATTTGTTTTAATCAAACAAAATTTTTTTAAAAATAATTTAGTACTTACTATTTTTTTTCTTTCAGCAACGTTATCATTGGAATCCCTCGATTACGGGTGAAGTCCGTAGAAAGTTCGAAGAGGTTCTAAAGACTCGTATATGCGACCAGTTCGACTGTTGGAAGACCAAATAGAGGGCCCAAGGCGACTGAGCAATGCCGCGGTGGTTCAACACCGAGGTATGGGAGGGTCTTGTACGCTATTGGCAAGACCCTAGGTCCGAGCAGAAAAGTGTTAGTACGCGGGCAGCTTGGTTGGCCGATCCCGATGGCTACGTTCCGCATAAGCATTGCTCATACCAAACGTCATTCAAGGCCCGAGCCTGGAAGAAGGTATTTCATAATGTCAATTAATTTCCACAATACTTTACATACTTTATTTATAGATGTTTTTTAAAAAACATTTCAGCATGAAGAGATTGGGGATCCTCACCCAGATCTGGTAGACACGCTCTACCAGACGAAACGTAACAAGGCCGGTGTCTTCGTCGACAAAAAAACCGAGAACAGCGACTCGTAAATGAGTCGCAGATGTGTGCCTCGCAACAGAGTTACTGATCTGCAACTCACAAGTGCATCGCAGTAACTGCCTCGCAAACGAATCGTTGTATAAACCTCGCAACCACGTCGCATATGTGGTCTTGCAAGCGTGCCGCAGAACCTGCATTGTCTGTGGAAGGCCTTCTTCCATCGCAGGTTTGCGACATATATGTGGAGTCGCATACCCTGTGACGTATCTGCGACATTTTTAATTTACGATACACGTATTACAACGAATTTGATGAAGTCAAAACGGTGTTACGAATAGGCCATTTTCGACTCTGTTGCAACGGCCCTGACCATCACAAAATGACAGTTTTCTTGTTGTGAAAGATAAAAAAAGGCCATCAAGAAATGAATTATAACGAAAAGTTGCTAAACACAATTAGCAGTTCTAGATACAAAAGTTAATATAAGTTAACTATTCGCAAACCAGAGGGAGAGGAGTTTTTTGTTCCCTTTGCGTGAGAGCCTAGCAAGCAAGATATCTCAGATGAAGCGGTTAAACTGAAAGATAATGGTTTGGGCTGTAGTGGAGACATCATTATGCAATCTATTGTTTCTTTCCTTCGAGATAAGGAAGACAAGAGCTTGGAGCAGATCTTCCTTAGAGTAGCAAATAGACGAGTATGAGCTGATTGGAGCCATCGCATAAATACTGACCATGAAGCAAAAGTGCACGAAGGTAAGCCCAACCGTGACAAAAGAAAATCTCAAAGACTTTCCGCTAGTTCACACAAGATGAAAAGGTGATCACGGGTCTCAACAAATGAGCTGCAAACACAAGAAGCTTCGAATATGTTTATACCCCAATTCACTTGTCGAGCTCAAACAGGAAGACGGTTTAGATTTGTTGTCCAAAAGGTGAAAGCATGCTTAGGGACAGAGTTTCTAAACCATATTGTAGAGTACCACGCTTAATGTAGCAAATTTGATTCCAAGTGGTTGTTGTAGAAAAGGAAGAATGAGGTGATGCTTCAATATTCCATTGGTAAAGATCAGATCGAGATCATTATTTGGTATTGTGGCACGTGAAAGTATGGATCTGAGCTCATGAACAGCTTGAATTCGTGAGTTTTCTGGTGGAAGCCTCCAAGTTAACCTGTTGAAAGCCTCATAAATTGTTGCCAACATTGGAATACCAAATCATTGTGGTGCAGAAGAACCAAACTCAGTGAGTAAAGGTCTGTTACCTAACCAGTCATCATCCCAGAAGCTACCAAAGTTACCATCACCAAGTTTACACATCAAAAACCGTATAACTAGAGGTCGCAGTCTTCGAAGGGATTTCCATAGCCAAGAATCTATTGGCTTGGTAGAAACTGACCAAAAGTTATCTTTTTAAGCCTATGTGCATGATTCCAAGCAACCCACAAAGAAAGTAGATGAAAAGATAAGCCAAATTAGTTTCAGATTAAGTACCTTGTTCTAATGAAGAAAATCTCTTGAGTCCCAAACCTCCTTCTTGCTTTGGCAGACATATTGTTTTCCAATAGACTTTTGCAACAACTTTCTTTGTGATTTCACCATTCCAGAGGAAGGAAGTACATATTTTGGTAATTATTGAGAGGTAGACTTTAAGAAGGATGAAAGCTCCCAGCCATAAGTTTACCAAGCTATATACAACTGACTTGATTAACTGACCTTCCAACAAATGATAAAGACTTTTGTAGTCCAATGTGTGAATTTCGTAGAAAGCTTATCAATGAGAGGAGAGTACTCCGATGCTCTGAGTCTTCTATGCATTAAAGGCAATCCAAGGTACCTGATCGGTAATTCACCATCACTAAATCCGAAAGTACGTAGTGAGGAAGCTTCTTGATTGCTTACTCCAGCAACAAAGAGAAAAAAAATTTCTATGTTAATAGCCAAACTAGATAAAGTGTGAAACAGCTCCAACGAGTTCGAGATTCCTTGCAGGGAAGATGCTTTGTCATCAAAAAAGATCATAACATCGTCAGCAAATGACATATGACTGATCATCGGCAGCCTACACAATGGATGAAGCCCAATGTGTTGAGTTGTATAACGATCCTGCATTATGTTAGAAAACTCCTCCATTGCAATGAGGAAAAGAGAATGAGAGATTAGATCCCCTTTGCGAAGGCCCCTTTGTCCCTAGAAGTATCATTTCAGACTGCAATTGATACAAACTGAAAAAGAATGGGAAGTAATACATTCCTTAATCCAGTTGTTGTATTTTACAGGAAACTTTGCCACAGTCAATATATGGATCAAGAAATAAGTAATACATTCCTTAATCCAGTTGTTGTATTTTACAGGAAACTTTGCCACAGTCAATATATGGATCAAGAAATCCCATCGCACAGTATCAAATGCTTTCTTTATATCTACCTTGAGCATCCCTCTAGGCGTAACAGATTTCATATTAAACCCCTAGACAAGTTCTATTGCCAAAAGGACATTTTCCACAAGCAATCTATTCTTAACAAAAGCATATTGGGAGGTAGAGATCATACTAGGGAGCATTGATTGTAGTCTTCTTGCCAAGATTTTGGAAATAACCTTGTATAAGGCATTACACAAGCCTATCAATCTGAAATCTTTCATCCTATTAGCACCCTCATTTTTTAGGATCAAAGTTATAACTGTCGAATTCCACTGCCTCAAGAGTTTACCCGAGATGAAGAACTCTTGAACATCATTAGTTACATCATTACCGATAATACTCCATGAAGCTCTATAAAATTCTCTTGAAAAACCATTAGGACCAGGGGATTTGTTTGATGGCAGAGCAAAGAACTCCAATTTGATCTCTTCACGAGAGATTGTAACCTCTGATTTGGACCATCTCATTCTGGGAAAGAGGAGGTGGTGATGTTCCAAACAAGGATGTAAAGTAATGGACAGCCTCCTCTTGAATGAAGTCAACAGATTCAAGGCGTTCATTGTTATCATTGAACAAGTAGTGAATCTGATTGTTTGATCGGTTGGAATTGATAACTCTATGGAAGTAAGTTGTGTTGGAATCTGCAAACTTGATCCATTTGACTCTAGATTTCTGATGGAGGAACTTCTCCTCAGCTTGAGCTAGATGAAGCCATTTTTGGTGAGCAGTTTTCTCTAATTTATCAGTATCCACTGATGGATTTTCTCTAAAGACTTCTTTACAATCCAACAGTGTTTGTTGAGCATCCAAGACCCTGTTCTCCAAATCTGAATATTGCTCTCTATTTATGTCTTTAAAAAGACCTTTCAAAAGTTTGAGCTTCTTAGATAAGACAAACATTTTAGTTCCAGCAAAGTGATTAGATGACCAGAAATGAAATAACCACGGTAGGAAGTCCTCATTTTGCAGAAGGAAATTGGAAACCTTAAAAGGCTTCTTATCTGGGTTTGAGGAGTCCATAACCAAACAACTTGGGGTATGATATGAGAAATCCATCTCTCCAAACAGACTAAAAGACTGAGGGTAGGAAAGCTTTTAGTTGTCATTAGCTAAAATTCGGTCCAACTTTTTAGCAATTGGATTCAGCTCTTGGTTGTTCCACCAAGTATAAGCAGGACCCTGAAAAACCAAATCCAATCCCGAAGTTTATGCCGCTTTATATTATTATTTACACCCTAACGTTCCAACAAAAAGTAGTTAGATACATCATCATTAATGAGAGGAAGAAGGGAGAGAGCCCCACTCTTTCTGAAGTTTGGCAAATATGTTTTGATGCTTAATCACAATAGGACTAAGAAGAGCACTATCCAAAGGAATGTCGTCCTCCGCCTCCTCATTTCGAATTTCGCCTTCTGCACTTTCAGAACCAGAATCCTTCTTAGAGTCAATTCCACTATATGCCTCTAAACTAGCAAAAGAAGTTTTTGAGGCAGGAATAGTGGCAGTAATCTATTTTTTGCCTCGAGATCGAGAGCTTTCCAATTTATCTTCCTTCAAGTGGGAAAGAGTTTCAGGTTGAGTAGTATTTGCAATAGTAGCAGACTTCTTAGCTTTCAAGGAGGGGGATGAAGGTTTACTAGAAGAAGCTTTCCCTAAAGATTGAGCTTCAAGAGATAGATCCACCATTAAGGAGATTCCCTTATCGACTACTTGATCATCATGTTTTAAAAAAAATTCCTTCATTTTTGAGTTCACAGGCTTCCCTGTTTTAGGAGCAGATTGCAGCGGAGAGATGGCCTCTTAGAAGGCACCTTGGACATGATTTTTTGAGACTTTTTTGTTCTGGGACAAACATCTACTACATGCCTCGTAGAAGAGCAAGTTGAGCATAATATGGGTGTTGTAGGACATCTGCGGATAGTGTGTCCCATCTGTTTACAATGAGAGCATTGAGGAGGGAGCCATGGGCTTGAAACTTTAATTGGCTTGATTTTTCCTGACTCAGACATAACATGTATTACTTTAGGCAATGGTTTATGCAGATCAAGTTTAAGGTGTAAACCCTTGCAACATCTAGATGCATCTTGTTAGCTGTGTTTGGATGCAAAAATGTGTTTGATCCCTTTCGCTGAGAAGAAATGCAGAGGAACACATGTAAAGCCAATCCACACAGGTGCCTCCTTTAGTTCATGCATCTCCGAATCAAGTCCAGGTTTCCAATCTACCACAAAAGAGAGAAAAAAAATTTTGTTTACCCAATTTTAATAGAGTTTTAAAAATTTAAGATTGAATAATAGTAAATTTTTTAAGATTTTAAAATCTTTAAAAATCATAGAACCAATAAACTCTCCTGAAATGTACTTTACGTTCTAAATTTAAGTTCATACGCAGATTCAAAGTTATAAAGTAGTTTTAATTTTGGTTTGGTTTCCATTTTTTGATATGGTAATATTTTATACAACAAGTTTACAAATAAAAAATCGGTTTGGTTTTGGTTAAATCTCGGATTGGTTGTGGTTATTAGAAACATCGCTCTTCAGTATTAAGTTCAAACATTGAAGGGTATAAAAGTCATTACGTACACAAACCCTAAGCGTTCGCTACTATAAATACCATCTACTGTTTTTATTTTCCTCTTTCCTTCGTCGCCGCCAACTGCTCTCAGATTCTTCTTACTACGCAGGTGAGAATTTATCTTCATCTCCTTCTTCCATTGATTTGATCTTCATGCTATCTACGCAATTAAATTTCTCTGTTAGATCGATGTATTAGACTAATACCGGTTTTAATTATTTCGCTGAATGTGATTAATTAATTCTTGATAATCTCTTTATATCGTCTTCACACCATTGTTCATGACGAATGCTTCTCTGTTCGATTCAGATGCTTCAATTTGTTCATCAGATTAATTTATCGTATTCTTTATCGGCCAGATAGTTGTTTTTGCTCAAGCTAAAACCATGCAGAACGAAGATGGTCAGAACACGGAGCTCTACATTCCAAGAAAATGGTATCTTAGCTTCATTTTCTGCTCTATGTTGATCGTTTCATTGAATTACAAAGCTGGTTCATCAATTTGTGTATGGATTGTGATATTCTCAGCTCAG
Source organism: Lepidium didymum (assembly GCA_963920545.1). Classification (NCBI taxonomy): domain Eukaryota; kingdom Viridiplantae; phylum Streptophyta; class Magnoliopsida; order Brassicales; family Brassicaceae; genus Lepidium; species Lepidium didymum. Next base: position 5,066,787 of record OY986988.1, read on the forward strand.
CCACAAACAGATTGATCACATCAAAGGATCATGCATCTGTTCAGCTTAACATTGGTCATCTTGATGCTGATGGTATCTACACAGGCCAATTCTCCACCTTTGCTCTCTGCGGATTCGTCCGAGCTCAGGTTTGTGAATAACAACACAAACTCCACTAATGGACTTTGTAATCTTCCACAATTGTAATGATTGTATGTGTTCAATCTTCAGGGAGACGCAGACAGTGGCGTGGACAGGCTCTGGCAGAAGAAGAAGGTCGAAACCAAACAACACTAAGAGATAGAGAAAGTCTTAGGCTCTCTGCTTCTTTCTCTTTTGTTTTTGAGGTTTCAATTTTTAAAGCTCCTTCATCGGATTGAAAACGTTAGTTTCTTTTCATGTTTTGGATTTTCTTCTTTATGAAAGATAATTATTAGGTTCTGTTGCCAATGATGAATCAAATTCTATCTTTAAAGTATTATCACTCAATTGTTATCAACCAATTGGCTTACTGATTTGCCAATTTTTTTCTGATCGCTAAAAATTGAATTGTTATCTTCAAGAGTGGGAACATAGTTTATTACTTCGGGTTAATGACCGATATGCTCTTAGTTGAAGAAACAATGCCTAAACTTTCATCTCTTATTTTGTTCCCTATAATTTTATTTAAATAAAAATAATTTATAAAAATAACTATGTTAAAAAATGGTATAACAAACGTTGTAGCTAAAATTTTTTATCGGAAACGTTACATTCATCTTCGTCACGTTCTTCCTCATCTTATTCAACTATTTCGGAGACGTTACTGTTGTTTTTCTTCAACTTTGTCGGATATGTTACGGTTGACACACGTTCTTCTTCCAATTCTTCTTCTTCATCAGTATGTGTTGGAGACGTAGACTATTGAAACTTTCGTTCTGTTGAGCTCTGTTTATTTCGTATTTGTGGTGTTGAGCTCTGTTTATATAAGTTTGGGTTTTGACTTCCGTTATGTTCATGTCCAGTTCCAGAAAACAGCTTCGAAAAGGGATCATTGTTCTCCAATCTACAGTAGCTGTTCACGGTAACTCAGAATCACAACATCTCCAACACTTCAAGAAGATCATTTCCATGGGTTCTATGGACTCTATGGAAAAACTGAAATAACTTTCTTTTTGTAGGAAATAGATTTCAATCAACAGAGACAATCAAAAAAAGTATTGAAGACTCGGAATTATGGTTTGAAGCACAAGAGGAAACAAAGCTCACTGAAGGATTTTTAATTCCTAATACATCCAGAAAAACATTAAATGGCATCATCCTTCAATAGGAATGTTGAAATGCAATATTGCATCTGCGTGGAACAAGAATAATAATCTGGGGGGTGCAGGTTTGGTTTTGAGAAATCACTTAAGAGTTGTCAAATTACATAATCGAAGAGCTTTTACACAGAGTGATAACTCTTTTGATATCAAGTATAAAAGTATTCTATGGGCTATGGAGAGTATGGGAAGCATCAAAGGTCAAAGACAATATTTTTGAAGCAGAGAAGCATCGCTAATGAAATCAGTACTCAGACTAAAATCATGGCCAAGCTACAGAAGTTGCACAGCTCCTCTTTTGAAGATCCTTCAATCAATTACGAACTGGTCAGTTGAGATTATTAAACCTCCAGCAAACAGGGGAGCGTCACAAATTGCAAAAAGTGTCACAATTCAGAACAGACGACAATCATGTTTAGGAATTGATGAACCAAACTGGCTCTCTCATATCTTCGAATCAGAGGCCTCTCCTTTTCGGTAGTTTATACAATCTCCTCCTCTCTTGAGGTTTTATTGCTCTCTGTTTTCTGGTTTTGTGCTCTTTTACAGCTTTACAGATTTCATTTCACCTTTGTTTAATAAGTGTGGTTTATTAGTCGTTTTATTGTTTGTAATCCGAAGGTTGTTTGGCTTATACCTAGGGGTGTCAATGCGGATCAACCCACCCATTTAACCCATTTTGTTGCGGGTCTAATATTTTTTTGAGTTAAATAGGCCAACCCGCATAATCCGCAGTCATAAATATGAGGTAAGTTAGGGTTATCATATTTATGACCGCGGGTTACGTAGGAACACCTAGTTATACCCATCTTCCTTTTCAACTTTTTCATTAGAAAAAAAATTTAAGCCGAAAAAGAGAATAGATCCGAATTTTTAACATGGTTGAGTCATGTAAATATTTTAAAATCTATCCATGGTAAACAACCACAATTTCTTTTTGAAAACGATTTAATTAAATCAATCTTTTTGGCTGTTTTTACAGGAGAGTATATGAGACCATTTTTCTTCAACTAAGAGTTTTCGAGACATTGATCCTATTACTTCATCTTCACAAGAGGATCCTTTGATTTATATCTCACCATCCCAAAGCTCTTCAAGTGTCTTGTAAGGACTCAACGTCTCATGAACAAACGACGTCCCTTGGACTAACCTAGCCTGCACAGTGAAGATTCAAATAGAGAAAAGAAAGAAGAACAAAGGAACAATTAGACTTGTCTTCGACTGAAAATTTGCAGACGATGTGGTTTATAATTATACTTGCCTGTTTTATCTTCGAAAACTTGTCAAACATTTCTTGTGGGATAGACCATCCGAATACATCAAAGTTCTCTTTGATTCTCTCTTCATTTGTGCTTTTGGGAAGTACACTGTGACCCATTTGAAGTCCCCATCGAAGTGCAGTTTGTGCCGGAGACTTCCCGACTTCTTTAGCAACCATTTCCAGAACTAGGCTCTTTAAAACGTTTCCTTTCACCCACGTTGTTCCTGGAGAACCCAATGGCGAGTATCCCTGCCACAATCAAAATTCACTAATGTATGTATATAAACATGAAATTCTGGTACTTGCAGTGAGTTCTCATGTTAGTGATTTTCAAACTTACTGACAAGTGGATCCCTTTGGACTTGCAGAACTCATGTAGCTTATGTTGTTGCCATGAAGGATGACATTCTACCTGGTTTACAGCTGGAGGAATACGAGCAACGTCTACAAGATCTGAGAGTTTCTTTGTAGAGTAATTACTTACGCCAATGGCTCGTGCCTTGCCTGAATCATACAGTGCTTCCATTGCTCTCCATGTGCTTGGAATATCTATAGGCATCAGGTTCTCAGGCTTAGAATCAACAGTGCCTTTCTTCAACCGAACAGGCCAGTGCATCTTGAAAAGAAGATCAATTGAAACCATTTGAAGTATAAGCAAAGAATATTTCGAGTTCCAGAGATCCAACTAGTTGTGTAAGTTCACTTCAGGCTACATATTGAAGAAAGGAACACATAAATTAGCATTTGTTCGAAGGAGTCATGCTTACAAGATAGAGATCGACGTAATCAAGCTGTAGATCCTGTAGAGTTCTGTCCAGTGCCCCTTGCACATCTGGAGGATCAAGCTCAGTCAACCTGCCATTTGTAAATTATAAGACTTTAGAGGCTAAGCAAATCCAAGGAAAACTGAAAATGCATTAAAAAAATATGAAGATAACAGAGACGTTATGCAAATATACCAGATTTTTGATGTGATGAACAGCTTCTCACGCTTCACTACACCATCTTCAAACAACTTCTTCAGAACTTTCCCAATCTGAATGTGGAAAAATGTTTTAATCATCCCCACGACAAAAGGAGAATCCCAAACTTAAAATGAACTTGAACAGTTATAACAGATAACTCCATTAATCCTACACAATCTAACGCTAGTTACGAAGAAACCACACAAGACAATGTGTGGCATGGTAATTCCCAAAAACAATGGTGAACCTTAGTAAGATCACATACAACAATTGATCCAAAAAGAATGATTATACCAAACTATACACTATCCTCAACCCTTTTTGTTCATAAGAAAGACAACCTCGTAGGAAAGACTTGTACAAATAATCATTTGGTGTGATAAGTCACAAGCTGCCATTAGGTGAAGTACGACAACCACCACAAAAGAGACTCTACAAAATACATGCAAAAATGAGCTATGCAAGATTCTCAGATCCTGTTTAACTCAAGAAATTAATAAGATAATGGAACCTAAAACGCCATTACCGCCTGAATTTGCCAGAGATGCAAGGTTTTAGAAGCATAGTTTGGAAGATACAGTATTCATATCGGTGGATTTACCTCAGCTTCATTGCCATATCTTGAAGCACAATCAATATGCTGATAGCCAATCTGCAGAACAATATAATGATTTTAGTTCATCTACTACTAAAACAAATCTCAAATATCAATCCCTGAATCCAGAGATTAACTAACACTGAGACGAAAAAACAACAAGCTGTAATGATCTGAAATCACAATCACAACCTGAATATCTAACCGAATAACACTAAGGATCACTCAAATGAGAAGAGATGAGATGGTAAATCACAGACGAACCTTCACAGCGGCGGCGACGGCGTCTCCAACTACGCCAGGAGCAGCCTGCCATGTCCCGAGACCTACTGATGGGATTTTTGCACCCGTATTGAGTTCAAAAAATCCGTTCTCATTCGCCATTGTCAAAGTCAGAGCTATAATGTGATTTAGATCTCGCCGACGGACTCTACAAGAGACGGAGGAAGGTCGGCAAAAGCGGGAAAACCGCCGGTATTTTATGACTTACTAACGGCAAAAAATTTCACACGTGGATTAATCCAGATGGTAGATTAAGTATCTCTAGTAATTGCAATTTATTAATTCAATCAAATTTCCAAATTTGATAAATTAAAGGGTTAGTTCAAAGAGATTAGTCACTTTAGATCAATTTATATCATTTGTGAATTTGCGATATGTCTGCGGAAGGCGACATTTGGGTTTCGGGGAAAAGTGGTCAAGCCGCAACCATGATGGAGGTAGGAGAGGTTGTGAGACCACCGCGGGATCCAACTGATATCAAACGTGAAGGATGTTTCTAGGGTTTCTGAGAGTGTGTAAGATATAGCGATGATGAAGGTAGTGAATCGTGGGGTTTTGCTGGATGATCTGATTGGTAAAGGGGTTTCGTGGACAGCAAAAGTGAGAGAGACTGACTCTGGGGGTATGTCGGTACCATAGTTCTCAATTGATGAAGATTTTGTGGGTACACATATGAGAATTGAGTATCCAAATGGTGTAGGATCAAAACCTAAGGTGGGGATCGATAGAGTGGTATTGGAGGCTATGAATGGGTTATGGAAGAAGTGTATTGTGGTGAAAGCTTTTGGAAGGGGTGTGTCCATTGCCGTAATGAACAAGAAACTGAAAGAAATATGGAAGCCAAAAGGGAATACGCATATGCTAGATCTACCTAGGATGTTTTTCATGATTCGCTTTGAAAAAGAATAAGATTATCTTATGGCTCTTACTGAAGGGCCATGGAGAATTTTTGAAGTTGTTTGCTAGTCCAGAGATGGGATCCTGAGTTTGATCCATTGTGTGATGAGATTAGTAAGACTCTGGTTTTGATATGGACCTCAGCAGCAATAAGGAAGAAAGAGATGAACACGAGGCTGAGGAGGAGCTTGGAGGTGACTGGGGGGCTGCCAAGACAATGGAGATGCCAACCGGACCAATAACCAGAGCTAAAGTCAAGCAACTCAACCAAGTGGTAGTTGAAATGATGAAGTTGAATCAAGAAGCAGAAGCATAAGTCCACAATGCCTTGGTTTCGATTCAGGCTTGTGAAGAGGTATAAATGGGCTTGTGATCCATTAAACACTCTTTTTCCTTCACTTGTCTTTTGTCCCATTGGGTTTTGGCAAGTAAGGTTTTAATGAAGCTTATGGGTCACAATTGGACAAGAAACCCCATTTATATCTATACCTAGGTTTTGGCTCGTTACTCTCTTTAGACCCATTTTCATTTAACCTAGTTAAGACAAAAAAAACTAAGTATTTAAGGGATTGTAAACTCTTTCTTTCATTTCAACTATCTTCTACTTTCATACAACTTTCTAGATATTTCATAGTTGGGAAAACCAACTCGTTCTTCCTTTTGGTTCGAAAATCCATCAAAGGAGGAATTCAGCTATTCAAGAGAAGCTCAAATCTCTTGAACTGAAGCTATTCAATCCACCCAGTTCTCGAAAATCACCATCATATACGTTCTATCTTCACACTCGTCACTCCCTCATCGGATTGAGCCAAAATTTTACCAGCAAACACATCAGCTTCTCAACTCCGCGCTCCTCAAATTTTGTCGAATTCTGAGCACACTCGAGTCCTACACTTGACCAAATATGCTCGAGTGTAGCCTCTGTCATTTGTGAAACTCCACTCATTCAACTCTCTCTGATTTCTCAACTTCAGATTCGATCTTTACACCCAAGAGGGGCATATCATGTGGTATTAGAGCGACATCTAAAAGTTGAGTGTTCTTAATCCTTAGATCTCTTTGTATTTAAGTTTATTTTCTGTAGATTTTCAATAGATTCAAACCCATAAAACTGTCTATTCATATTCCCTGTCAATATTTTTCTTTAAGCTTGTCATGATGATTAGATCTAGTTAGTGATTGTTTGTATACCATGAGATCTGCAATATTTTCTGCAAGAATAGTCTACTGCTGACTTGTTTACTTGTTATTTTGTAGAAAATATGTCTAAAGATGATGCAGAAGCAAGCAACACAGCCAACAACAAGATTTTAATCGAAGTTATGACTGCAAAGTTGGAAAGTATAATGGCTACTCATATTGATGCTCTCAGAGATGAGCTTAAACCTCCTTTTGATGCTGAACAAGGAATAGGAAACACAACACAACGTTCTGTTAGAGGAATAATGGCTCAATCAAATCCATCTGAACATGATGATGATGATGAGACCGACTACTATGGACATAGTAGTGATCATTCCCACCGTAGTAACAGAAGCCAAAGACCATAACATGCATCAGCACATTAAAGAACCAGCAACCTCAATGGTCTCAAGCTTAAAATTTCACTAGTACATGGAAATAATGATCCAGATGCATATTTGGAGTGGGAAAAGAAAATTGAGTTGGTGTTTGACCGCCAATATTATGCAGAGGAAAGTAAAGTGAAGCTAGCAGCCACTGAATTTTATGATTATGCTCTCAGTTGGTGGGATCAATTGGTTACTACCAGAAGACGCAGTGGTGAGCTCATAATCCATAGTTGGAGACGCATGAAGATGTTTCTAAGGAAAAGATGTGTTCTTGAACATTATAACAGAGAATTGCATCAGTGGTTGAGGAGATTAACCCAAGGTAGCAAGTATGTGGAGGATTATTTTCAGGAAATGGAGACACTCATGTTGCGAACTGACATTTTAGAGGATCGTGAAGTAACAATGGCTCGGTTTATGGGAGGTTTGAACAGAGAAATTCAAGATCAGGTTTAGATGCAACATTATGTGGATCTTGAGGAGATGCTACACAAGGCCACTCTCATTGAGCAGCAGCTCGCAAGGAGAAGCAAGACACATTATGGTTTTAGTAATCAGCAAGGTTTCAAGCCTGAGTACAAAAGAGAAGATAAGTCTCAGTTCCATAAGGTTTATAAGCACACTACCGTGGCCAAGGAGGATACCACCACCAGTTCTAAGGGTAAATAGGTTGCAAAAACAGTTCCCAAACCAAGAGGAGCTCGATCCAGAGATTTTACATGTTTTAAATGCCATGGTTGTGGCCATTATGCCAATGAATGCTCCAATACTCGAGTGATGATACTTCTGGATAATGATGAATATGCATCAATTGATGAGGATGAATCTATGGAAGAAAGTGAAGAATATCCAGTTCAAGGAAACATCATAATTGTTAAACGAACTCTCAGCTTGCAGTCTAAATCCATGGAGGAAGATCAAAAGGAGAACTTGTTCTACACTAGACGCTTAGTAAATGGCAAAGTGTGTAGCCTTATCATCAATGGGGGTAGCTGCACCAATGTTGCTAGTGAGACCATGGTCAAGAAGCTCGACCTTAAGCTACAACCTCATCTACAACCATATAATCTGTAGTTGCTAAGTGAGAAAGGATGAAATATTATGTGATGTGCTACCTATGGAAGTAGAACATATACTTCTTGGGCATCCTTGACAGTATGATCGCAAAATAATTCATGATGGATACACAAACCGCTATTATCTTGGAAATAACTTAAGACAAGACAACATTGTCTTGAAAATAGTCTAAAACTTAAGACATTTACATGCATGAAGGAGAGAGAAAATACAAGGAATAAATGATGTTGATTTTCAATGTATCTACTTCCTTGTCTCCTTATAAATGAAGCACACTCATTACTCCTTTATAGCCCTGGGCATCATACCCAAAACCTAAACCCGAACCCGACCCGACCCGAAATATCTAAAACCGAACCGAACCAAACCGGAATAGATAAAATATCCGAACAGGTTTTAGATTATAAGAGTACAGGTATCCGAATGGGTACCCGAAATACACAAAATCTAAAAATAAAAATAATTATGTATATATATACTTTTAATTACACAAGTATTTAAAATTATAACTATAAATTTAAAGAATCAAAATAACTAAAACAATTAAAATATAAAAAATTATGATTAAATTATGATTTTTTCAGAATTTTTTAATTTTTTTATAGAATATTTAGATTAAAAATTAATTAAAAAAATTCGGATACCCAAATCCTACCCAAAACCGATCCGAACCTGATCCCAAATAAAATATTTTATGAGAACCGAACCCGATTCGAACCCACAAAAATACCCGATCATGTCTTACATAAGTAAATCCAAAATACCCAAAACCCGAAAGATTTGACTTGATTGGATCATGGTACTAAATGCTCAGAACTCTCTTAGCCTTCTAATTTCGTCATTGTTCATAGGCTGAATTTTAATATGGATTTGAAGACATATTATAGGCTTCTTTAAAACATTAGATTAACTGGATTTGATAAGTAACATCTCCAATGAATTTTTGAATGCTCTCCTTCTTCAAAATCACATGAATAAGCCCTTTTATTCCTTTTTGATCTTCTTAGTCTTTCCTCTTTTATTTTGATTACAAATCATGCAATGAATTATCTTGGTGCTCGCCATGATCACATTATTAACAAAATCTAATTCCTTAGAATCCAACAAGATTGGAAAGCGACAAGTTTTGGTATACAATCACTTTACCAAATACATTTTTCATATTTTACATTATTTCTTTTTTTTCGTCACCGAACAAGCATTAATAACCAAAATTGGAATACATGATTGAATTATTAAAGACAGAGAATGACATGATATCCTCAAAAACTTAACCCAACGAGAGAAGCTAGAAGAAATAAACAAATAAAAATCAAAAGATGGAAATACACATACTTTAAGGGCAAAGACACAGAAAATAACAATCCCAAAATGTTGAACAAGGCCTCTGCAAAGCAAACATACCTCATGTGGAAGGTGAAACCTACTATAATGACTGGGTACACCTCATAAATGATGATCTAGGTTTTGGAGCCGGCAAGAATTAAATCTCACATCTTCCGGCAATGGTGTAGTCAACGAGGGACCGGATGACTGACATGAAAGACCATTTGGCGCCTCTAAAGAAACTTTCGAGTAGACTAGACTTGTACCAAGTCTAAGTAGTGCAAAACAAATCTCAAACCGGTGAAAAGTGGCCCCAAAGAAACCAAACATAGATCGATCCAGAGAGAAAACCAATCTTAGCCAAAGGAGATATATTAACCGTAGAGTAAACCTAGTAGCCTAAACATTCCAAATCTAGATCTAAATTAAATATCCTAACGAAAATAGTGGAGTTAGCTGATTAATTACTAACTTCAATAAAGAGAGTTATTTTCCGTTATTTTATCTATGCAAATCAATTAATCCAAAAAAATAAAATGTAATATAATTTTTATATAAAATTTTATATTTTTACGATCATATAAATGAGAAATTTTCCGATGATTATTAAATGTTGTAACTCAATTTTGTAGATTGATTTGTAATTTAGAAAATGAATATATAATTGTAAAAGTTGATAAGTTTTTTTCAAACTTAACTTAATTCATTAGATCAAAGCCGGAAGTCAATGTTGAGGTACATGTTGAACGAATGGCTCATTTCTGAATAGTCCTCTAGCATTGCGGGCCAGAAAATCAGCTTTGAAATTTAAAGCGCGAGGGATAAGAAATAGCGAAAAGGAGCTAAATTGGCATTTCAGGCGAGCAAATTCCCTCAAGAAAGGCGCGAAAGCCGGTCAATTCTCAGGGTCAACTACCATCTTCAGCACCTCTGAGCAGTCAACTGGAAATGAGACTTCTGGAAGCTAAAAGGAAAGGATAGAAGGCATAGCCCAAAGAAGAGCTTTGAGCTCAACATGAAGAGAAGACAAACATCAGGAAAGCAATACCAACCCAGACCGGAGTAATACTTAGAATCTTTCCAGGAGCCATCGACAAAAGATTTTGGCTCCCCAACATCACTAATGATCCCACCAAAGATATATTATCTTCCTGGAGAACTGTCTCATTCGCAGAATACCAAGTTGCAGCCTCTTCTTCCACATGTCAAACAATAGCCCTAGGATCCCTATCGATATTAAATTTTTTTTTTATCGTTTCTAGCTTTCTAGATGAACCATAATAACCAAGGTAAACTCTGCTTATCAATCTCTGGAGGACCTTGCCAAAAAAGATAGTCAAAATTGGAGAATACCGATGACCCCGAAAAAACCTAAACAGCAGAAGGGACATTGGATAAAGCCCAAGTCTGAAGCGCCTGAGGACACTCGAAAAGAACGTGATTAATCGTTTCAGATTCGGTTCCACAACGCCTACATACACCATCTTGAGCAATACGACGCCGAACGAGACTAGACCCAACAACAAGATAGCTTGAAAGAGCTTGCCACATAAAATGCCTAATCTTTATAGGGCACTTCACTTTCCAAACTTGCTTTCGAAGTGCCACAATACTCGGGCCAAAATGGACTACATCCGATCTAGAAATGTTCCTCTCAACCCAATATCCTTATTTCACTAAGTAACAACCAAACTTGGTAAAATGCCACCCAAACCAGTCCCTTATACTCCACCATGGGATGGGAATCCCTAGCACAAGACGCGCATCATGATGAGAGATCAGTTGATGAACCAAAGCTACTCGTCAGGTTTTCGAAGAATGATCAATAAGCTGATCCACAGTCAATGCCAGGTAATATAGAAAACCCTCACCAGAAGTAGGACGAGGGACCACATCAGGCACCCAAGAGTCATGCCATACTAAAATAGTATCGCCATTATCCACACGCTTAATTATACATTTACTCACCAAAGACCGTGCTGAAAATAATACTACACCAACCATAAGAGGGAGAGTATACCCATTTTGGTTCCAAAGGATGTGAATCACTAAAATAGTGACAAACACTCTGGCGAACACAGACTCAGGGTAATCAATAAGATGCCATAACTGCTTGGCAAGTAAGGCCGTATTAAATTGCTCAATAGCGCAAAAACCCAGACCACCCTCGTGTTTAGATTTACACAACTTATCCCATGTAGCCCAATGTCTTGGAGGTCTTCCACCAGAAATTTAAAATTGCAGCCGTAATCTTCGACGTAAGAAATTTTAAGCCGGAAGGGCAGAAAGAATTGATTTAATCAGAACCTCCTTCCCACCATGAGATAAAAACTTTGATGACCATGAGTCAATCATATCATTTATGTTATCCCGAACAAAAGCAAAAATCTTGGTTTTTGATCCCTTAATGCCTTTCGGAAGACCTAAATAAGAACTCATACCTCCTAAATGATGAATACCTAGAGTCCTTTGCACCTCTATTTTTGAAACACTGTCAACCTGATGACTAAATTGAATTGAGGATTTACTAAAATTTATTTGCTGACCCGAAAGCCTCTCGTAGTCCTGTAAAATCTCTAAGATTATAGTAGTTTCAACCGAATTCGCCTTATAGAAAAACAAGTTATCATCTGCAAAAAGTAAGTGTGAGACCCGGAGACTCTAACGAGATATCACAGTACCAGAGATCTGCTTGTCATGTTCTGCCTGACGTAACTTGGACATCAACACTTCTGTACATTGAATAAACAAATACGGAGAAAGAGGGTCACCCTGACGTAGACCATGCTGTGGACAAATCCGACCATGTAGCTAACCATTTACCAGTACCGAATAACCCATATAACGATCACAAAACATCACACACGCAACCCAGCGATCATAAAAACCTAATCGAAGAAGAAGCATCTCTAAGAAGTCCCATTCAACCCGATCACATGCCTTACTCATATTAGTCTTTACAGCCATGAACTTTCCTCTAACAGCCCTATTGGTTTGCAGTGCATAAAACATCTCCTGAGCATCTCTAAGAAGTCTCATTCAACCTGATCACATGCCTTACTCATATTAGTCTTTACAGCCATGAACTTTCCTCTAACAGCCCTATTGGTTTGCAGTGCATAAAACATCTCCTGAGCATCTCTAAGAAGTCCCATTCAACCCGATCACATGCCTTACTCATATTAGTCTTTACAGCCATGAACTTTCCTCTAACAGCCCTATTGGTTTGCAGTGTATAAAACATCTCCTGAGCATCTCTAAGAAGTCCCATTCAACCCGATCACATGCCTTACTCATATTAGTCTTTACAGCCATGAACTTTCCTCTAACAGCCCTATTGGTTTGCAGTGCATAAAACATCTCCTGAGCATCTCTAAGAAGTCTCATTCAACCTGATCACATGCCTTACTCATATTAGTCTTTACAGCCATGAACTTTCCTCTAACAGCCCTATTGGTTTGCAGTGCATAAAACATCTCCTGAGCATCTCTAAGAAGTCCCATTCAACCCGATCACATGCCTTACTCATATTAGTCTTTACAGCCATGACCTTTCCTCTAACAGCCCTATTGGTTTGCAGTGCATAAAATATCTCCTGAGCATCTCTAAGAAGTCTCATTCAACCCGATCACATGCCTTACTCATATTAGTCTTACAGCCATGAACTTTCCTCTAACAGCCCTATTGGTTTGCAGTGCATAAAACATCTCCTATTGGTTTGCAGTGCATAAAACATCTCCTGAGCAATGAGAATATTATCAGAAATTAAACGCCCCGAAACAAAACTCGATTGAGTATCAGAGACTAAGTGAGGGAGAATTCTTTTCAACAGTAAACTAAAGACTTTCAAAATTATCTTATAACCAACATTACACAAACATATAGGCCTAAATTCTGAAATTTAAGTCGGTCGACTAACTTTCGGAACCAAACAAATATTCGTAAGATTTAAAGATCAAACACACATGACATCATAAAGTCATTGACCAATCGCACAAAATCATCCTTAATAACCTTCCAAGATTTCTGGAAAAACAGAGTCGTCATACCATCAGGCCCATGAGCTTTCCCAGGATCCACAAAAAACAAATCCCGTCGGACCTCCTCTTCTGAAACCGGGGCCAAAAGAAACTTATTCCATTCCTCATTTATCCTTGGCGTAATACAAAGTAGTGAATCACCGAAATCAATAAACCCTCTAGATGAGAAGATCTCATTAAAATACCAAATTGCCTCTGATGCAATGTCAGTTTCTTGAAAAACCCAAGAATTCAAATAATTCAAAAGACTAGTAATCATGTTTCTAGCTCAACTCTGCTTTGTCTGAGCATGGAAAAATCTAGTATTATTATCACCTTCCCACAACCATTTATTTATACTCTTTTGTTTCCAATTTTGTTTCCAAAACATCTCCTCATCCCGATAGACAACATGTAAAGCCTCAGTTGCGTCGCGTATATCAGATAACAAGCTGGAGTTAGCAGTCTTCAACCGTTCTAGTAACGCCTTCGCGTGCTCAATCTGTTGCCGACCAAAGGGAACATTAAATGATCTCCACCGTGAAAGTTCACATCTACAATTGGCTATTTTATCCGAAATCCTACTCTGAGGTAAATTAGAATATCTCGACCAGCCTGATTTAATTGAATCAAGTAGACCCGGTCTACCTAACCACCTTTTATCAATAACAAAACGAGCATGTTTCCTAACCCTAGTTCCCTGAGGACCAACCAAAATTGGCCGATGATCAAACCCAATCATTGCCAAATACCTAGTTGCAAAAGTGGGAAACATAGAATGCCATTCGGGATTACCGAATGCCTTATCCAACTTATAGCGCACTAAACCCGACTGACGCATACCTCGCCAAGACCAAGAATTTCCTAAACAAGAAAATTCTACCATACCACAAATTCGAAGCATATTATTAAAATGGAACAAAAGAAGCAACACTACAAAGCCGACCACCTGACTTCTCATGATTCCCAGACAGTTTATTAAAATATCCTACCATTAACCACAGTCCATCTCGAGAAAGTCTAGAACGATTCAAGCGTTCCCAAACATCAGCACGATACATTTGTATTGGATTACCGTAAACAAAAGAGACAAAACATTTTGTTCATCCACCATGAAAAAACATCAATTAAATTTTTTTTTTTAAATGATAGAGCGGCCAGAAAATCATTCGTAAAAATTAATGCAAGGCCACCACTTGCACCGATAGGCTAAACAGAAATAAAATTATTATAACCCAAATTTATTACTAAATTTTCTAAATACAGATCATTTTTCTTAGTCTCACACAAGAAAAAAAAATTGGTTTATTCCTAACAACAAAATTTCTTAAAAAACCAAATGAAATAGAGGTTCCAATGCCATGACAATTCCAACATAAAAATTTAATCATTAAAATAAAACTAAAACACTAAACAGACGAAGGAGTCCCACCCTCGAAACCACTAGCCTCCACAAACACCTTGTTTCTCCGAGCACCAGTATTAAAACTTAAACCATATTTAGTAAAAGTTGAGAAGTTTGATAGGTATTTTTACCCAAAACTAAAGAAAAGATTTTGTTTTCAACCTAACAACTTACTATATAATTTTTTTTCATCTGATTGATAAACCAAAATAGAAATACAAAATAGCAATTTACAAAAATCATGTAAAAAAAGACGCTAAAAATTTCCAAAAACAAAACCCAAACAAAAGTACTATGAACCCAGGAACCACTAAACTAAAGCCCGCAAAAGTCCAAACAACTTACTAGTCTGTTATTCTTATGCAGTTAGATAAATATGGAAATTTCCATAAATAAACGAAAAAATATATTTGCTGCCACGTCGGACGCTTCCTCTGAGTCCACTAAAAGCGAGCACAAAAATAAAAGTGAAAATGTCAAAAGAGAAAAGACGAAGAAGCAAATAATCGAATCTAATAAGCAATTTCGGGAAATTCTATTTGTAGGTGATATTGCT
Organism: Lepidium didymum; assembly: GCA_963920545.1. Taxonomy (NCBI): domain Eukaryota; kingdom Viridiplantae; phylum Streptophyta; class Magnoliopsida; order Brassicales; family Brassicaceae; genus Lepidium; species Lepidium didymum. The sequence goes on from OY986988.1 coordinate 5,082,021, forward strand.
CTTCTAGGGTTCTTTAGCTATGGGTTTCCTCTCCATTTTCTTTCTTCCCCGCCAAATCTTATCCTGAAAGCAAATGTAGCTTTCAATTGCGACACTAGGGTTTTTCTGTTTGGTTCCTAGATTTTGTTCCTTTTTCGTCGCTAATTTTATCGAAATTTCTGGGTTGGGGAAGACAAAGTCGACTCGGTGTACCTTTGAAATGAAGAAGTTTTTTGGAGGTCCTGGAACTTTGTGTGGTCTGTTATTAAGAATCGGGCAATGTGCTTCAGCTGCGGCTTCAATTGGCGTTATGGTCTCTGCCAAACAGTTCTCTCTTCACACTGCTTTTTGGTACGATTTCGATTTCCTTAACTGTTGCTTTATTTCCTCTAATCTCGTTTTTTTTCTCGATTAGGTGTTGGATTTCATTTTCGGTAAAATTTTAAGGATTTTAGTAGTGAATTAACTGATCTGGTAATGGAAAATGTTGTACAGTGTGGAGAAAGAATTTAGTATAAAACTCATTAGTTTGTTTTTCAGCTACTTGATTGCAGCAATGGGACTTCAGTTGCTATGGAGCTTTGGACTCGCATGTCTTGATGTTTATGCTCTTAGAAGCAAAAAAGATCTCCAAAACCCAATCTTGGTTAGCTTATTTGTCGTTGGTGATTGGGTATGCACCACTTTTTTCTGTTTCCTAATCAAGCTTGATATGATGTTTTTGCAGGATTAAGAATTGAAATTGTTTCTTCTTATTTGCAGGTGACTGCAATGTTATCTCTTGCAGCTGCTTGTTCATCAGCAGGAGTTGTAGTCTTATACGAAAAAGATATCAAGTATTGTGATTCTCAAAGCCAATATCCATGTCTTAGGTATGAAGTAGCTGTAGCTCTTTCTTTCGTCACTTGGGTCCAAATCGCTGTTTCTTCTCATGTCACATTTTGGATCTTAGCTTCAGTTTAAAAAACCCATCTTTTTCTTCTTGGAATGTTGAAACATCTTTGTAGCTTTGAAGACATAAAACAATCTGCTTCAAATCAAATCTACTAATATATGTTTCTCTCCTAATCACCACACCTTAAGACTCTTCAACATTGTTATACATTGAGCTCACTAGAAACGCCAAGTTACTAACTTGATCGCAATGATTGATGATCCTTGTGAAACTGGATCACGTGAATATTCTTCTCAGATTATTTATTTACGTACTTATTATACGACCGAACAAAATATCATTACAAAAGTTTCAAATTTTATGTAAAATGCTCTCGATCTCCTTGGCTGCAACTTTCATGGTTGGTCGACATTGTCTGGTCTCCTTCACGCACCGCTCAGCCAAAACTCCGAGCTCATGTATCGACTCATTCTCCATTGCAGAAGCTTCTTTTCCGATCACTGTATCAATCACATCCATCAATCTCCCTTCCTTCAAAGCTTTCCTTACAAACACAACAAGATTCACATCATCCTCCTCTCGATTGAAATCAATCGCCTTTTTCCAAGTCAATAACTCCAACAACACAACACCGAAGCTATACGCATCACTCTTATCCGTCAACTGGAAGGTAAGGTAATACTCTGGATCTAAATACCCTAAGGTTCCTTGAGCACAGGTCGTGACGTGACTCACATCACTCACACCCAATCTCGATACTCCGAAATCAGCGACCTTAACATCAAGATTCTCATCGAGAAGAATGTTGCTTGATTTTACATCTCTGTGGTAAAACGGTGGTGTAGCTGATGAGTGAAGGTAATCAAGTCCTTGAGCTGTTTGATGAGTGATCATGAGACGGCGTCTCCACGGTAAAGGATCATATGATCCAACACCGTAAATGTGCTCGAATAAAGTTCCATTGGGGACGAATTCGTAAACGAGAATCGGCAAATCTAATTCGACACAACATCCAAGGAGTTTCACTAGATTCGTATGACTAACTTGACAGAGAATCTGAACTTCGTTGACGATTTGGTGTATGCTCGTCTCGTTTCCGAGTTTGGCTCGTTTTACGGCCACGGTGGTTCCGTCGTCGAGATTCCCTTTGAAAACTTCACCGAATCCACTAAACCCTAAGAGATTTGATTTAGCGAAATTGTTGGTGGCTTGATGATTTCTTTGCCGGTGAAGATTTTATCGAGTCCTTACACTCGCCGACGACTGACTTCTGGCGATTCGCCGATTCTGCCTTGGGATGATCGTCTTCATCACGAATCCGGCAATCAATATTGCTCCCAAACTACCCACCAAACCTAACAATAACCAAACCGGACCGAATCAATCTTACATCAAACCAAATCGAATCGGACCAGCCTTCATTCGGTTCTTTTGATATTATATAACCAAACCAAAGTAACCAAACTATTGTTGATTGTATCTTTGAAGAAAACGAAAGAAAAGTAAAAGCTTTATTGAATGGTCAAAATAAATTTTATTACAGACTAACAAACTTGATCTTTCTTACAAGGAGAAGAAAATAAGTTTCGGTTTGTTTACACTTAACAGGAAATCAATTAATTTGGTATGCTAAACCAAAATTCTATGCTAATATCCCCTTAATGACATGGGAAGAGAGGCTTTGTAAATGCATCTACGATTTGATGATCTGTTTTTACATGTAAGGTTTTGATCAAGCCACACTCTACATTTTCTCTTACTTTGTGACAATCTATCTCTAAATGTTTTGTTCTTTCATGGAAGACTGGATTGTTAGCTATGTGTATTACAGCTAATGAATCACAAAAGAAAGCTACAAACTTTGTTTGAGGAACTTGAAGCTCAGAAAGTAGATTCACCAACCATTGTATCTCTTTAACAACTGATCCCATTGCACGATATTCAGATTCTATAGAAGACATATAATAGTTTGTTGTTTCTTTGATTTCCAGTATATGAGAGACTCACCTAAGAACATACAGTAGCAAGTGGTTGATCCCCTTGTACCCTTACATGATGCCCAATCTGCATATGTAAAAGCAGTAAGAATCATATCGTTGTCAGCTACAGACCCAATCCGATGCTTCCTTTCAAGTATCTCAATACTTTGTGTGCAGCCTGTAAGTGAGATGTTCTCGGAGCAAGCTGAATTGACAAAGCTTATTAATGGCAAAAGTAATGTCTGGTCTTGTTATAGTTAGATACATCATCTTCCTAATTAGTCTTCGAGACTATGATGGATCTTCAAGCAAATCATTTGAACTGTCAAACAAAGTTTTAAACTATGTTCCATGGGTATGCTTGAAGGTTTACTTCCCAACAAACCAGTGTCTTCTAAAAGTTGAAGGGTGTATCGTCTCTGACTAACTGTTATTCCTTCATGATATCTTGCCACTTCCAGCCCAAGGAAATATCTCAAAGCTCCTAAATTTCGCAGCTTGAAAACTACTTCTAACTCATTGACGAGTTTACCAACAGATTCATCATCATTTGATGCTATGATGATGTCATCTACATAGACTAATACTACCAAATACTTGCCTGAAATATTTCTCATAAAAAGAGTGTGATCGCTGTGAGATTTCTGAAATTTCAAGGAAAGCAGAGTTGTACTTAGCTTGAGAAACCACTGACGAGAAGCTTGCTTCAAACCATAGATTGGTTTGCTTCAAACCATAGATTGGTTTGCTTCAAACCATAGATTGGTTAGCATCTAATATGGAGATTTTTTGTGAAGCAAAGTGCTTGGAGTTCGGTTAATGAGAAAGACTACAGTGAGAACACAGTCTCCCCAAAATTCTAGAGGTATATGTGCTTGAAACATCAATCCTCTTGCCATATTTAGGATGTGTTGATGTTTCCTTTCTACAACAGAATTTTGTTTTGGTGTCTCTAGACATGAGTGATAAGAAGAAATCCCTTTTTGCTTGTACATTTCTTCAAATCTTAATTCAGGTGCATTGTCTGCTCTAACACCTGTGACTTTAGCTTGATATTGCATTTCAATCATAGTTAAATGCTCTGGAAAAATATTCAGAACATCACTCTTTGCTTTAAGAAGATAAATCCATGTTAATCTTGTGTGGTCATCAACTATGGTGAGAAAATATTTGTTTCCTTCATGAGTAGGAACAGAGAAAGGTCCTCATACATTTATGTGAAGGAGATCAAAAGGTTTTGCACACATATTATTCTTTGAATTGTACGAAAGCTTTTTCTATTTTACAAGAAGACAAATACTGCAAAGCATGGATCCTTTATTAACTTGTCTCTGGCCGAAAGCATTCGAAATTGTATCAAGTCTAGAAGAAGAAGGGTGACCAAGTCTATGATGCCACAAAGTACTATCAAAAACTGCATGTACAGACGCAAAAAACTGACTTAAACTGTCTCTCTTGAACGATCCCTTGTCCAACACATAGAGATTCCCAGTCTGCTCAGCTTGTCCAATCATTTGTCCCCCGATAGGATCCTGTATCACACATGTTTCTTTATCGAAAACCAAATGACATTTTGCATCTTTGGTTAGTTGACTTACACTAAGAAGATTTAGATGAAAGTCTGGTATAAACAAGACATTGTTTAACAACAGATAATCATTTATTCTAATACTTCCAATACCAGCAATTTGAATCCTCAAACCAGTTGGTAATGGGACATACTTGTCTATGATAGCATCAAAACTTTCACAAAGACTTATATCTCTAGACACATGGTGTGTTGCACCACTATCTACTATCCAGGATTGAGAAGATAAAATGTTCCCCGTGGGACGAAGAACTCCAACAAAACACAAACTGGTATTCGAGAAGGCCATACCAGAGAGCAGTAATCGTTCCACTTGAGGTTGAAGGAGCATCATTCTTGTCAGAAAGTATACTCAGCTTTGAAATGAAGTAAGCTATAACCCCTTCAATTTGATCTTTGGACAGAGTCTTTAACATTACTGTAACTGCATTGTCATTACTCTCTAGATTGTTGTAAGTGATTTGAGCAATAGTTGGTTTTGTTGTGTTTGCCTTTGCTTTATGTTTGAAACCTGGAGGGTAGCCATGAATTTTGTAACATTTGTCCACTGTATATCCTGTATACCCGCAATGAGAACATATAGGGCGTTGAGCTTTCTAATTGGCATAATTTGTATTTATCATTGGAGCTTCCACTGCTTCAGTGTTTCTGACTTAAAAATCTGAAGGATTAGTGGCAGGTTGTATATTGCGTTGGCTAAAATCCTGGTCAAATAGGTTGTACACTTTTGCTAAGTTTGGTATAGTCTTCTTCATTATGATATGTCCTCTAACATTTGCATAGGAATTATTCAGTCCTGCTAGAAACTTAATGATCTTTGTGTTCTCAGTTCTGGAAGACATTCCCTTACAACATTGACAGTAACCACAAGTTTTCACACAATCTGACTCATCCAAATCATCCCAGAGAAATCAATTATGCCTTGTTGCAAGGACCAAATTTGATGAGTAATTTGATAGGTACTTGGCAGATTTGTGATATGAAATCTTGTCATCAAGTCTTTCCATATTTCTGATGAATCATTGAACCTATCCCATAGATATCCCAATTCACCGAATTTAAGATCCAAGATTTAACCATTGAATTGCACTTTGACCAGATTCTATAGTGCGGATGTGCATCATAAGGCCTAGACAAATATCCATAAACAAAGGCTAACTTGTTCTTTGCATCTAAGGCAACAGTCATAGTAATATTCCAAGTATTATAGTTGGTTCCATTGAGTACCTTAGTTATTGGACTTGTTCATGGATTGTCTCCTAAAGTAAGATAATACAGCGAGTATTGAACTATGTCGAAATCAAGGAATCTTGAGTTAAACTTGGCATTTTTTCACTATGAGCTGCTGTATTTGAGGTCGAAGCCTTGAGAGGTTTCCGATTACTAGCTATAGTCGTTGTTTCTTGTTCTGAAGACGAAGATCTATTTGAGCGAGCTTTCTTTTCCGAAGACAAACTCTTCTTCATGGCTCTATCGGGATTCTTGCAAATAACAACCATTTTTGTAGAGTTTTGAAAAGAAAAATAAGATAAAGCTTGTAGCGACTTCGGATATGGCGGAATAACCAGCGACGATCAGAATAATTTGCAGATTTCGGCAGAATTATCGTGAATTAGAGGATAATTTGAATTAATCAGAAAAACTGAGTTCACAGAATTGAAGAGTAACACGAGCGAAATTGAAAGAAAAAAAGAGAAAGATCTTAAACATTAAAATTCAAATTTCAATGCTCAAATACCATCTGAGGATGAAGAAAACTAGAGAAAAGTAAAAGCTTTATTGATTGGTCAAAAAAATCTGTTACTAACTAACAAACTTGATCTTCCTTATAATGAGAAGAAGATAAGTTTCGGTTTGTTTACACTTAACCGGAAATCAATTAATTTGGTATGCTAAACCAAAATTCTATGCTAATAGTCTCAACTAAATAGACAAATAACAAAAAATTTGGCTTGCGTAAAAGACTCAAAATCTCAAACAGTAACAAGCCATGATTGGTGAATGGAGTTTCCAGTCAGTTTGACTCCGGAAAATCGTATAGCTTAATATTGTTTGGTGTTTGAGTTTGAGTTATAAATTATGGTTTGTCGACAAGAAAAGAAAAGAAACATATGACACAAGACCGTACCTTCACAAATTGCATTGACAGAGTTCCATCGAAGCCCTTTGTTGCAGAAACATCTCTTTTGTCCTAAATTTGTGGAATCATCCAAACAAACGGAATTCACCAAATCTTTGCAATCTCCTTGAATCTTACAAACCGGTTCTCTCGGAGCTCGCCATAGTATCTCAACGGCCGGTTCGCCCCATTTGCTAACCGGCATTGTCAGATCCAAATTAATAAAACTCTCATAAGCCGAACACATATCAGGCCTAGTTCTGTAAACTTTATAAGTATTAACCGATGCACCGGTTTTATAGCAGCAGCACGATGAGACGCCACGACATTTACCTCGAGCCTCAAGATTCTCATTTAGAAACTTGTGACACAAGCTATTGTCTGAACAGTTAAAGCTTTGAGAGTTATACGATTCTAAACCGTCTTGTGTACAATTCATGATATATAACTGTGTTACTACTACTCACATTGAAAGGAAGGTTTGGGTCTAGCTGAATACCATGGTTCTTGATATCGACTGATACACATTTGTTGGGTTCAAACCCGGCTAGACCGAGAACTAATCGTTGACCCGATGGGTCAATTGTTTTGATCGGACTTGATGACTTGTTGAGCGTGTCGAACCATAACGAACCGCGGTCATCGCACCGGATCTTGTAACCAGGATCGCCACAATCGAATCCCGTACTTAGGGGATACGGGACTCGAGTAGAGCCGCAGTTAGGACATCGTTTAAAAGCTTCTGCAGAAGAGAAGAAAGGAAGAAGTAGAGAAAGAGTGAAGATGATGAGAGAGAGCAATGGAAGTTCCACTTTTGTTTTGTTTCTATGGTTCAGGTGCTTTGCTCCGGTAGTGTTGAAGTCTACGATTTGCTGCATGTGTACTATGATTTTGGTTTTTTATATTGGTCAATGAATATAACGAATAGATTCTTTTAATGTTCCGATTGCATCATGGTACATTAAAAGCTGTGTTCTTATATCTTGAATTGACCCAAAATTCTATGTAAACAAAAACTCGTTAACCAGTAAATAGAACACATGTGGAAGATGTTTTTCAATTGCGTCCATTATACGTGTCCCTTTTATAACATTCGAAACATGAAATTTATAACCCAAAATTTCAACAATACCCAAATAGGTTCTATATTGGCAAACTCGAAATATTCGAAACTGAAAAGAATTGACCCGATTGAATATAAGTATCAGAATGCCTAAAATTATATTAAATGATGCCACGTAATATTCACGAGATACTTTTGTAAAAGTAAAAATATATTTGTAGTTATTTATATTTATCTATATTGATTTGAATTATATATATGCAAATTTATATAATTTTATTATATTTAACATATTAAAATTAGTTTATAATCTATTATATGTAATAAATAAACGAAATATAATTTTTTGACTTTTAAGTTTTGACTCTATTTTTTACTTGCGTTCATTTAAATTTTTTAGATATGTGTATATATTAGGAGATATTGTTTTTGAGATGTTATTTTAATTTTATTTTGAATTTTAGTGGCTTAATAGAAAATTAGAAACTATGTTTATGAACAAATTATTTTTAATTTCTTTTTTCTATGAAATTTGTAAAATAATTTTTTTATGAAATTTATAAAATAATTTCATATTTCTCTATTCGATTTATGTAGTTTTGATTATAAGAATTTATAGTAATGAAAGTATGTTAGATGTTATGTATATATTTAGTTATATTTAGAAGATATATATCATATTATTTTTAAATGCTATCCAAATTTTGGATTTAAATTATTTTTATGTATGTCTAATAAATTTTAAACTTTGAAAATTGTTAAATATTATATAAAATATTTTTTCTATTTTTATAGTAAAAATAAAAATATAATTTTGGTTATATTAATATTTTTAAGAAAGTTTATTTAAATTTATTACAAATATTTAACATATTAAAATAAGTTAGTGACTTAATATGTCTTAAACTAATAATTTCGTATAATTTAATATCTTATAATAATAAATATATTAATTTAAGAGATTATAAAGATAATACAGTAAAAACATGTACAATCCAATTTTTTTTGTCACTGTACAATCCAATTTAATACGAGTAACTGAACAGTTGTTGAGAAGTAATTAATGAGTAAAGAAATATTAATTTACTACAAAAACTCAGTAATGTATATGGAAACCACCTGCGACGTGATATGGTTTCCAAGGAATATAATTGTTTATAGAGATAATTACTCAATATGATCCTATAATTAGTAGAATAGTTTTTTTTGATCTATAAATAGTACCAAGATGTGGTTTTGATATGGTTGAAAAGATCTTGATCTCAAGAATCCGTAGCTTCAAACCGTTCGTTGATCGGAGTTCTATTGAAAAAGTTATGATCAGTTTAATGTAAGATGCCGAAAAACCTACATAACATGGAACATAAACTGAGAAACCTACGCAACATAAACTGAGAAACCTACGTAACATAAACTGAGAAACCTACGTAACATAAACTGAGAAACCTACGTAACATAAACTGAGAAACCTACGTAACATAAACTGAGAAACCTACGTAACATAAACTGAGAAACCTACATAACATAAACTGAGAAACCTACGTAACATAAACTGAGAAACCTATGTAACATAAACTGAGAAACCTACATAACATAAACTGAAACCTACATAACATAAACTGAAACCTATATAACATAAACTGAAACCTATATAACATAAACTGAAACCTACACAACGTTATGTAGGTTTTTAGTTTATGTCATTTAGGTTTTTAGTTGATGTTATGTAGGTTTTAAGGTAATTTTTTGTAGGTTTTTGGTGGACTTATTTTCGGGGGCTATAACTCTTCCGTCACTGATCCGTTCATCGTGTTCTTGGTATGGTTGGAAAGTCTCGATCTCAAGAATACGTAGCTTCAAACCGTTCGTTGATCGGAGTTGTATTGAGAAAGTTATGATCATTTTAATGTCAGAGGCTGAAACATTACCTAAAAACCTACGTAACATAAACTGAGAAACCTACGTAACATAAACTGAGAAACCTACGTAACATAAACTGAGAAACCTACGTAACATAAACTGAGAAACCTACGTAACATAAACTGAGAAACCTACGTAACATAAACTGAGAAACCTACGTAACATAAACTGAGAAACCTACGTAACATAAACTGAGAAACCTACGTAACATAAACTGAGAAACCTACGTAACATAAACTGAGAAACCTACGTAACATAAACTGAGAAACCTACGTAACATAAACTAAGAAACCTACATAACATAATGCTGACGTGGAATTATTCATTAATGGCAGTTTCGTAATATTTTTTTTTTCAAAGAATACAGGGGTAAAATAGTATTAAAAACGCAAAAAAACTAGTCTAGTAATTTTAATCTTTTTAGACTATTTTAGTACGACCTAGAATTATAAAAGACTAGTTAAGTAAATCACCCTATAAATGTATTTTCAGAAGCCAACTGGGCAGTTTTAAAGTGGTACAGTTTCAGATGACACACTTGCTATATAATATTAATATTACACGTCTGATTTCCTGAAACTTCGGAGTGGTCTTAGTTGCAAGGAGGCTCTCACAAACTATAATCCACAGATGACACATTTGACTGTTATTCATACATTTTATAGTTAAGAGTAGTCAGAATCAAGTTGTTTGTACTTGCAACTACAGAATTAAAGATCTTATATTGCCACTAATTAGTATCTTACTGACTTTTGCTTTCATACCAAACATTTTTATTCTTCGGTTACACAATACAAAGTCGAAGGTTTCTCCCTAAGAAAAACATGAAAGACAGCTAAAAGCCTGTATGTGCAGCTTTTGTCAAACCTACAAGTGTTTCTTCACAAGGCTAAAACCCGAAAAAAAAATGTCTTTTCAGGATCTGGTGATTGTTTGGGACAACTCAAATGGGTGAGTCAGCTAGAAGTAACGTATGCCACCATCCACACGCCACTTTCCTCAGTCTGCAGCCATCAAGTTGAACTTGTGTAGGAATGTTCCGGTCGATTGTGTCTCCTAGACCCAGCTGTTGAGTAACAAAAGGATGCAAAAAAATAAGATGCTAGTTTCTACAAACACAGTTATAATGAGACATAACCAACCAAACCGAAACAACCAAAACAGGAACAATGTCGTACCTGTCCGTATTTGTTCCATCCCCAGCACAGCAACTGCCCATCGTCTGCATAAAAAATATTGCAGTGCGGATCAGCAAAACTGAGGATGCATTCACCAGTGAGATCTTCGTGAACTAAACTTAAAAGAGGCATCAATATTAGGCATATATCATAGAACACAGTGTTTCATAAACATGTTGTATATTTTAAGGGCGTAGCTTTTTCTCCCTTGAAAGAGAGACTACATTAAAACTGATAACAATATAAAAGGAGACCTGAAGACAAGTTGCAGCATCTCACAAGCTAGAGCTCTTTAGTTTCTTCTCGTTTAAACAACTGAAAACAAATGCCAAGTTGCTAGGGCTCAGTTCGGTTTAGAAAGGTCCCTTACTGCCATTTACATGAAAAGCCATACCTGTCAAAACTACACTATGCCTCGCGCCGCAACTAAGTACTTTGGCATATTTGTTCTCCAAATTCTGGCTATCCAGCAACCTCGGTATCATCTGAAAAAGAATAAAAATGATGCAATATTGAGTCTACCAAATTGCACCAATTCCATACAACTTTTTTGGACTTTCAAAACAAAAAGTGGCTGCTTTCAGAGTATAAAAGATTTTAACCTCAGCATGATCAGTGCCAGTTCCCAGTTGCCCAAATTGGTTTCCACCAAAAGCATACACTTTACCATCATTAGAAATGCAAATAGTATGCCACAATCCAGCTGCTACGCTTTTCATCTGAACACTCTGCACTGATGACACAGCCATGGGCCTTAACTGGTCATTTGAGTTACCATGGCCGCACTAAATGCCAAGAAAATTGCCAAGTTAGTATGAGAATATGCAGAGGCTAAACCAAACGCTTACAAAGTCAAGGATTTCTAAGATGTAAAACATTCACCTGTCCATAGAGTCCCCAGCCAAAAGTTATTAACCCTCCCGTATCTGCAACTAGGAAGTAAGAGCAATCAAGATCAAACAAACCACCAATTTTCACGACCAACTTGAGAAAATACATATATTGCGACATGACTTTGTTTTCCTTTTATAGCAACCCAACTGGATCAGTGCTTTCACAGAGTAACACAGGAGAGAAAGAAAATTGACCTGTAATTGCGGCGCTGTGACGTCCTCCACAAGAAATTGCCTTTATATACCGACCTGGAACTTTTGAAGCATGAGTAGATGTCGTTGCTGTCCCTTGATGTAATACGAAGGATCTTTCTTTCCCAGATCCAGGTGACTCAAGGCAAGGTATTAGATGAGGAGACGACACCATTTTAATCCGGGAACCCAATCCTAATTGACCTTCGCCTCCATATCCCCAACCCCAAATCTGTCCCATATCTGAAACTTCCACAAAAACATGATCATCCTCAAATGTATCTTCAGGCAGCACATAACCTACAAAACTAAATGTTGCAACTACAACGAAGCAGCTTCATCGGCGATTTGTAAAGAAGTCATTTATTTATTCTACTACACCTGACAATGCTAGAGAATGGCGACCACCAGTAGCAACACTGGCGATCCTCACTCCAAGGCCCACACTCACAAGCGAAGGTGTTGTAGCAAAGAAGTCCTCTCCAGATGTAAGGCCTTCTGCTTCTTCTTTGGCAGTTGAAACTCGTCTCCGCTTCATGGGTTCCTCTCCTACCTTTCGGGTCTCATTCTGTAGTGTCGTACCACTGGCTGCATTTGAACCTTGTGATGGTGGACTCACTATCAAAATAGAAAACATACTTTATCAGTCAACGACAACCAAATAACAGCAATACAACCAAGCATATCCCGAACAATCTCACCTAGCTCACTCGAGCCACTCTGCTGCTTTCCAACAGGATCCTTTGACGGTATGCACTCCTTCCAACCCCAAGTAAATGATTCACCAGCCTCTGTAGACACCAACACACAGGTCACGACATAAAAAGACATACTTACAAGAATCACCACTCCATTTCGTGTTTCAGATTGTGCCTTAACACTTCCAATATACAACACTGTAATGTACTAAAGTTAAACTACAGAAGTAAGGCTAACCACTTACCTGTAACAACCGCACAATGCGCCCATCCTGCAGAAGCCTGTACGACTGGAGCCTCTGTGGGAAGAGGAAACGGCTCTGGAGTTCCCTTAAGCAATCGCAATCAAGAAAACACAATAATCGACTCAATTTCGTAACAAGAAGAAACGAAATTCCATCATCTTTTTAAGAACTTTACCCCATGCTTTCCAGAAGCCTCATAGCTCTGTCCCTCATCATCAGATGACCCCCAAGTTATAAGCTTCCCATTCTCTAAAACCCATAAAAAGACAAAATTAGAATATCTAAAAGAACACAGCTTTTGTAAACCCAAGAACAAGTTGTGATCTTTGTTGGTCGATTCCGAATTTACTAAATCTTACCTGAAAGAGCCATAGCGAATCCACAACCTCCACCACATACGTCTTTCCACGAATCTCCACCGTGAACAGCCGCCGGTAACTTGACGGGTACAGGAGAGAGAATTGGGGATTTCTCCGGCGCAGCTCCTGGTAGGTAACCACACATGTAAACTACAGTCTCCTTACATTCCCCAATCGGAACATTTCCTCCATTGTTTCCATTCATTGCAAAGCCACAATCACCATAAAACACACACACACAAATCCAAGAAAATCAAAAACCCTAGCGACACAATTTAGTATCCGTCAGTTGATCTGCAATCTTTCACTTTCACGGCCAAACTGCGTTCTCAATACAAAAGAAAATGTTGAAACGGAAAAACAAAGGGAACGAGTTGACCCAGTGAGAACAAAAAAACAAAAAATGAGAGAAGAATCGATTACGAGAACTAAGGTTGTGCCACCTCGGATGCCATGTCATCTATCACACACGTGGCATGATCTTGGCCGCATACATTTTTAAAGCTTTTTTAGTATAATGTCGAGAAGTTTCTGGAAGCTAAAGACCATCCTCAAGTTCGAAGGAGGCCTTTTCTCCACTAACTGACGCGTGGTTCTTGCGCTTATCAGCTTCCATTATTAACTCATTTTTATTATTTTCTTAATGAGACCGAGAAAATGTTGAAAGACTTAGGAAAAAAAGATTGATTTTAACGAGACTTGTGAAATAGAGATCAATGGTTGCTTTGTTTATAGATGCCTCTTTACTTCTCCAATTGCATAGTTTGAGGTTTAAGACACCTGAGACAAAATTGGAGAAGTTATAGCGATTGGCTTTCAAATTCTTTCGTCTTTGCAATGTTTCTCAGTTTGTCCCATTTTCTTGGTCCTAAATAAATAGTTTATATTATTCCAATGATATCTTCTTAATTATCTATCAGCGGTTTTTGGACATTATGTAGTGGCTTTTAGATTACCTTCATTGTCCTAGAAATAAATAATATCTCCATTTGAGATGGAAGGTCTTTATTCTGCAGATTTGGATTCATTGTGGCATGGTTATTCATTATCTCAAAATCTCAATCATCTCAATATCTATCACTAAATGAAGGACTTGACACAGAAACCATTATAAATAGTTTGAGTAAACAGTGATCATGGAAAACAGCACATGATATTATGAGAAGATATCAAAAAACGAAAAAGAAAATAGTCACTGAAAGTTGCACTAATTTGGTTTTTAAAAATTACTAATATCTGGATTACCTACATAACTAACTAATCGAAATTCTGGCTGGCGATGATATATACCATATGAAACTCGTCATCAGAACAAACAATCACAGCTAAAAAAGAATGAATGATTGGTGAACAACAAACAAACTCAAAAAGCTAATTCAATCAAAGCCACGCATATACAGGTGTTAACTACAGACTCGGGTAATATTTTCAATCAATTAAGCGAAGGGAGAGAGGTGAGAATAAAGGTGGAAAATTTACATAGGTAGAAAGAAAAGGAGAGAAAGGGAAGTACTTGGGTCTCTTATAGTGCCCTGGACAAAGTAATCCTTACAGATCGGAGAAGATCGACGAGCCATAAACCCAAAAATCCTCCGGCACCGGTTACACAAACCTTTCCTTCTGCACAACCCCACTTTGCAAAATCAACGAAGACGACCTACAAAGTCAAAGACCATTACACCAAAATTAAAATGACTTCAAATTTGAAGAAACCTTCAAGCTTTTATTAAAATTTGAACTTGAAGAAACATACACTTAAGTCTGAAATTACAATAGTCCCATTGATGCCTCTTCTAGTGTCTGTGAACCCTAATTCGATTCCGATTCATACGAAGAAGCTTAACGATCTAAACGATGAGTTGTATGTTGTTTTAGATGACTTGTATTAATCAACTAATCTGATTGGTTCTTGCAAGAAGAGAGGGAGCTTAGGTGTCATCACCAAAAAACTCAAAAATGCCACGTGTCTTTCGAAAGACATAGTCTACTTTTATATATATAATTAGTCCAAATATATAAAATTATTTTTTTTGTTTTTATTTATTTATTAATAAACTAGATGAACTGACAAAATTATATTTTTTATAAATATTTAAATTATTAGAAAATCGAATAGTAAATTATATTTATGTTAAACATGTACATATATATATGTGTGTTTGTTATTCTTTTTTCATTATGTATATGTGTTTGTTTATTATAATTAGTTTAAGACCTTTCAGATTTTTTATTATCAAACCAAATTTGAGTACACTCATAATTATTAAAAATAATTATGATATTTGAAATAAATTAGTTAAATTAGAAAAAATAATATATGAATAAATTATAAATTAATTAGAATTGTGGGATATTATAGACACATATATAAATATCTCGAAATAATTAATTGTTTGGAAAGTGAATCCATTCTTGACTTTCTCTTTAACTATCTCAATATGTTTTTTTCCAAAAAAAAGTAATCATAAGCTCTCTGCATAAAGTAAAATATAAATTTTGTACCATTAAATAGTTTACAAATAATAAAACGTTTAAAAAATAATATAATAAGAACTTACTCAGTATTTCTAAGACTAATTTTTATTCGTTGAGTTGGTTTTCCATTCATTTCAGTAACTTCGATATTGCTAACACGAACCAATTGTCTGATATATCTATAAAAAAAACAAAATTATTAACAATTATAATAATAAATTGAAATATAATATTAAAAAATAAAAATACAATTTACCTATAAGATATATATCTTCAAGACGCCTATCAAGTGATTCATGATAATTTACAAATTTTAATCCCATTTGGGAGATGATCAGTTGAATTAACCAATGTTGTGTATATAAAGGAGACTTTTTACTTATGAGTAGAAATACGGTAAGATCCGTTTTCAAGACAAACATATAGGGTTGTAATGATCTTAATACTTCCCTGCTCAAGAAGATTCACAAATTTAGAAATCAGTTCTTTCTTCACATTACAACGAACTTTACCACCTTACGAAAAATATGAATTAATTAGAAAGTATTCCTAATCATTATAAGGGTATGCAAATAGGTAAATCATTAGTTACATACCTTAGAATTATAAAGAATCATATTATGTTTGACCAAATTTCTTAGTGTATATTTTCCAGAACTTGAGAATCTTAACTTTAATTCTCCAGCTTTGTTTGCAGGGTTTTAATGAAATTTTTTTAGAGAAATACATGATTAAAGGCAAAAAAAGTCGAGAGAAAAAGAAGATTGAGAATTGTTGAAAATTGTTGGTGTTAAGATAATTGTATTAAAAATGGAGGAGATACATCATGGAAAAATAAAAAAGAACAACAACAGCAAGTAAGGAAATGAACAACAAAGAGAATAAAGAGGAGGGGATACAAGAAAGAGGATACAATTAGACTAAGCCTTTAGGAAATGAGATCGAATTTGGGGATTGGAAGCCTGTGATGTACTGCATTTTTATCGGTTTTTAACCCACATTTTCATTGGTTTTTCGAGTTTTTGTTAGTCTTTTAGAGTCTTTTCAGGTACAATACGAGTTAGGATGAAACTAAGGACTCAAAGCATGGATTGGAGCAAAAAGGAACAATTATGGCGTTTTCAGATGCTCAGATCGATCGGTCCTCACGTAAATTGATCGATCCTGATATTACCAGAAGATGCGTACGATATGAAGATCAACAAATACTTCTTAAAGTCATTTTGAACCGAAGATTGATCGATCCACCTCTGGATCGATCAGTCCAACATTACGAAGAAATCTACGGACGATCTGAGGAACGACATGCGAGATTCAAGACCGACTATTTCATAGTAGATCGATCGGTCTGAAATCAGATAGATCGATCCATGAGTCTGCGCGAGAAATTATAACTTTTCTTATTTTGTATCAAACGCGTTTTAGACCTTTTTAATTAGGGTTTTCAACAATTTTTAGGGACAGTTTTACTTTTCAAGAAGCTAATTTTGAGCTTTGGATTCTTGTAATCTTTTGGGAGAAAATTTCATCTTACACTTTCTAAGAAAAATTCCAAACCCTTTTATTATTCGTTGCAATATAATTATGTTTTCTATCATATCTATTGCTTTATCTTCCTTGATTATGTATGAGTAGTTTCATAATCAGGTTTAGGTTTTTCTATAGATTTAGGGAATCAATAAATTAGGAAAAAATATGCTTGATTTTGAGTGTTCTCCATCTACTGCTGAGTTTAATGCTTAGGTTAGCTTGATCACATAGCTTATGATGATAGGTTGTTTAACTCACCAAAAGTGCATGTTAAATGCTTAAATTAGCTTAGATGAGCAATTAGTCCTTAATAAACGAAAGCTAATGTTAAGGCTAATTGTGGACTTATCAGACCTAATCGATAATGCGTATTTAGATCTCTAGGACCAAACGACAATTTAGGTTTCTAGGTTGCTAGATGCAGTAGTCGACGCCACGAGTGGGTTTGCTAAACATTTATGTCTGTGGAGAATTGGTTATGTTTGTACCGTGAATAGTTTCCTGATTTCGATTCCTTGTTTCGTGATGATTCCCTGTGCTTGATGCTTTTATTATTGAATTCAATAACCGTTAATTGCTTTAAGTTGTTAGTCACAATCACCACTTCATTGAATTATCTTAGCTTGAATTTGATTTAGAAATTGATAATCCAATACTTAGAGCAACAAACAAGAAATAAACGATGAGAAACTAGATTCCTAAGGAGTGGGAATTATGGACTAGTGCATCACTCAAACCAACTAAGTTGCTTAACAAAACTTAAACAGAGCGAGACTCTAAGCAGTAAGTTCACACAACATTGAATCCACTCTCGCGGCAAATAAACTAAGCGAAGCTATCAACAGACCTTGTCATCACATGTGTTTAATAACTTAACTGGCACGAAGAATCAACGTACTCAAGCCGATTCACATCTTAAACAATTGATCTCGCGAGCTAAGAGTGTGAATCTCTGAAGTTGGTTCGATCAGATATTCCATCGAACACATACTGGGTGCTAAAACGTCTAAGAACATATTTAGTTGATCAAGGTGAAATAAACGTTAACAACACCAAAACAGAAGAGAGCTATTGTAATCTTAAGAAACCTAGAAAATCCAAGATCCATACTAGTCTAACCCATCCTCAAGAATCCTAAGCGAACTACTTAGAAATCATGGAGTAAACAGAAACAACAGAAATCACAGCAGGCAACATCAACAGTGACCTCGAAAGGAAATAATGAACAAGATTTAAAGGAAATGAAATTTGCATTTGAAAAACATAAACAGAAAGTTTGTTCTCGAATTTTACAAGTGAAAATGGTGGTTACACAAAAGAAGCAAAAAAACATAACTCAGCCCATCTACAACGGCTCATCGAGTGGTTGAATCTGGCTTCAATTTGGCCCATCTGCTGAAGTGGCCCGTAAGATAAAAGTTGGTACCAGAGTCCACTCAAACAGATACTCGAGTGGAATGATCGTTGTGCATGGTGCAGTGAAGACTCGACCTTGAGCTCGAGTTAAGCGTACACTCGATCAAAGGCTCGACTACGAGCTCAAGTTGAGCATTCACTCGACCAAGCGCTCGAGTGGAATGATTGAGCTGCAAACAAATTGTTCATCCATTGCTCCCTTAGCTGCGTCCACAATGCTCTGTTTTGTGCTCTCAAAGTACGCGAAAACTCCTTCAATGCAATATGTATGCAATGCAAATGCAAAGTATGCAAATGAAACTATTGGGACTCTAAAACAGATGCAAATGTTATGAAATGCATGCAAATTACACTAAATGAGACACCTAAAACTAGTTAAAATGCATACATATCAACTCCCCCAAACTTATTCTTTACTTGCCCTCAAGCAAACACAGAAGAACAAGCCAGGAGAAGAGGTTGCATAGCAGGAACTCAAAACCAAAGCAAGTTGATCCAAATGCTAAACTCTCTGTCATGTTTTGATTATCTAGGATGCAATACTAACAAGCCCTACTCCAAAAACATTAGCCATGCTCATCACAGTTCAATCCAAGTCCAATCTCAACCTATAAATGCCTTCAAATAAACCACTCCTTTTAACATTCATTCATTTCAAACCGTGAATCAAGCTATGCATATCCTAAAAACTTGTTTGGCTAAAGGAATGGTCTAAGAGATTAAAGTTATCTCTTTCATATATGTGGCTCAGTCAAGTCTTGCACAAGGATCACTCAAAAATGGAATAAGCTTTAACATAATACTAAAGGTGAGAGCCAATAGATGCATACAGAAACAAGGCTTCATCTACCCAATGCACCCAAGTCGAGCTCAAACCTATTCATTCTAACCCCAGAAACTGATCCTAATTCTACCCTTTTAATCAAAAAGGCTTTTCTTTCTTTCAGCCACAACACATCTTATGATAAACATCCCAAGCTTTTCCATTGTCAATCTAAGGAGAGGGGTTTCTTAATAAAATACTTCTAGCGGTTTTGGATCATAAAACATTACAGCTCTGATTCCTTTTTTCTATTTTAATTCATAAGACATTCTAGACTTTTGTCTATCTTTCCTTTTATTTTCTTAGAACCCTTTTTCACATTTTCATTTCCCAAAAACTTTACTATAACATATAAACACTCTTCTGCTCTTTCTCCCCTTAGACTTTTTCACTTAGATCTTTACTCTTTTGTTTTCTTCATTCCTTTCCCATCCAAAACAAATAAACTTTCCATACCCAGAATCAAAACCACCTAGGCCTCATCTGGTTCAAAAATCATGAACCAGCATCTACATGAAGCCTTGTTCCTGTCGGCGCTCACCTAACATTTTATGCCAAGATTAAACCGAAAAACAAACTTCACAATCACACAATAAACAATGTATGGTTCGAAAGGAGGTAAAGGTCATGGTGGGAGTATACTTGGATTAACAATAGATGCAGATGGTTAAAGGAGATCCAAGTATTTTGTAATCCACAAGTTCAGACTGAATGTATAGACTTGATAATTAAGCATCCGTTTTAGGTTCTCACTTAGCAAGGAATGACATTTAATCACAGCAAATTTCAGCTAAGATATGAAGCTTGAACTATGAACATTCTGTTTTTGTATAATGAATTTTCAAAAAAAATCAAATTTATATGGTTTTTCTATGGCTTAAATGATATGATATGCATGCAAACTTGAGTGCAAAAATTTGAAACTAAGAACACAGAAAACATAGTTAGACACCTCTAAAACCATCCCACAAACTTAGATCACACAGTCCCTTGTGTGGATAAAAGCTTGAAAGAGGATCCTAGACCAGCAAAAAAATGAACTATGGAATGATATATACAAGAGGAATGTAGAATTGGTACCTCACCGGAACAGGGACCACCCTACTGGATCAACATCCATATTGTTACTGTGGGGTTGTGGCTTCTGTTATTATTCCAACGGGAGAGTATAGAAGTGTGATGTTGATCCCAGTGGGTCCAGAAAGTTTACTTTAGCGTGTGGTTGGAAAACTTGAGGTTGAACTGCACTGTCCTCTTTTTGCGGCGTGGCGCTTATACTTCTCCGTTGTCGAGATCGACTCGATGATCTCCTTCGAGGTGGTGGTTTAGGACTCGGCTTGTTGTGTAGCTCAGAAGTCAGTTCAGCAACATAGTTGTAGTATTCTCTACCCAACTCGGCCTATGTGCTCTGGCTGAGAAATCGAGTTAAGGTCGAAGTGGTGGGATTGTTGCGTTGTATCGTGTTGCTGTAGTGACGGCATGGGTCTGCGCATATGTGAAGATGCTCTGCGAGGTTGTTCTGATGTGGAGCTCCTTCTGATTTCTCATGAGGTTGATGTGGACCGTCTGAGACGTGGTGGAGTTGGTCCTATGAAGTTTTGGGGAGTTAAATCTCTCTCTTTTCGAGAGTTGGAGCCGAATGTGAGGGAGCTAAATCTATTCACCAGGTTGGCTAGTTAGTTGTCCTGCAACTTGCAATATCTTTGTAGTAGACCAATGTGTTTATGAGCTGATTTCACTCCCTTGGTCATCCGCGGGGCTATGTATTCATCAAACACTCTAGTGCTTCGTCATCCGTAGTTGTTGGCTCTCGTACCTGCTCCTGAAGGTTTGCTTGGGCTCGTTCTTCATAGAGTAACACTACCGGGGGTATGAATGTGACGTTACCCATAATCCCGACTGTAGTATGATCCACATTCAGACATATTATCTTCGATTTGGCATATGAAGACGGGGGAGTGAACTTGTATAACCAGGATCCTCCTCGCGGTGCTTTTTCTAAGAACTGAATCTGCTAAAGGTATGTTGTGTCAATCCAGTATGGAGGGATCGCTTTCGTTTTGACTGTCATATCACACGCTTCGAGTATTCTCATTATGATCCCACCAACGTGAATAATTCCCTTTTTATTGTTTTTCAGCCTTTACACCCATGCTCTGTAAGTAAACAGTTTTTTTATGAGAGATTTTGTGAACCCTACGCCGTTCAGTTCTCCCACAAACTTCCTTCCTTAGTCAGCATAATGATTGAGGACCTTTTTGAGCCCTTCGCTGATCATCACGAGTTCTGTTATCCGCACATTCCTCAACTCATTTCTAGAAAAGCATGTGCAAGAAATCACCTTGTGAAAGTACCAAATTGCGAGATTCCTAATTTTAGTACATTTACTGCCATATGGGACATACGAGTCAGGACCCACTATTAACTGCCACAGATAAGCTAACTCTTTGCTTTCGAACTCGACATCTAGTCCCGCATAGGTTGGGAGTTCAAAATGCTCTTCGAACTAGTTTGCCATGATAGAACACTTTACGTTGTTCACTTCGAAAGTCAGGACCCCAAATCCACCTTTTCTTTTCAGTCTCTCTTCCCCGACAGAATACTCGTACAATTCAATAGAAGCGAGGAATTGGAGAGTTTTCGATCTGTGACATCCCCGGGCGTTGGACGTGAACTGTGTTAACCCGTACGTCCGCAACATAAGGTCGACATCCTTAGCAATGCCAAGCTTCACCATTGTTTCCCTAAGAAGGTACCTCGTTCCCTTCACCTTCATTTGTCGAAAAGGCTGCATTGCTTCTCTGTAGCTCACTTTCCGCGGTTCTCCCTCACCGTCGAAATTGTCAACACTATCATCTCCTTCACCAAAACTTTCATAATCTTCCAACATCTCCTTATCCTCTGGGTCTTTTCTAACTGTTTTCCCCATAAAGATTTCTTTTCTCCTTTGCATTAAGTCCGAGACCGAATCATCATCTTAAACGTTTATTGGAGAACCTTCAGCCATAGAACATGTCAACCTTCGCTTTGAAGAAGTTCCGCCTGATCTCCTCATTCTGCTCTTAACTTGCTAAAATTGTTTTCAACTCTGCACATGGTCTATACTTCACTACTCAAACTTCTCAATGCTTCACCCAAGAACTTCAACTCGGTGCCATTTTCTCCATTCCCTAGCTTGAGTCGCTCGCTGTGCAGAAAAAAATCAACTTGGCTCGATTTTAACTCGGATTCATGGCTTGAGCTTAGCTTCATAGTGGTGGTGGCTCAACGGCGGTTAATCGACTGGCGGCTCGAGTTACACTTCCAAAATTCACTAGATCCTCAACTTGGCTAGCTTGACTCGAGTAGCTTCAATAGTTCTCAACAGCCACTCGGCTAGAAGACTCGAGTGATGACTCGAGTGTGCTTATGCTTTCACTTACGTTCCTCCCAGTTTCACACCCAACACAACAGATTTACTTCGTGCATACAAAACACCCAACACTACGAATTTGTTCCTTCTTGACTCGACGGTGATTGACTCGACTGTGTCGCTCGAGTGTGAGTTTCAATTCGTTGGCGGAGGCTGAACTCGAGCATGAGCTCCAGTATACGGCGGCGGCTTTAACTCGGTTTTGTTTCTCGAGTTGATGGTGGTGCTCGATTTGAACAAAAATTCTGCAAAGGAGACACAAATGTTTTGCCGAAAACAATGAAGAACAAGTGAATGGGGCTATGAAAGAGATAATGTTATGTCCGTGAGTGAGTGCAGAATGAGATGAGTGTTGATTCTAAGGACAAATGCATGTGCTCAGGTGTGAGTGAAAACATAGTGAAGTGACTGAAAATTATAAAGCAAAACAAGACAAATGCATGTGCTGTAACAAACATGAAGGGGGCCCCCTAGCTTCTTCTTTTTCGTTGGGTAAAAGATTGGTGGATGCAGGAGGAAAAGAAAAGATCAGTTTATTTTTCATTTTATTGCCAAACACGTGGGGTCATCTCCCTTTAAAATATTGCACGAGTTGCAGTGGGAGAATTTTGTTTATAAGTAATGCATATGAGCAAGCTATGTGCACAAAGACATCAATCAAGTCAACCTTATACATTTCTAAGACTAGCTAAAACGTGTGGCCCCCTGTATAATTAAATTCCTACTCATGACATTGCCAAAAATAATATGTATGCACAAGGAGCAAACAAAAAGCAAGAGAAGTATCTACTCAACTAAATGGGGTAATATTAAGGATACTGCGAGAATCTGGTGGATTTTTGCCATGTACCCATTTAAATTTTTTTTTGACTCGACGTGACAAGTCGAGTTGGCACATTATCCACCAGATTAAAATTTGTACCCGTTTTTCTATTTAGCGGGCTGGTCAACTCGATGCAGTTGCTTGAGTCAATGTTCAGACCACCAGATTATCCACTGAGTCTTTTCTGAAATGTTGGGTGATGTGGTAAAAAATTTCATGGCATGTTTGTTGGGGTTCAACCTTCTCTAGTTACTGCTGAAACCACTAATTTAAAATACATCACCCCTAGACCACTCTGCAGATTCATGAAATTCAGAAGCAAAACCAAAGAAACAAAAAAAAAAAATTCTTTTTTTAACAAAAATAACGTAATTAAGATATTTATAAGGATACCATGAGATTGCCTTCCAACTACGCTTGTTTAGAGTCATTGAGCTTGACTTTTCACTTTCATCAGAGGTGGGGCGATTCATCGAGAGAAACAGAGGTTCTCTCAGGAATGGTCTCATCAACTAGGTAAGGCCTAAGCCTTTGCCCATTCACAGTGAACTCTTCACCATCTTTGTTGATCAAAGTAATGGCTCCATAGGGTAAAAATTTCTTGACTCAGAATGGACCAGACCATCTTGACTTTAACTTTCTAGGGAACAACTTAAGCCTCGAGTTAAACTGAAGCACTTGATCACCAGCTGTGATCCACTTAGGTGCAATCTTCTATCATGAAAAGCTTTAGTTCTTTCCTTGTAAATTTTTTGAGCTCTCATAGGCTTCAAGTCTGATCTCCTCTAGCTCATGTAGATCCATAAGCCTTTTCTCATGAGTAGTCTTGAGATCAAAATTTAGAAACTTCATTGCCCACAACGCTTTGTACTCTATCTCAACTTGGCAAATGGCATGACTTCCCGTACAACAGCTGAAACTGAGTTCTTTCAATCGGAGTTTTGTGAGATGTTCTTTAAGCCCACAGTGTGTCATCCAACTTGACTACCTAATCTCGGTTTGAAACTCCCACAACTCTGGCTAGAATGGCTCTGATATGCTTGTTTAAGACTTCCACTTGGCCACTTGTCTGTGGATGATAAGTTGTAACTACCTTATGTTTAACTCCATGTTTCTTCAGCAGATTCTCAAACAGCTTGTTAATGAAGTGGGAACCTCCATCACTTATTACCACCCTAGGCACTCCAAATATGGGGAAAATGATGCTTTTAAATTTTTTTAATCACAACCTTAGCATCATTAGTGAGACATGTTACAACTTCAACCCACTTGGAAACATAGTCCACTGCTACGAGAATGTAGCAGTTTCCATGAGATAGTGGGTTGAATGGTCCCATGAAGTAAATTCCTCAGCAGTCAAATATTTCAACCTCTAGAACTGGATTTTGTGGCTTTTCATTATGTTTGCTAATGTTCCCTATTCTTTGACACAGATCACATTTGGAGATAAAAGCTTGAGTATCTTTAAACACAGTTGACCACCATAAACCAGATTGTAGAATTTTTTGAACCGTCTTGAATGTGGCAAAGTGACCACCATATGCGGACCCATGATAATGCTCCAAGACACCCTGAACCTCTTCCTCTACAATGCACCTTCTAAACAAACCATCAGATCCCTTCTTATAAAGATAAGGTTCATCCCAGAAGTAGTGATTCACATCTCTGAAGAATTTTTTCCTCTGATAGGAATCCAAACTCTTAGGCGCTTTACCAACAATGAGGTTGGTACCAAATCTGCATACCAAGGTAGAGTAGCTCTAGTGAGCTTACTGCTATGAAGGTCATGAGCTGCTCCTCTAGCATTGAATCATCAATAGAGATCGAGTCATCTATCATCATTCGTGAAAGGTGATCAGCTACACTGTTCTCAACCCCAGGTTTGTCTATTACTTCCATGTCAAACTCTTGGAGCAGCAGAATCCACCTTAACAACCTTGGCTTGGCATCCTTCTTCTTCATTAAGTACTTCAGAGCAACAAGATCAGTATACGCAATTACCTTAGATCCAACTAAGTATGACCTAAACTTTTCGAATGCAAATACTACTACAAGTAGTTCGTTCTCAATGGTTGCATACTTGATTTGAGCATCATCAAGTGATCTGTTGGCATAATAGATCACGTTCAACTTCTTGTCTTTCCTCTGACCCAGAAGTGCTGCCACAGCAAAATCACTAGCGTCACACATAATCTCAAATGGGAGAGTCCAATCTGGAGCCTAGACTATTAGAGCAGACATAAAATCTGCTTTAATCTCCAAAAACGCCTCAAGATAGTCCGAGTCAAAGTTGAACTCGACTTCTTTGCATAGTAGGCGAGTCAACGGTCTTGCAATTTTCGAGAAATCTTTGATAAACCTCATGTAGAACCCAACATGACCCAAAAAGCTTAACTGTCTTAGGAGGCTGCAGCTGAACCATGACTTCAATTTTAGCTTGATCAACCTCAATACCCCTTTTCTAAAATCTTGTGACCCAAAACAATTCCTTTCTTGACTATGAAGTGACATTTCTCCCAATTCACCATAAGATTTGTTTTCACGAACCTGTTATGTACCCTGCACAAATTTGACAAACAAGAGGATAATGAAGAGCCATAGACAGAGAAATCGTCCATGAAGACTTCAACCATCTCCTCAATCAGATCTGAAAATATAGACGTCATGCTGCTTTGCAAAGTAGCAGACGCATTACACAAACCGAATGGTATTTTCCTATATGCAAATGTACCATATGGACAGGTGAATATCGTTTTTTCTTGGTTATTTGGGTGTATAGAGATTTGGAAAAATCTACTATACCCATCTAAGAAGCAGTAGTATGGGTGATTAGCTAACCGCTCTACCATTAGGGTTCAATCTCCTTTGAGGCTCAATGCTTTAATGTGATTCGTTTTTGAGATGAATCCTATGAGTGCAAACCTAGGTGATATGCCTCTAATGTCATCTAGAGAATATCCTATGGCTTTTCTAAACTTTTTCACTTCAGTCAATAGCATGCTCAACTCATCATCATTCAGAGCATCATTGAGAATCACAGGATAAGTGGAGTTAGGACCCAAGAAAACGTACCTTAGCCTTGAAGGAAGCGGTTTCATTTCCACTTTGGGTGCCTTGAGCTCTGACTAGTCATCATTGACTGCAGGAGTGGTGCATTCAAGCACTTGCAGCTCGAATCTTGTGGTCAAGTCTAGCGCAGATACTGTCAAATCTTGGCTCACTACTTTAACCTCATAACTCGTTTCAACTAACTCTTCAATCACAACTGAACTCTTAACCGACATGTGAGCATCTAGAAGTTTCCCATAACACTCAACTTCCATACTCAAGTATCCATCCAGAGTTGGCTTAGGCAAAGCGATTTGCAGTTCATCTTCCGCTGCCAACTCCTCCATATTGATCAAGATGAATAAAGAATAAAGTTTCAATAAAGTCAACAGAAGGTCAATAAAGTTAACGGTCGGGTTTTCATGTACCGCGGTAAGGCATCGGGTCGAGAGGCACTGACCGCAGGTCGAGAAAACGTATACCGCATGTGTGGTCAACAGACGCTAGAAAAAGTCAACGGTTGGATCATGTACCACGTGTTGTAGATGGGTCGAGGATTGGGTACCGCAGGCCGAGACACGCATGTACCGCGGGAAGCAGATGGGTCGAGCTCAGCACGGGAAGAATGTTCACGTACCGCAGGACGTGAAACATGTACCGAGGGCGAGCCTTCACGTACTGCGGGTTGAGAAAACAAGTACCGCGGTACGGTCAACAGACGGTCAATGGCCGGGTCAACGATCACAGAAAAAGTCAATGATTTGAATAATGAAGAGTTGGCTTTCTAATGATGAAGAGATTTGTTCCAAGTGTCTAGTTGAATCCTAAGTAGAGGCACATGAACGTTGAATCTGTTGAAGACATGTGACTTTTTTTCTTTTGCCAAGACCGAGAAGAAAGTGACATGAAGGCTTGGGTCAAAATCATCTTGGGATCTCCACTTGTCTCTCTCATCCTTGAAGACCAACAAGGGTTGCGGCTGAGACTTATAGCCATTACACACATATTGTCTCTCTATAAAAAGGCTTGTAAGACAACAAATGTATGTAGAAATCATGAAATTTAAAAATTAATTCTCTTCCTCTCTTATTCTCTCGGTTCTCTCTCTCTCTCTCTCTCTCTCTCTCTCTCTCTCTCTCTCTTTCTCTCAATATTTCTGCAAGTATCTTCTTCAAATTCTAACATGGTATCAGAGCAAAAGATCACATTATACTCATTCTCTCTTCAGTTCTAACTTCATCACTTCATTCTCGTTCTTTTCATTTGAACAAATCTTTATTCTCTTCTCAAGATCTCTTTTATCCGTTGGGTAATAGCATCCTTGGTGAGTAAAGATGGAAAGCTTCAAACTACTTGGTGTCCATGTGATTCTCAAGGGTCTAAACTATCTCTTATGGTCAAGGAATGTGAAGACCATTCTTTGCGGACGTGGGTTATGGGAACATGTTGAACTTGGAGCCGCACCAAACCAAGTCACGAGTGTGGATGACAACCAAGTGGTGGTTTCCGGTGACAACAACAAATGGTTTCAAGAAGACCAAGTTGTGATGGCCATCATTCAAAGCTCCCTAGATTCGCCGATTCACGAGTCCTACTCATATTGTGACACGACCAAAGAACTTTGGGAGACTCTTAAGAAGGTTTTTGGTAAAATCTCAAACTTCACACGGGTTTTTGAAGTGCAAAAGGTCATTAATACACTCAGTCAAGATGACATTGAATTCACATCGCACTATGAGAAATGGTGTGCTTTATGAGCCGAGCTCGAGATGTTGCGGCCAATCACAACAGACCCGGAGATACTCAACAAAAGGCGTGAAGAAGATTGTGTCTTTAGCCTTCTTCTCACACTACGTCCGAGGTACAATAACCTCATAGTACATATACTCAGGGATGATAAACTCTCGGATCTTGATGAGGTATGTGCTCGGATTCAAAAAGAAAAAGGAAGCCTTGGTCTCTTTGGTGGCGTATGAGAGCTTGCTGTGGCATACAAAGGTGTGTATAAACCAACAGATAGGAGAAGCTTAATGTGTGACCACTGCAAGAAGAAGGGACACATCAAAAAAAAATGTTGAATTCTACACCCGCATCTTAAGCCTAGCAAATTCAAAGACCATCCTCGGGCCAATAATATCAAGCCGGCTGATGAAGCTAGTCAATCCGAACAAACTTTCAACGGACCTACACCAATGGAAGTGGACACCAGACTTGCTCATACTGCGACTATTCAAGAAGCAGAGAGACGTCTCAACCCTGATTCCCTCATCAAGTCACTTACACAACTCAAAGAATCCGGTAACACTTTACTTACAATTCAAGCTCCAAAACCCTTAGTTGTGGATTCAGGTGCATCTCACCATATGATATGTGACCCGAGTCTTATACACAACATTAAACCGGTTGTTGGCGACGTAATTGTTGCAAATGGCCAAAAGTTTCCTTTGAAGGGTATTGGAGGCTTAAAAATATTTAAGAAGA
Organism: Lepidium didymum; assembly: GCA_963920545.1. Lineage (NCBI taxonomy): Eukaryota > Viridiplantae > Streptophyta > Magnoliopsida > Brassicales > Brassicaceae > Lepidium > Lepidium didymum. Next base: position 5,111,137 of record OY986988.1, read on the forward strand.
ATAGTAAAGCCTTTTATCTTCTGAAATTTACATCAAACTTTTTGTCGGTCCATAAAACCACTAATGATTTAAATTGCAATGCTATCTTTAGTCCTAATGATGTAAAGTTTCAGGATATTGAGACCGGCTCAATCCTTGGACGTGGCATGAATCAAGGAGGACTTTATGTGCTTGAAGACACAAAGAAATCTTCTACTCTATCCAATACTTTAAATTTCGTAGTTGCAAGTAGTTTCAATGTTATATGGCATGCTAGATTAGGCCATCTGCATAGTAGAGCTTTTAAATTAATGTTGCAAAGTAGTTCCTTTAACAATCTTGAATGTGAAGCATGTATTCTTGGTAAACATTGTAAGACCGTATTTCCCTAATCAACTTCAAATTTTATGAAAAATGTTTTGAATTGGTTCATTCGGATGTATGGTCCTCACCGGGCTTATCTAGAGATAATCAAAAATATTTTGTGACATTCATAGATGAGAAATCAAAATTTACTTGGCTAACTCTTTTACCATCAAAAGATCGAGTTTATGATGCATTTGTCAACTTTCACACATATGTAACTAACCATTACAATTCTAATGTGAAAAGCTTGCGATCGGATAATGGTGGATAGTACATGAGTCAAAGGTTTAAAGAATACCTAGAAAAGAATGGAATAGAGCACCAAACAAGCTGTCCTTACACACCACAACAAAATGGTGTGGCGGAAATGAAGAATCATCATCTAATGGAGGTGGCTAGATCAATGATGTTTCACACGAGTGTACCTAAAAGATTCTGGAATGATGCCGTGATGACAGCATGCTATCTAATCAACCGAACCCCAACAAAAATTCTTAAAGATAAATCACCATTTGAGGTACTAAATAACACAAAACCATCGTTTGATCACTTACGAGTCTTTGGGTGTGTTTGCTATGTGTTAGTACCAGGAGAACTTAGGGACAAGTTGGATGAGAAAAGTACAAGATGTATGTTCATTGGCTACTCCACAACTCAAAAAGGCTACAAGTGTTACAATCCGGCTATAAGAAGGGTCATGATTTCAAGAGATGTTAAATTCATTGAAAGCAAAGGTTATCATGATGTGGAAAATTGGAATGAACTCAAAGACTTAGCCTATAATCCATCAGATAGGGCTGAAAGCCTTAAATACATAATAGAAGGTCTCCAGAATGGTGGCTCGGCGGATGAGAAAACTGATGGGTCCGATCAAGATCCAGACGTACCACAAGATCAATCCAGACATACAGATGACAAAACGGCTGAACGATTCGAACGCACAACTGACCAATCCAGACATATGGATGAACAATTCGGCCAAACGGGCAATCCAGACAAAGTCATGGTGATCCGGCAGTGGAACCTATTTCACAAGAACCTGATAAAATTGGTGATCCCAACAATGACACACCAATTCCTCCATTAAGACGAAGTACTAGACTACAACAAAGCCTTGTCCCTAATGATGACACACCACTCTCACCCTTAAGACAAAGTACTAGACTACGACAACAAAGCTATGTCTTCTACAACAACAAAGCTGTGACTCATTCTATTCAAGCGGTTTGTTCTCTCGCCCTTTTGCCATATGAACATCAATCATTTCTTGGCAAAATTGATCTTGAACAGATACCTAAGAGTTATGATGAGGCCAAAGAACACAGTGTGGCGAGACGCGGTTAGTGATGAAAAAGAAGCCATGGAACGCAATCGTACGTGGGATAAGGCGGATTTACCACCCGGGAAGAAGGCGGTCACGTCTCGCTGGATATTTACCATTAAATACAAGAGTAATGGTGACATAGAACGGCACAAGGGACGCTTGGTTGCACGAGGCTTCACCCAAACATACGGCGAAGACTATACCGATACGTTTGCACCCGTAGCAAAGCTACATACGATACGTGTTGTGCTGTCTTCGGCTACTAACCTTGAGTGAGATCTATGGTAGATGGATGTCAAGAATGCCTTCCTTCAAGGTGAGCTTGAGGATGAAGTCTACATGTATCCACCTCCGGGCCTTGAAAGTATGGTACAACCGGGAAAAGTTCTCCGCGTTAGGAAAGCTATATACGGACTCAAACAATCACCGTGAGCGTGGTACCACAAGCTGAGCGCCACACTTAAAGAAAGAGGGTTCACCAAGTCGGAAGCTGATCATACTCTATTCACATCACATGGACCAAATGGTATGATTGTAGTCCTCATTTATGTGGATGACTTGATCATAATCGGTGATGATAAGGATGGTATCTCCTCTACTAAAGCTTATCTTAAATCCGTATTTGATATTAAGGATCTCGATGAACTAAAAACTTTCTAAGAATTGAAGTGTGGCATTCTTCGGAAGATCTCTTCCTTGAAGATGGCTACAAGGTCAGTCAAAAGGGGAGAAAAATGATGAGCCATATGAAAATGCATCTCAATACCGCCGGCTTGTTGGCAAACTCATCTACTTGACTATTACAAGACCGGACATATGTTATGCTGTAAATCAAGTGAGTCAATATATGCAAGTACCAACGGTGTATCATTGGAGTATGGTGGAACAGATCTTAAGGTATCTCAAAGGAAGTTCGGGTCATGGTATATGGATGGGCAAGAACCATAACACCGAGATTGTTGGGTATTCTGATGCGGACTGGGCTGGTGATAAGAATAATAGGAAGTCTACAACGGGTTATTGCACCTTCATTGGAGGAAATTTAGTGACTTGGAAAACTAAGAAGCAAAAAGTAGTCTCTTGTTCAAGTGCCGAGGCCGAGTACCGGGCAATGAGAAAACTTACGAATGAGTTGACATGGTTAAAGGCTCTCCTCAAAGATCTCGGGATTGAATCGTCAAAGCCAATCACCATGCATTGCGATAATCAAGCCACAATACACATTGCATCTAACTCCGTGTTTCATGAGAGGACAAAACACATCGAGTTAGATTGTCACAAAGTTCGGGAAAAGATTGAGGAAAGAGTAACTCTTCCGTGCTACACAAGGAGTGAAGATCAATTGGTGGATATCTTCACCAAAGCCGCGAGTCTCAAAGTTTGTGATCACATCTACAATAAGCTTGGACTCGTGGACCTCACAAGACCTTGATGAAAGGTCCCCTTTCCCAGGAAATGCACACTTTTTTCCCTTGGTTAAGTTTTATCCCACGTGGTTTTCTCTCCAAGATATTTTAGTGAGGTGTAGGTCTCGGGTCTTCCAAGCTTAGCCAACATGTCCATTTATGGATAAGCTTGAGGGGGAGTATTGATCAAGATGAATAAAGAATAAAGTTTCAATAAAGTCAACGGAAGGTCAATAAAATCAACGGTCAGGTTTTCATGTATCGCGGTAAGGCATCGGGTCGAGAAAATGCATACTGCGGGTATGCTCAATGGACGCTGGAAAAAGTCAACGGTTGGATCATGTACCGCGGGTCGTAGACGGGTCGAGGATTGTGTACCGCAGGCCAAGACAAGCATGTACCGCGAGAAGGAGATGGGTCGAGCTCAGCACGGGAAGAATGTTCACGTACCGCAGGACGTGAAACATGTACCGTGGGTCGAGAAAACAAGTATTGCGGTACGGTCAATGGATCCAAGAAGGGTCTTCCAAAAGGCAGTAGATCCTTAGGCTCCTCGTCCATTTCCCCAAGTTAAGCTAAAACCAAAGAGATTTTGCAAGATTTATACTTGTTGAAGCCCAACTGTTGTGCAACATATAATGGCATGAGACTGATGGATGCACCTAAATCACATACACAATTGCTAAATGCGAGAGGATCTAGTGAGCACGGGATTGCGAAAGTTCCTGGATTATCAAGCTTCTTGGGTACCACTTTCTTCTGGATGATGGCACTAACTTCATGGGTGAGCACTACCATACCTTCAACTTCTTGAGTTATCTCCTTAACTGCATATTTCAAGAACTTCTGGTAATGATGCATCAACATGAAGGCATCTAGAATCGGAATCTTCACCTATATATCTATTATTTTCTTATCAAAAAGAGCTTTATACTTCTTAGTCAGATCCTTCTTAAACCTTTGGGGAAAAGGCAATTGTGGTTTATAAGGTGGGGGAACAAATGTCTTGTTCTTCTCTTGAGGAGCTGACTGTTTTTGAGCATCAGAAGGCGCCACTCGACCACCTTCAGGTCGAGTGGGTTGTTTGGGTTGAATATCAGGTGATACTTTCTCCACAGAAGGTTGCACTTGACTATCTTCCGTTGGAGTGGATTGGTCGAGTTGAACCTCTAGAGTTGGTTTTGCGGCCTTATCCTTGATTAGACTATCTTCCCCTTCCTGAGCTTTATTGTCCTCAGTATCCTTAGCTCTTTCAGCACGAATCAGCAACTCACCTCCACTCCTTAGAGTGATTGCGTTGGCATGATATTCCTTGGGGTTTTGAACTGCTTTCCCAGGTAGTTGCCCAATTGTTTTCACAGTAGAAGAAGAAGAAACGTGTTGACTCTTAACATACTTAAGCCTTGCATTCAATGTCTCAAATTTGCAATCGAAAGCATTGTGAGAAGCATCAATCTTTGTGTGCACCTTTCCAAACTTCTATGTCAACTCTGTAGTTGTAGACTTCTGACCCTTGAGAATCTGTTGTAGCAAATCCATCACCTCTGTAGGTGGTTGAGTAGGCTGTTGAACTTGTGCTTCATACGCTGGTGGTACTGTTGGAGCTGGCTAGAAACTCTGGTGGTACTGTTGGAGCTTGCTGGAAACTCTAGTGGTACTCTTGAAGCTGGCTGGAAACTCTGGTGGTATTGTTGGAGCTTGCTGGAAACTTTGGTGGTACTGCTGCTTAGGCACATAGGCTTTGGTTTGAACTGGTTGGAGCTTTGGTGGATAGACTTGGTCTTGGGGGTTAGCAACATTGGTGTTTCTATAGAAGAGGTTAGGGTTTTGCTTGTAGTTGTTGTATTGCTTCTAACCTCCTCCTTGATTCTGTACAAAACTAACCTCTTCAACCTGATCATCCTCCGCTTCCTCAACTTGGTCTTCTTCATACACTAAGTGCACTTGTTTCTAATGTACCAAGAGCAGTTTGTCTAGTTTCTCATTCAAAGCCTTAATCTCTTTTCTGCTCACTGAGTCTGAATCAGCCACGCCTCTCACACTTCTATCAAAATCCTTTCCATATTGTCCATCAGTCTGTGCAAGGTTCTCTACGAATTCACTGAGTCTGAATCAGCCAGCTAAAGTCATGATGAGGACACTAAGATTGGTACGTTTTGAACCGCTCCCAAGCTTCAGAGAAGGATTCAGAGTTCTTTTGCACAAAACTAGAAATCTCAATGCAGAAAACTTTTGCAAGAAAAGTTATCTTGCACTCTGTCGAGGAAGTGATAGAGCCTTGAGGTAAATGCTTCTCCCAGACGTGTGCTTTGCCCCTTAGGGAGAAGTCGAACAATCTGAGCTTAAAAGCATCTTCACTCACTCCATACAGCTTTGTCAGTCCACACATCCTCTCAAACTCAGCCAGACAATCAAGAGGGTCTTCAGAAGGTAGTCCATGAAACTTTTGGTTTTGGATCATCGAAATGAGACCGCTCTTGATCTCACAATTGTTGTTCGAGATAGCAACAGGGACAATCCCATGTCGCTGGGTGTGATTGCTTGGTGCAGCTCCTGCTCCAATTTTTCTTGTTCAATGTTGTCGAGAAACTAGAGAAGGTTTTGACTACCTCTAGAACGTGTCTGCATACAACGAGAGAGTTCAACTCGAGTGGGACGGTCGAGTTGAATGACAAAATTGCGCAATCACCTGAAACAGAATGACAAAGACAGAACCACATGTGAGTAATCAATGGAAAATAAAAAGAACTTGGTTTCAAAATGTCAATAATCCTAAATGTAGCTAGCAGAAACCCATTTGGCAACAGTGCCAATTTGGTAACAAAATTTTACTCTATTCTCAAATCCTATTGTACTAATGTGTCGATGCTGTACAATAGGCTATCAATCCAACTGAGAGTGTAACTAACAATAAACTTCTCTAATCCAAGCCAATTAGAATAATTTGTGTCTATCAACCTAATTCAAACTCGAAAATAAATTAAATCAAACTCGAAAATAAACAGAGCAAACAGCAGAAACAGAGTGAAAGCAAAGCAGAGCGGTGAAAAATAAAGCAGTAAACAAGCAATAAACGAAGAGAAACTGGGTTCTTAAGCAATGAGAATCATGGACTAGTTGATCACTTAAACCAACTAAGTTGCTCAACAAAACTCAAACAGAGCGAGACTCTAAGTAGTAAATTCACATAACATTGAATCCACTTTCATGGCAAACAGACTTAGCAAACCTATCAACAGACCCTGCCACCACAAGCGTTTAATAACTTAACTGGCACGAAGGATCAACTTACTCTAGCCTATTCACATCTTAAACAACTGATCTCTCGAGGTAAGAGTGTGAATCTCTGAAGTTGGTTCGATCAGACATTCTATCGAACACCTACTAGGTGCTAAAACGTCTAAGAACATATTTCAGTTGATCAAGTTGATCAAGGTAAAATAAACGTTAACAACACCAAAACAGAAGAAAACTAAGCTATTGTAATCTTAAGAAACCAAGAAAATCCAAGACCCACACTAGTTTAAGCGAATTACTCAGAAATCATGAAGAAAACAGATATAGCAGAAAACACAGCATGCAACATCAACAGTGAACTCGAAATGAAATAATGAACAAGATTTAAAGGAAACGAAATTAGCATTCAAAAAACATAAACAGAAAGTTTGTTCTTGATTTTTACAAGTGAAAACTACGGTTGCACAAAAAAAGCAAAAACTAGGATGTTCATTTTCGGTAACAACCAAGAGTATTTATACTGAATTTAGCTAAAACCTAATATAACTCGGCCATTTGAGTGGTTGAATCCGACTTTAATTTGGCCCATCTGCTGAAGTGGCCCGTAAGATAAGAGTTGGCAGTAGAGTGCACTCGACCAGATACTCGAATGGAATGATCGTTGCGCACGGCGCAGTGAAGACTCGACTGTGAGCTCGAGTTGAGCATTCACTCGACCAAGGGCTCGAGCGGAATGATTGAGCTGCATCCAAATTTTTCATTCATTGCTCCTTTAACTGCGTTCAAGCAGATCATCTAGACCCAAAGCTTCCACAGTGTCCACAATGCTCCGTTTTGAGCTTTAAAAGTACATGAAATCTCTTTTAATGCAATGCAAATGCTAAGTATGCAAATGAAGCTATTGAGATTCTAAAACAGATGCAAATGTTATGAAATGTATGCAAACTAGACTAAATGAGACACCTAAAGGGAGTGTCCGCACCATGGATACACGGACGAGCAGGTCCTGAATATCTTCTATGGTGGGATCGAGTGGCAGTACAAGAACTCTCTGAATGCTGCTACTAATGGGGATTTCATGACAAAGACTAGAGATGATGCCTTCACTCTTATCGAGAATTTGGATGCAAGCTCGGGCAATCAGTGTCCACGATATGATCGCTCTTCTCGTGTCAACAGTGTTGAATCTAAGAAGATAAATGAGTTGACTAAGAAGCTAGACATACTCATTAAAACTAGCCAACCCAACCAAAGAGGCATTCACCAATGTGACGAGATGGGAAATGTTGCTTTTGTTCACGTTAACTCGGAAATGCCAGATTGTCAAAAGGAAGTTGACTATGTGAATTGGCAGAATAGAGGACCGAATAAATCAAATTTGCTTTATAGGAGTACGAACGTGGAGAATCCTTATGACTAGGTCTATCTGACGCAAGGAATGCCACATGGATATCTTTTTCAGGGAAAGCCATTCGTTCCAAATCAGGGGCAGAAGTGGAACAATCAAAACTATCAGAAACCTTACGTGCCAAATTCGGGTATTAGTCAGAGCTGGCAGAAACTGTTCCGACGATTTCAGCAGGCAAAACAACCTTAACAACAGGCTCTAGCGAATTCTTCAGATGGCTCTCAGGATGAGCTCAAGACTATGATGCAATAGCTTCTTCATGAACAACAAAAAGCGTTATAGGAGATCAATGCAAAGGTCAACGATATATACAACGACTTTAACGGCAAGTACGAGTCAATGTGCACTCATGTGAGGAGGCCACAAGGAGCAGTACCAGGGAAGGTCGAGAAGAATCCTAAGGAATCTTGCAACGTCATTATTTCTGAAATTGACTACGACAAGGAAGTGGATGAGATAGCTAAGCTCGTATATGGAGATACAGAAGAATACAAGAGTTGGATTTCTCAGGGTGTGTTGCAACAATAGGTTGCTGTAAACAGAGAAGTGCAGATGATGCTTGATGAGCTTCCACAGAAAGTCGCTGAAGTCGCTGTCCTCAGGGTATACAAACCACCTATTCATTTTTCGAAACAACTTTCCAAGTTAGAAGATCAAGGTGAGTTCACCATTCCTTGTACACTTGAGTAATTGGATTTCGATGATGCATTTTATGAATCTGGAGCTAGTGTGAATGTGATATCATTCGAGACGGTGAAGAAGCTGGGAGTTGAGCTTATGCAGGATCACAATACCTCCATCTCTTTTGGAGATGCCTCCTCGAAATGCCCGCGTGGAAAGATAGTGGATTACCCACTTATGGTTGGAAATTGCCAAGTTCCAACATATTTCAGAGTGGCGGAATGCCACGAGGTGGTACAGCTCCCTTGCTGCTGGGAAGACCGTTTCTGAACACTATTGAGGCTAATATCGATTTTCCCAACAAGAGAGTGGTTCTCGAGAATGTGGAAAAAGGGGTCCCATACCCTAACATCTCTGAGTGATAGTTTCTGCGATATGGTCAGTTCAACTAAGAGGGTTAAAGATGTATCAGAATCAGAGGAAGTGGTATGGACTTTGCCAAGCATCGATGAGTTGTTTGGGTATCAATCTGAGGAGGAAAAAAATCTTCGCTGTGAGCTTGCACACGACTCTGTAAACTGCTATGACACTCCAAATTTGGATCCTCCAGACAAACGTATCCTTAAACAGAAGTTGACTGCTAACTACAGAGAAATTCTGTTCAATTCTTCTCATAAGATTTTTTCAAGTAAGCTCAAGGCAAGATGGTCAAGACCCTTTACTCTGAAAGCGTTCAAGCCTTGCGGAGCTGTAGTGTTACTTGACACTGCATGAATCGAGTTTGTAGATGATGATCCACACCTGAAGCTGTATGCCACATATGACCATTCGACTAAGGGATGAGCGATTCCTCCTATGAGTCCACCCGCCGTCTAAAAGGCGAGTGAGTGAAGCTAATGAATTTAAACAAACGTTAAGTAGGGAGGCAACCCATTTTAGGTTTCTTTTTTTTTACATTTTTCGTTTAATGTTTTTCTTGTTTTTGTTTTATTTTGTTTCAGGTGAGAGAAATCTGGTCAGAGTGCTAAGATCGATCAATCTACATCAAGATTCATTGATCCATTAGAGAAATAGGATTCGCAAACGATTTGGTGATCAACCTCTTGCACAAGATTTGACCAGTCAACATTTTTAGGATTAGGATCGATCGATCTACACTAGGATCGATTGATCCATTTGACAAAAAAGTATTTGCGGACGACCTAACGATCAACCTCGTCGTTGGGGATCTATCAATCTTAAAGAATGGGAAATGAGTGGATGCATCAGATCGATTAATCTGGTTTCAGACTGATCAATCCGCGACCCAGGTTAGTCTCTGATTTCGAAAATTAGTTCAATTAACTTAAATTGAATCGGAAAACAACTGTTAAAAGACAAACCCTTTCTATTTCAAAACAAAGACTCCATTTTTTTCTCTTTGCTCTCAAAATCATGAAATTTAGAGGATTTATTCACAAAACTTCAAACACCAATAACTTCTTCGATTCTTCACGGTTTTGAACGATTTTGGTGCATATTCCACTCTATTTTTCCTCTTGGTTTCTACTTATCCTGGTCCAATTTTCAATCTGCAAAGATATGACAATCTTTCTCCATTTTTCCAATCCGCGTGAATAGTGAAATTTGGATAAATCTAATCTTGGGCAACGTGCTTGATCTTTGATATTGAATTCATCCTCCTATGCCAATGTATGATGGTTTCGAGACTAGGGCTGCACAAACTTTGGATGATTCTTGTGTTGATTATGAATTTTAGGTTCATGGAGAATTTAGAGAACTTTAGGAATTTCGTTTAGGGTTTGAGATTAGAAAAATTGCAAGATGCATTGCTTGATGTTTTTGTGTGTAGATACTACGTTTTGCTTGATATCATCACATGATTCTAGTTCTAATTCCAAAATTTTTGATATCTCACCTTTTAAAGTGTGATTTATGCCATTGGAATTTTTTGTTTCTCTCTTCTTAGGATATGGGTCGTGTAGTTGTCAAAAAACCAACTAAAAAGGCCATGGGATCTTCACTACAAGGACAAGAAAACGGACAATCTTCACATTCTTGCCCGGAGGATGAGGTTGAACCTCGAGAACGTGAGCCATAGCCCTGCGACTATGAAGTCAAACCCTACTTATGTCTCAAGAGAAAGACGAGATGGTTGGACACGTCATCACAGTGCCTTTTATGACCAGCTCTTGCGGAACAAGATAGTTCCAACCAAGTTCATTTGTACGAACACGCTAGAGAGGTTGGGGATATTGGATGATGTGAGTAGAATGTTGGGTAATATCGGTTTTGGGACGTTTTCACATCACAGTTACCCGATGTATCTCGAGCTTGTTCGTGAGTTTTTGGCCTCTTGCGAGTTGTATGAGAGTGCAGATCCACAAGGCCGGTTGAGCGAGGCTACACTTACATTTCTCTCCACTGGTGTCTTGTACGAGATGATGATAAGCTTTGCGGTCTTTATGACTTTCGGAGAGATGCCACTAACATTTGCCTTCACCAGATTCTCCACCTAATTCAGAGTTGTGGCACATTATAGTAGAAGGTGGGTATGAGGCTCATACAGCGAAGCTGACTCACATCAGGAATCCAGCGATACGGATGGTGGGGAAGATTATTGGGTCTTCGATGTCTGGTAAGGAGGAGTCTGGAGCGGTTACCAAAACAGAGCTCGCTTTGTTACATTATGTGATTGCTCCAACAGTCCCACATCTTTATGGCAATGCTACTCACCCTACACAGCTCCGTCACGACATCAACTTGGGCTTTTTTTTTTGGCTAAAATGCTCACTGCTCAAAATTTTCAGAGGATCGCCTCGCATACCACTGAAGGAGACGATCATAAGTCTCCTCACTCCGATATTCTTACATCATAGGATGAACCTTACTAACACGCCTAAAGTTGAGAGGATACATCTTATGGATCAGAAGTACATGACCACTGTACCTACCTAAAAACCTGCCTCAAGGACATGTACTATGCCCGCAGATTGTAGCCCTACTTGTGTAAGCTTCCCTTGCCTAACCTTACCGCTGTCACTTGTCGATCTAACGTGGAGTTCAAGACTCACATTACTCATCTAGAGACCGCTAAGCGCGAGGCTTCACATCCACACTAGTGTACATCCTGCCAATATGCAGATCATGCACAACCTCCTGCAGACACCACGATGGAACTCATCATTCCTGATTATACTGCTAAATATGATCTCCCTCCTTTCTCTGATGATTTTACTATCAGGGAGTATAGGCAATGGGTGCATGAGACTAAGCAGAGGAAACACTCCATGAGGAGACGCATTTGGGATGCACTTAGGAAGATCAAGCTGCCGATTCCCTTATGCCTAGGCGAGTCATCAGGGACTATGTGTGCCAACATCAAAGCTATCGAGACAACACCTGTCGTTGCTGGACGCAGGAACACTACCGCAACAGATGAAGAAGATGATGAGGAGGACGAAGAGTCCCTAGATCACTGTCCACCTCGTCATCGTTGTGCCCCTGGTAAACACGAAAGCCTTAGTTCTCAGGAATTTAGTACAAGAAATTAGAGGTATAGTATCATTTATTTTCTTTGTTTGCATCAGTTTTAATGATACAACTGCTATTTATATCACTTATAAAAATGACTTTGAAAGTGATGACTCAAATAATTAGTGTCAATTTAAACAACTGATGCAACTATTTTCATTATACTATATGTGGTGTCCCGTGCAGTTGTAAAATATGCAATAATAATGTCATTTGTTATAATTGATGTTAAATCACATATAATGTGTTATTTTTAATAAGTGACTATATAATGTAATTTACTTAAATAATATAATATTACTGATGCTATACACATGTTTTTTTGTAGTGATTCTAGAGTCACAACACTTCTTTTACCGGTTATTTTTATCATTTATTTGTATTTTTCTTATCTTATTTTTTGCTTAAATTCGTGCTTCTTTCTAGCTTATTCATACCAGGACGATGTGAAGTAAATTCGGGAGAGGACACCTGCTGTGACTAACACATTTTCTTTCTTTTGTTTTCCCTTTTTGAGTCATTTTTATGTTTTCTTGAGTAAACTAATTTTTAATGAGTCAAAACCATTTGTAGGAACTGTGATTTTTGAGGAAGTATTGCATTTTAAGAACTTTAGTAACCATTGTCTCAGATTTGACATGAATCAATTGATTATTGGAAAACCCATAGATTTTGCAACTTCTCTATGTTACCCATATCCTCTTGGATGTTCAAAGAATCTCATGTTGGCTTCACTTCTAACCTGACGTAATCTTCTTGTCAAGGAGCTTGGTATACACTAAATCGGGTTCTCTCTTCAGTGCTGAAAGACTAATCTTTGTAAGTATGGTTCCCTTCTCCCAATCTCTCAAGTACGGTACTCTAGAAATAGATACATGTAACCTTATGAGCTAAGCAAAGAAAAGATGAGATAATTTTCTTTGAAGTGAAAGGGTAGGAAAATTTCCAATGACCCCATTATTTTGCTTTGAAGAAATGAACACGCAAAGATAGAAGCAAAGTTTATGAGGCTGAGGAAAATACAATAAAGCCTCTCTTTGTCTACATCTTTGAATTATAAAAGAAACAACCAATAGAAAAAAATAAAACGATACCCTAGAAAAGTAGGGAAAAATCGACTGCAAAATGAAAGAAATGAGAAGAAAGGAACCATAGGAAGATAGTTTGTGTGTTCAGGTTGTGGCTGAAGAAGATCCCATGTGTTCTTTGATCGATATTCCTTTGGTGGAGACCGCACTTAGATACCTTAGGAAATCGGTATGGTGCATTCGGATTATTCATCTGGATTGTAGAGTTTGTTTAGGACAAATGTAAAGTCTAGGGGAAGTACAAGGTGATATCGGTACTGTCAAGTATGTTTTTCTTGTGGATTAGTAAAGAGATTGTTTTTCTGGTGTTCTTATGACAGATGAGTTCCTACGTTTTCACTCTGCTTTTTCAGTCTTGGTTTTTTGTTTTGCATGAGTACAAACAAAAAGCTAAGTCTAGGAGAGTTTGATGCACTGCGTTTTTATCGGTTTTTAACTCACATTTTCACTGGTTTTTCGAGTCTTTGTTAGTCTTTTAGAGTGTTTTCAGGTACAAAACGAGTTAGCATGGAAATAAGGACTCAAAGAATAAATTAGAGCAAAAATGAACAATTTTGGCGTTTTCATATCCTTAGATCAATTGGTCCTCACCTAATGCACAATATGAGGATCGACCAAATACTTCTTGGAGTAGTTTTCAACCGAAGATTGATCGATCCACCTATGGATCGATCGGTCCAGCATTACGAAGAAATATGCAAAGGATCTAAGGAACAACCTGCACGGTTCAAGACCAACCATTTCATAGTAGATCGATCGCTCTGAAATCAGATTGATCGATCCACAAACCTACGTCATAAATTAGGACTTTCCTTACTTTCTATCAGACGCATTTTATACATTTTTAATTAAGTTTTTTAGTAGTTTTTAGGGACATTTTTACTTTTTAAGCAGCCGATTTTGAGCTTTAGATTCTTGTAAGCTTTTGGGAAAAGATTTCATCCTCTACATTGTTTAAGAAGAATTTCGAACCCTTAGTCGTTGCAACATAATTATGTTTTCTATCATATTTGTTGTTTTGTCTTCCTTGATTATGTCTAAGTATTTTCATATGATGATAGGTTGTTTAACTCACCAAAAGTGCCGGTTAAATGCTTGAATTAGCTTAGATAAGCAATTAGTCTTTAACCAACGAAAACTGATGTTAAGGCTAATTGTGGACTTATTAAACCTAATCGATAATGCGTTTTTAAATCTCTAGGATCAAGCGACAATTTAGATTTCTAAATTGCTAAATGTAGTAATCGACCCATAATAGTTTCCTGATTTTGATTCCTTGTTTCCTTTCCTGATGAATTCCCAGTGTTTGATGTCGTTATTACTAAATTTTATAATCATTATTTGCTTTAAGTTGTTAGTCACAATCACCACTTCATTGAATTATCTTAGCTTGAATTTGATTTAGAAATAGATAATGCAATACTTGGTCTTCGTGGATTTGATCCTTAAATTACTACTTTGATTTGCTGTGCACTTGGAGTGGTTATTAGAAGTTAAAACTCATGATATCAGCTTGTCCTCGATCCTCCCCAAAATCAGAGACCAAGGTCTCTAAACAACCCCTAAACTCAAGATCAACCAAGCCACAAAGCACAACAAAACCGAAACCTTCTAACGGACAACTCAACTTCTTCACTTACCGAACACAACCAACTCTTAAACGAGGAGTAGCCTAAACAAGACGAAGCTTAAAGGAGAAGGAGTGAACCTGAACTACTAGCGATGAAGAGAGCAAAACAAATCAAACCAGAAGGTGTTACACCACAAGGGAAACTAGAGGAGGAAGAGGCAGCTTACCAAGTAGAGGGCCACTACACTTCTTGCAACAAACTGTTGCATCTTCAACTAGAAGCAAGGAAACTACTTCAACTACTAATTAACCAGCAAGGAAAAGACAAGCGAAGCTCCAAAGCCGATGCCGCAACAAGAGACATAGGGAGATGCAAAGAGGAGAAGAAAGAAGCATCCAACTCATGCTTCAAGAGAGCAAACGAAGAAACACCACCAGCCAAACACTGACCAGAAACAAAGCCTTAAGGAGACTAAGCCGGGAAGCACAGAGGAAACAAGTTTCAGCCTTACTGAGAAGAAAACGAGTTAGAGAACCGTAAACAAGCCTAACTGAGGACTAAGCACGCTGCCAAATGAAAACAGGACCAGTAGAAAGGAGAAGAAACACATCTATTGTCGTCCTCAGACAAAGAAGAAGTGAAACCTAGACCTTACCTCACCTATATCCGAGAAGATCAAAACTGAAGTAGAGACTTGCTTAGGTTAATAAATCAAGGAGAGCAAAGCTATGAGAAGACATCGGCGGGGTCAAATTGGACCACACCATGACCAGACCCAATCTTCAAAAGTCCTGAGAAGAGAGACCGAGAACCTACGCTGGAGACTCCGAGCAGAGACAGACCACCAACACCACAGAGAAGCGAGAACACAATCACCTCAAACTCAAACCATCTCTATAGAATCCGTAGAGACCAAAATTGAAAGAGTAATTGAGGTCGAGGAGGGCAGATTTCCGAAGGCGGTGAGAACCCCGCATACCAAAAAAGGAGATCAGAGAAAATTAGCTATCTAGGGTTAGAGAGGATTTGTTTTGATGCCGCTCAAAAAAAAATAGCTCTATAAAAATTGGCTACAACTCATTCGTTTGTTAGTCGTATATTAATTAAACCGGCTAACTAATAGTAGTTGTCTCATTAATTAGGCTTTTTCTGCAATTTAAACTTTAAGAATTTGAAGACTTTTTAAGTTTTAACCGATCAATATTCGGATTCTGGAAGCTTTCTCATTGTAAAAAGTGGAGAAAAGAAAATCTAACCATAATCTTATCAAAAGTGTATGAAGTAATATCTCATTATCAGGTCCTTTAATTAAACCATAAATTAAGATTGTTTCCGCGCTAATAGTTCGGACTATTAGTTTAAAAAAACAATCTTTCTCCGTTTCATTTTAATAGATTTTTTAGACATTTTTGATGGTGCTTTTTAAAAATCAATTTTTAAAAATTTTTAATGTAAATTTTATTAATTAATGATCATAAATTACAAATTTCAAAAATATTAATCAAATTTGTTGAATTACTATTCGTGGAGAGTTGCCGAAAGTTATGTAGTACAAGAATTTATACATTTAACATCAATTATTAAATGGTTTTCTTAATATGAGTGAAATTTTTTAAAAATCTATTAAAGTGAAAGAAAGGGAGTATAACCGTTTAAAGTGGATGTTAGAGATTTTAGTTTATTGGTTTGTTCTCATTTTCAGTTTATCATATAACCATATCTTTGAAGTTCTTAATTTCCACAATATATGTTTTGTCTTAAAGAATCATAAATTTGGATATAAATAAGTCTTAGTCGTTTTTTTTTTGTCAACCTTATTCAATTAAGAAGATGTTGAGTCCACACATGAGGTACATTGTCCACAAGAAAACATGATCTGTAGATAACCTTCTAACACTACGGGCCATGTAATCTGCTTTGTGGTTCAGAGCACGAAGTATCAAAACTAAGAAAAAACCTATGAACAAACTCCTAAGTCTAGAAAAGTCTTCAAGGTATGGCTGAAAAGCGGGCCAATTGGATGGTTTCTCAGTCATCTTTTTGAGTTCCAAGCAGTCCACTATAAACTCTACCTCTGAGATCTAGAATGAGATAAGGCCAAAGAAGTGCTTCGAATTTGGTGTGCAATGAGGAAAGATTTATTCTAAGACTTCAGGAAACAATACCAACCGAGCCCCATGTATATACCTTAATCCTTCCAGAATGCATTCACCATACGTAGGTCTCATGATCGCTTGACTAATTATTCTCTCTTGGGCTTTCACCCAAATAGTTGCCTCTATCTATGCTCCTTGAACTAAATCTTGTGGGTTCTATCAATGTTCGAGATGGCCTTTTTGTTTCTTGCTTTCCTTATACAACGTAAAATCCAAGGGAAACTTCTAACATCCTCCATCTTAGGAATCCTCCATAATAAATGGTCAATGTTGGTGAATAGGGAAGAACTGGGCAAGTCAAGTCTCGATGGGATCTTAGAGAGAGCCCACATTTGAATGGCTGGTGGAAATTCAAACAAGACATAATTCACCATCTCGTTTTTTGCACAACATCTATTGCGGATTCATCACAATTAATGCCTCGTTTCGATAGATTCAATTTCACCGCAATATGTTTGGAAAGGCCTACCAAATAAAGTTTTTATGTTTTTGCGGGGCCTTGATTTTCTATACTTGATTCTGTACTGTCTGAATATTTTGTCCATAAGACCTCATATCATAGAGTGAGATATTACATTCAACCCAATAACTTGACTTCATCGTGTAAAAACCTGTCTTGGTAAAATGTCAACCTAATCTATCGCTCTCAGGCCTACGCGGGATATGAATTTCTAAGATTAATAATGCATCCCGAGGAAAAAACAATTGTTTACTTGTTATCGAAATTATCAAATTCGGGTAGATATATGGGCCGATGCCCATTGCTGATCTTGGGATATGATCCGAGATCCATGGATCATCCCATACTCTAATTGAGTCTCCATTTTCTATTCTTTTAATTAGTCTTTTCATAACTAAAGAAAATGCTGATAAAATGCTTCGCCAACCATATGATAAAGAGTATAATCTCCTAGGTTATGAGGGATTTGAATCCATGAAATAACGTCTCTATAATACTCTAACCAAGAGGAATTCGAGCAATCCAAAAGTCTTGAGAGTTGTTTAGCAAGTAGAGCACTGTTAAACTCTCCAATTGTTATGAATCCTAAGGCACCCATACTCTTATTCTTACATAACTTTGCCCATTTGACTCGGTGAATTCCTCTGGATGTTCCTATATTATTTAACCCAAAATCAGTAATAGTCGCCGACGATAACATGACATAAATTAAGATAGGATGTATGTTAAAACTGACTTGATAAGGATCTCCTTTCCTCCATTTGAAAGAAATTGAGCTGACCCCGAATTGATTCTTTTCTTAATCTTATCTTTAAAAAAACCGAAACTTTCGATTTTGCTCTCTCTAATCCTTTCGGTAGGCCTAAATTAATCTTAGTCTTCAATGGAGGTTGATTCAAATTTGAAATTACTCACTAAATTTTTATAATCAACAATAAGAATAAAATCATTTTTATTTGTCAACAATAAAATCTATTTCTCTAATAAAATCCTTTTAATGAAAAGTTCTTTTTTTGCAGGTGACATTTAGTCTAGTGGCAGATGGTAAGTCCACTAAAGCCAAGCGCACTGGTACATACATGGATCGAGTCCCTTTGCCTACATTATGTAGGAACTTGGCTAATGGGCCGGCCAGTTGTGGCCCATTGTTGACAAAAAAATTGAAGAGTTCTTTTACATATTCATTTAGATTGCATAGATTTTAGAGTTGTATGAGAGTTTCAATCACTTTCTATCATTTTATCTTCTTCTTATTCCTCTCACTTTGCTTTCTCCCTTCTACCATTTTTTCTGGCGATCTTTCTCTCTTTTTATTTTCATCTATTTGTGTTTGCGTCTTTGAGATTTCTAATCTCATACTTCTAGTTGTCTCCATGGTGGCGAGATCTCTCTTTCCTCTAGTATCCCAATGTAAACCTTCTACCGCCTAAGAATCAATGAGATCCCTCTGTTCCATTTTAAGTTGACTACGGTCTGCGCTTCCCGGTCACACTCTGATCCATCAGGTATTTCCATGTTTGCAATTTGGTTTTCAAATGATTGTGAACTACTTATGGAATCACATATATAGGAACTGCAGAGTAAAATAACATGGGTTTGAAATTGACAGAGTTGCAAAAGGGAAATTACAGTAATTGTAAATAACGTAGGGGTAAAATGGCTAAATGTGGGAATTTATTTTTGTTATTTTCTTTCTTTTTCGGTGAAAAAGGAGAAGAATCTCTCTATTTTTTTATCATAAAGTTTTAAAATGAAACACAAATGTCTCTAGGTAATACAGAGCCATTCCTATATGATCCTAACAAGCAACTGTCTTTAAAACCTAAGAAAGTGTATGAAAACCTAGCAGTAAAGAAAACACATAAATTGCTACATGTCGTCAAGAGAATTAGCCTCTTTATACACGAGTAAAAATTGGACTATTGAGTCCCTTGAATTAAAGCCATGACACAGTCGTTCAAGGAAAGACAATACAAATCTTCAATCCTTATCTGGAGAAACTCCACTACAATCTCAGAATCCACTTTAAACTCTACACGTCGAATACCCTGTGCACAAGAAATGTAAAGACCATAGTACACCCTCTATAGCTCAGCTAATGAGGTCGAGCATATTCTGATATAGAGAGCAAAACCAGTGCACCACGTACTCGTACTATCACAGAGCAAGCCATGAGAGGAAGTGTGTTACCCTTGTTGATAAACCAATCTGCTTTTGAACAATCTCGTATCCAATAACCAGCTCATTTCCCCGATCCTTGACAAACCGTATTCAATCTCAACACTTACTAGCTGATCCAAAAACGTTTTTCACACCTCCACTTTAAACCCCACCAAGCAATTGTTGCAAAAAGTGTAGACTATGGGCTACCCTCGACCACATCAAGCTCTTTCAGATTCAAAAATAACCATTCAAACAATGTTAAACTATAAAAAGTGGCGCACTTACGTGGTGGTACGACTCGGTCCTAAATTCCTGCGATTGCGGGATAATCTCTCAATACATGTAGTATAGATTCAGCTCCACCTTTACAGACTTATAATATTAGCGATGATGTAAGGTGGTATCTTTATCGCTTGGCATTTTTCATGATTGATTGTTGGGCAACAAGTCATAAGAAACAACATACTCGTTCAAGTACAATGACCCGCCAGATATGATCAAAAAAGAGAGCCATGTATTGCTATCGAGACACACTTTTAGTTAACTATCTCTAAGCCAAGCAAACTATAAAACCCTATTTGAGGTCCTCGTCCACCCTACTTTGTCTTTAGCTCATATAAGTTTATCAAGAACCACCACCATTAGCTTTAGTTTGATGGACTCATATACGTACAGAACAATTTACTTCAACATCCAACCTTAGTCATCACTCAAGAGTTCACAAATGGATTCATCAATTTCATCAGTTGGGATTTTATACGGTGTCACTTCCATTAGAGGTTCTTTACATAACCGTCGATCCTTCCAAAATTTAATTCCATGCCCATCACCTATATCACTCACCTCAGATTAGGCAAGATTCCTTCTCTTAACCCTTTCAGGATACTACGCCATGTAGTAGACATATTTCCTTTGCTTACAATCTCAAACAGCGAGTATCCCTAGTTTTATAGTTTGATGTCACCACATGAAACCATAAACCCGAGTGACCCTATAATAAATGACACTCTAGTTTAGCTATCAGAGATAGATTCATTTCATATGTATGTCGTATCCTCAGACCACCCGCACCACGAGGAAAACATACTCTGTTCCATGAAACTAAATACTGTTTTTTCTTATATACGCTACTCCCCCACAAAAAGGACAAAAATACTTTGTCCATCTCTTTGAGTGTCGACTTAGGAAGGTGTATTGAAATCATCACATGAACTGGGAGGGAGTTTAGCACATCCTTTTTGAGTGTAAGACGACCAACAAAGCTTATAAAATGACTATTCCATCTCGCAAGTCTTGATGACGCTTTAGCAAGGATCTCATTAAATGTATCTTTATTCATTGATTTCTGAAGTATAGGCATTCCAAGGTATTTACCTAACTTATGAGTGATTATATTCCACTTTCCGAGCTGATCGTATTTGCTAGACCATGGTGAACGTTTGTGGAGAAAATATATTGGATTTTTCAAACTCACTTTTTGCCCTGAAGCAGTACAAATTTTTTTCTAGAACTCCTCGGATCACTCTGACTAGTTGAACTAATGCTTCAGCAAAGAGGATTAAGTCGTTCGCAAAATAGATATGAGATCAAGGAGGACCACCACGCGAGAGTCATATCATCTTCCACTTTTTATATATTATGAAGTTTTTGATTAATTGGTATAGTCTTTCAATGCATAGCACAAATATGTAGGGTGAGAGTGGATCCCCTTGGCGTAGCCTACGAGAGAGCCTAAATGCATCCATCTCTTCCTTGTTCTAGATTAACCGCATAGAGGGACCAGCTACACAACTCATAATACATCATATCCATTTGTGCGGAAAATTCGATGTCTGTTGCATGCCTTCCAAGAAGTACCAACGAATTTTGTCATATGTTTTCTCCATGTCTAGTTTTAATAGCATCTAACCTCTTCTACCTTTCTAACATCTCATTGGGTGCACTGCCTCTTGCACCATCACTATGTTATCCACACTTAATCTTCCCGGAATGAACCTAGTTTGAGTTGGCCCGATAAGCTTTGGCATAAACTTCTTTAACCAAGTAACCATAAACTTAATAATCGTTTTGTATAAAATGTTACAAAGGCTTATAAGTTTGAATTGCTTAATGGTCTCTGCCTTTAAGACTTTTCTAGTAAGAACCAGCATTACATCATTCGTCCCTATAGGTAATAGCCCAGTCTAGAAATTTTTTGTCGCAAATCCAATCACCAAGGGACCTATAACATCCCCACATTCGTGATAGAACACTTGTTGGAAGCCATCTGATCTATGTGCTTTAAATACCTTTTAAAAGGGAAATTTTTTTAACTAATTGTAAGTAACATGGAGAATTATGTGGAGATTTGTTAATCAGATATTTTTGTTTTTCAAATTATATAAACTAATATATAAAAAAAAAATGTAACAAGAATACCTTTAAATCATTAACTATTTTTCTTCTTTATCTCATGGCATTGCATGTTATTTTGTTAAACGTACCTCTACTTTAATAAGAGTATATTTATCGTTGACTATATTTAAAATCCTGAACTTTGTGTTGACTGAGTTGATTTACCCCAATGTTGAGTCATTAAACGAATATATTTAACCTAGTTTAAAACCGTTTATAAATCCGGTTAGTCAAAATTATGCGTTTAATTAACATAAACAGAATGAAATAGAAACCCTAATTCGAGAAATCCCCAAATCAGTTTTATCCTCTATTCCTCCAATCCTTCTTTCAATCGATCAAATCAAAACTAAAGGACGATACCAAGGAGGAAATCAGAAGCATATTGTTGTCCACCTTCAGCTTCTGCATCTTCGTTTCGAAATGTCAAACCATCAAAGGACCTCGAGAATCATGAACATGAGGTTAAGAATCATCTAAGTGAGTCTGAGTTCGAAGAAGAGTTTGAATATAAGGAAGACGTGGATAGGGATGACAAGAATACGTAGAGGAAGATGGAGATCGATTTGGTGTAGATGAAGAAGATTGTGAAGATTTTGAAGCTCAATTTGCAGAAACTAGGAAAAGAAAATGAAGGTGAAGATGGTAGTGATGGAGATTGTGGTGATGATCTCTAGGATGAGGAAAGAAGTTTGGATCCATTGGCATCAAATGAAGAAGAAGAAGATGTGCATAATGTTGGTGATCAGATTGATTTTCCTACGATTAGGGAACCTTCAATTCTCCAAATGATGTCAAAATAGCCAAACTCAGGTACTCATTGAAGTCTAGATTTGATATTAAGGTGTACAAATCAGAATATAATAGAGTTGGTGCTAAATGTTCAAACAAGTGTTATCCATGGAGGTTGTATTCATCTTATGAGAAGAGACTACATAAGATACTAGTAAATGTGTTTATTGATGAGCATTCATGTGTTAGGTCATGTTATAGTAGATTGCTGAAACAGAAGAACATAACTTGGTTGTTTGAAGAAAGATTGAGGAAGAATCAGAAGTTGACAAAGCATCAAATGGCAGTTGAAGTTAAACAAAAGTACGTTCAACCTCGATTTAAGAAGATGTAAAGTTCGGTCCAAATTTGATGCATACTAAAATATTGACTGAGATAAGAAGAAATTCCAAGAATTTTGGTATAAATCTCGAGATCTTAACAGAAAAATTCTTTATATTGAAGAGTGGATGTTAGGTGCAAAGGAGATATTTGTAATTCAAACAAAAGACTCATTCACCATCATTACATCTATGACTCCTTAGTTTAACCATTGTGTAATAGTTCCTTTGTTTATCTTACAAGAAACATATATGAGACAAAAAAAATAAAATTAATGAGAATAATTCTTTCTCTCAATTCCCTCTCTTGTTTGAAACTCTCTTCTTCTTCTTCAATTTTCTGCAACTTTTAATCTCTTCTCTTCTAAAATCTAACATGGTATCAGAGCAAAAACATCATTCTAAACCATTTATCATACTCTCTTTGTGATTCTTTCGTCTAATCTTCAATCTGTTTTCGTTTTACTCACTTCAAGTCTTTTATCCAATGGATATTGAGTCATTTTCCCATGAAAACCATAACCTGATGGTGTGATTCCAGTGGTTCTAAGGGGTGGAAACTAGCCTTGTGCATAAAAACCGAAACCGAAGAACCAAAATGAAGCAAAAACGAGTATTCGGTTCGGTTTCAGTTCCTAACCAAGAAGCGTACGGTTCCAGAAATTAAGTAATTTATGTTCTCAGTTCGGTTCGGTTTCAAACCCAGAACCGAATGGAACAAAATAATAACCAAAATTTTTTATACTAGTTAATGAGTTATATTATTAACTATTACCTGTAATAACAAACTGAGTTACTTAGGTCCAACCCCAATACTATTCTAAGTTTACAAACTATTATTACCTATAATCCCCACTAATCAATGAGATATCTAATAACTTTAATCAAATAAAAGTCAAATCGTTAGTGTAATTTTTTCTTTCTTTTTCGAGTTATGAGCAACTCGATTCTCTCTCTCATTCTATCTTTTCCTTAGTCTTCTCTCTCAATATCTCGCTCCCACTCTCTTGTGCTTCTTATTACCCCAACTATTTAAATATTTTACCCTAATTCACAAAATTGGATCTACAATTATCATATTTGTCGCCTACTTTAGTTGCTGCAAAAAACTACTTCTCAATCTCAGGTATATATCGATTTCATCTATAAGTCTATTTCCTTGTTTGATTTTGGGGTTAATCAAAGATAAACTCTTTGTTTATTCAGAGAAAATCTTTGATTTTGGGCTTTGTGTGCTGTGAGATGTGAACATGTTTGAAATTTTTATGGTTTTATGCTTGTTTCAGAGATTAGTTTAGTGATAATGAGATTTTTGAAATGATTATTTCAGTTATTACACTTCTTACGAGTTTCGACCAGAGATACTTAGATAAATTTTTATATGTTATGTAGTTGCCTTAGTTATTTATGTAAGTTGCCTCACAAGATCAAGAGAAACGTATATATTATATTTATCTCTTCTAAATGCAAAATGATTTCGCTTATTTTTTTAACACTCTTGGCATAGCTTACAATAGCATATTTGATTTGATTTATAAAGTGCTTGTATTTCTTCCTTTGTCATAAGCTAAACAGAAGCAACGTGGAACACTTTATCACTTGAGAGTTTCAAAATTTAAAATTGAATATTTTCTTTTTGTGTGTAATGTTCTTTGGCTGTAGTTTGGATTCAAATTTTTGTTTTTATTGTTTTTTTGATTTTAAAAGTTAAATTTAAGTTTTAATTTTGAATCTTGCAGATGGATTCTTTCGAATATCATGCTATTATTTCTGATGATAACATGGATGAAGATGAACAAAATATGCAAGAAGAAGACTCATCATCAACCTGAGATTGGTAATACAAAAGGAAATAAAGGAACAAGAAGTAGAAGAAAATCTTAAACCAAGAAGAAAGTTGTCAGAGTAAAACAAAGATCATGGATTTGGGGACATTATACAAGGCTGAAGAATAACCTAGATAAATGCAACTGCCACTACTGTGGGAGAGAAATGGCATGTCTTAAGAAGCATTTGACTACATGTAAGAAGTACCAGGTTTGCATGCAGTCTAAAAATCAAAGTAAGCTAGATGGTGCAGCAAGTGATGGTTTTATTATATTTGGAAGAGTATCTGACGACTTATTCAAAGAGGCATGTAAGGAGCTACTTGTATTGGCTGAGCTTCCACTATCTTTCATTGAGAGTTTGGCGTGGAGGTATTTCTGCCTTAAAGTGAAGCTTTACAAGCCACATTCTCGAGGAACTACAACAAGATAAATTGTTTTACTTACAACATATACATGGGTTGCTCCATCAATTGGTGCAAGCATATGATGCTAATTGGCGCCTAAAGAAGCTCATAATTGGTTTTAAGAATTTCGCAGATCATAAAGAAAAAACTATAACATCAATTCTTGTTGACTGTCTAGTTGTTTGGAGGATAAAAAAGGTCTTCACCATCACAATAGACAATGCAACAACCAACACTTTAGCTTTTGGAAAGTTCAAAGAAAAAATAAAGCAATAGGTAATGATTTAATATCATTAATTCACTTTATATTTTTTCTTCTTGCCACTTTAAAA
Organism: Lepidium didymum; assembly: GCA_963920545.1. Lineage (NCBI taxonomy): Eukaryota > Viridiplantae > Streptophyta > Magnoliopsida > Brassicales > Brassicaceae > Lepidium > Lepidium didymum. Next base: position 5,136,521 of record OY986988.1, read on the forward strand.
TTTTCAGCAATAAATTACTTATTTGTTGCTTTGCTTTTCTTGTTTTCCTAGGTGATGATTCTCTAGTATTAGATGGTGAATTTCTGCACATGAGGTGTGGTGCTCATACCATAAATTTTGTCTTTAAGGATGGAATAAAAGAGGTTGATGGAAGCGTTACATCTATTCGTAATGGAATAAGTTATGTGAGATCATCCACAAAAAGGCTAAGCTCTTTTGAATTACGGGTTAACCATGAGAAGATGAGTAAAGGTAGTCTCCCATTAGATGTTAAGACATGTTGGAATTCCATCTATCTAATGTTAACTAGAGCTTTGATGTTTAGATTTGGTTTTGATAAGATGAATGCATAAGATATGGTCTACAACGATTGGTTTAAAGAGACGGTGAATAGAGTAAAAAGAATTGGACAACCAAAAAAATGATTGAGAAGCAGTTGAAAGGTTAGTGGAATTTCTTAGAATTTTTTACATTTCAACATTGGAGGTTTCAGCTTCTAAAACTGTAAACTCCTACAAGTGCTATTTTGAGATTGTCACTATTGAGAGAAATCTGATGACATTTTCCCAAGATCCCGATAACATCATGAGAGAAAGCTTTTATTATGAGGAAATTTTTTTGACAAGTATTGGGATGGATGAAATGAGATTAACAAGCTTATGATAGTTGCTAGTATATTAGACCCAACACACAAGATGTGTTTTGTTACTCCATGCTTTGAAGAGTCTTATGGAAAGAATAGTTTGGAAGCTAAAGGAATGGAGTTGGCAGTCAACCAACTAATGAAGTGTCTTTTTGATGAATATAGTGTTGTTTTTGGTAAACCAGGAAATATTGGGTTGTTACAATCTCAGTCTCGGACTTTGAGTCAATCCACAATAGCATCAACTCACAGTGGTGAAGTATACATGAACGATTTGGATGATGGTATAGGTAGGTATAAGAGAATTAACTTTGTCTACAAGAAGTTGGATAAAGAGAAAGGACTTCAGCAATCTAGTAATGAGTTGGAGTGTTACTTGAAAGAAAGTGTAGAAAACCCAGAAGTGGTACTTGGAACACAATTTGATGTCTTGTCATGGTGGCAGCTTAATGCTCTGAAGTATCATATTCGGTTTGAGATAGCCAAAGACGTCTTTGCTACGCAAGTATCTTCTATTTCTTTAGAATCAACCTTTAGCACCAGTGGTCATGTGCTAGATCTTTACAGAAGTTGTCTTACTCATTACATGATTGAAGTCCTAATGTGTACTGAGCATTAACTTAACTTTATGTTTTATGTTTTAATGATTTAGAGTTTAACAAATGTTCTCTTCAAAAAAACTAAGCAAGATTTCTAACTCTTGGACATGGACTTTGGAGGAGCATGTATTGTAATATGTTTCACGTAGATAGTGTGGTGGAGTTTCTGATGATTGATATTAGCAACATATAGGTGAGTTTAGTCTCTTTTCTCCTTCATGTGTATTAGTTATCCAGTTTTGCATTACTGTTAAGTTAAACCATATTTTTTTTGCTCATGCAACGAAATTTCTTGGATATGTTAATCTGAGTTGTTCATGAATTGAAAGGAAGCTAGGTGAGGTTGAAAACTTGAAATCAGAAATTAAGATTATGCTTTTCTTCTCTGTTAAGGTTTTGAAATGTCATATGTTAAACGATAAAAGGAATTTTGTTTTGCATGTTTCAAAATTGGCTTTTGAAGAGTTCATGCTTTCCACTGTAAACTTATTAGTTTTGTAGAGTGGAAGGGAGTTATGTTTATCATTTATTTAAGTTTTAAAAATGATAAGCAACTTCTAATTCTTTTTTGTTACAAATTATAATAGTTACTTGGATGCTTGATGGCTTTTTGGATGATTCTTTTGTCTATCTATCTTATTGTGTGGAATTTGGACAATGTAATATAAGATTTAAAGTATGGATTGTGACAGCATGGTCTCTTTAGTGAGTGAGACTTCTTCTCTCTCTTTGAAGCTCGTATGTGTTTATTGTTTTCTTTGTAGTGTGTAAAGTTTATTTTGGTGTATAGATGTCTATATTAGATGAAATCTAATGGCTATTATTTTCTCTTTGCAGACCTAAGTTTTGGTTTCGATTTAGTTTATTAAGTGGTTATTTTTGATTCTTTCGGTTATTTTGGATTATTTTGGATACATTTGGTTACGAGTAACAGTTAAGAACCCAGCTGATTCAGAACCAAAATAATTTCGGTTCTCATTTGAAGTACCCGTTTAGAACCAAAATTGACAAGAACATAACTGAAATGGAACCAATTTTTTAATAGTACCTATTGGTTATCACTTTCTTAGAACCAAACCAAACTGAACCGAGGAACCTAATGCCCAAGGCTAGTGGAAACTATCTCATGTGAGCAAGGACCATGCGCATTTCTCTTTGTGGTCGAGGTTTGTGGAGACATGTTGTAAGAGACAAGGCTCCGAAAGCAACCAAGGGAAAGGAAAAGGAAAAGAAATATAAGGAGGAAGAAGACTCTGATCTTTTGAAGGCATAATTGATGAGGAGGACACATGGTTTCAAGAAGATCAGGGGGTTCTTGGTATCGTCCAAAACTCTCTTGAGAACTCCATTTTGGAGTCATACTCTCATTGTGAAACCGTAAAAGATTTTTGGGAACACTCAAGAAGGTCTATGGTGATATTACCAAATTAACAAGGGTGTTTGAGGTGAAGAAGCTCCACAATGAGCTGAAGCAAGAGGATATGGATTTCATCATTTATTTTTGGAAAACCAGCTCCTTATGGAATGAGCTCGATATAGACGGAGCTCACAAGAACCGATTATGCTGAGTGAGAGGCGTGAGCAAAAAAAATATTTGGCTTGCTTTCCAACTTGAATCTGAGCTACAATGTGATATGATAAAGCACATCTTGAGAGTTGATAAACTACGTAGCTTAAAGGAAGAGTGTGCTCAGATTCACAAAGAACAAGGTTCTCTTGGGTTGATTTGAGGAAGGAGAAACTTCCAACTGCTACCAAGGTTTACTTCAAGAAGGAGGATAAGATGAAATGGGTGTATGAGCATTGTAAGAAGACATGCCACACCAAAGACAAGTCTTGGATCCTCCATCTTCACCACAAACCAAGCAAGTTCAACAAGGATTCAATGGAAAATTTATCTTGTAAAACAGAGGGAGCATCCACTTAACCGAGCCCATCCAGTCAAGATGAAGGCACATCTATGGCTATAACTCACAAGGAGGAGGTGACTCGATAAGAGTTGGAGGCTCTCATCAAATCCATAGCCTCTATTAAGGAATCCAGTAAAGCCTTTTTATCTCATAAACCTAGTAAAACACTTGTGGTGGACTCGGCTGCTTCTCACCATATGATAAGTAACTCAGGTCTCATAACAAGATACAACCTGCTGTAAGAAATGTGACTATAGAAAATGGAGATAAGATTCCCAAAGAAGGAATAGGTTACTTGCAGCTATTTGATAAGGAGTAAAGAGATTTTTACATGCCTAAGTTTACATCTAATCTTTTATCTGTGAAAAGAGCAATACTGATCTAACGTTATACTATATTTGGTTATAACAATGTGTATTTTTTTAGGATATCAATAGTAGAAATTTGCTTGGAGAAGGGAGTACCAAAGATGAGCTATATGTTCTAGAGATACTTCACCAAGCTGTTTTACTTCAAGTTCTTCAAATTATTGTTTTGTAGCATCGGATAATGCAGTGTGGCATGTTAGATTAAGCCATCCTCATACTCATGCACTTAGTTTGATGATGCCTAATATCTTTTTTGATCACCTAAGTCTATCTTAGGAAAACATTGCAAGTCTATTTTCTCTAATTCAAGTACTATTTGTGAACATTGTTTTGATGTAATACATTCAAATGTTTGGTCTATCTAGAGATAGCCTCAAATATTTTGTGATTTTCATTGATGAGAAATCAAAGTATACTTGGATTACATTGCTTCCATCAAAAGATCGAGTATATGATGCATTCTTAAACTTTCAAAATTATGTCACTAACCAATTTAATACCCAAATCAAGGTACTAAGGTCTAATAATGGTGAGGAATATACAAATCATAAATTCAAAGAGCACCTAACTAAGCATGGAATCATACACCAAACAAGTTGTCCATACACTCCACAACAAAATGGAGTGACTGAAAGGAAAAATAAACACCTAATGGAAGTTGAAAGATCAATGATGTTTCATTCCAAAGGACCAAGAAGGTTTTGGGAAGATTTAGTTATGGCATCGTGTTACCTCATTAATCGACTTTCAACAAAATTGCTCAAAGACCGATCACCATATGAGGTACTAAAACAACACAAAACCATCTATTGATCACCTAAGAGTGTTTGGTTGTGTGTGCTTTGTATTGATACCAAGTGAACAAAGGACATAGCTAAATGCAAATACCAACAAGTGTATGTTCCTTGGATATTATACAACTCAAAAAGGATACAAGTGCTTTGATCCCCAAATAAACTGCACCTATGTGTCTAGAGATGTGAAGTTTCTAGAGGCACAAGGGTACTATGAGAAGACTCATCGGGATATTCTAAGAGACTTATCTAACTCCACCTGAGACCAAGCAGTAAGTCTAAGATTTCTTCCCTAGATCACCTTGGAAATTCATCAAGACAAGTTTCAACTAGAGATGATGAATAAACAAGAGATTCAGAGCTAGACACAACAAATGGGAATGAGGTTGTGGATCTGCCAAAAGTAACAAATACACAAGAGGAACTAGTTGCACCATCACCATTACATGAAAAAGAAAGTGAAGCTTGGGTTCGTGAGGCCCCTAGTGAAGAACCCACACATCATGAGGAGGAATTTGAGGATGACCACGACTCATCACCACCTTCGAGAAGAAGCACAAGGGTTCAAAAACCCTCAACTTAAGTGAACACAAGAGTCTACTATAACAACAAAGCTGTGGCACATCCAATACAAGTGTTTTTCATTCTAGCTCATTGTCCTTTAGATCATCAAGTTTTATTGGAAAATTGGACCAAGATCATGTACCAAGGAGCTATGAAGAGGCAAAATATCATAAAGTACGGCTTGATGCGGTAGATTATGAGGCTAGAGCAATGGAGAAAAACCACACTTGGGATGAGTCTGACCTACCTCTCAGTAAGAAAACTGTGAGCTCCAAGTGGGTATTTACTATTAAACACAAGAGTAATGGACATATTGAGTGTCAAAAGGAAAGAGTAGCTAGAGGATTCACACAAACCCATGGAGAGAATTACTTTGAAATATTTTCTCTTGTAGCTAAACTCCACTTGGTAAGAATTGTAATGTCATTGGCTACTAATCTTGATTGGGACCTATGGCAGATGGATGTGAAGAATGATTTTCTCCAAGGAGAACTTGAAGATGAAGTATATATGACTCCACCTCCCAGAGTATAACACATTATGAAACCTAGGGTTTGGACATAATTACTCGTTACTCGGTTCATATTCGTGACTTGGTTCATATTTGGTATAAAAATCTAAATATCTAATGTAAGTATTTCTAACTTTCGCAAGTACTTATTTTGACAAGTACTTAATTTAAGCAAGGCAAATATAAGTATTAAATTTTATTACTCAGGCAAACCAAACCAAATCATAGTATATGAAAATTAGTAAGTACTCGGCTTGTGCCCACCCCTAGTGAAACCGGGAAATGTCCTAAGATTGAGAAAGGCAATATATGGTCTCAAACAATCACCAAGAGCTTGGTGCCACAAGTTGAGTACAACACTCAAGGATAGACGTTTCTACGAATCTGAAGCAGATCACAACTCATTCACACTTCTAAGCAAAGAAGGTATCATTGTCAGTCTTATTCATGTAGATGACATTATCATCACCAGAAGTGATAAGGTTGGTGAAATTCCTCAAATCTGTGTTTGATATTAAAGACGTTGGTGAGTTAAAGTACTTTCTAGGTATATAGAAATTTGCCAATGACATGATGGGCTGTTCTTATCCCAAGGAAGTACACACATGATTTGTTGATTGAGACATGTTCATTGGGAGTAAAACCATCAAAGAAACTTTTTGAGGATGCTTACAAAGTCACTTGTGAAGGGGAAAAAAAAGTTGAGTCTTTTGAAGATGTTACACAATACTGTCGGTTGATGGGTAAGCTCATCTAGTTAAACCATTACATAACATGACTTGTCCTTTGATGTTAATCAGGTCTCACAACATATATAAGCTCACAAAGTACACCAATGGAACATGGTGAATCAAATTCGTAGATATCTTATAGGTGTTCCAGGTCAAGGGATATGGATGGGCCCCAAAACAAAAACACCGCAGTTTTGGATATTGTGATGCAGATTGGACTAGAGGCCGGATGGATAGGAAGTCTTCTTGCGTTATTGTATGTTCATAGGTGGAAATTTGGTCACATGGAAGAGTAAGAAATAGAAAGAGATCACAATGCATTGTGATAATCAAGCAGTCATTCACATTGCATCAAACTCTCTCTTCCATGATAGAACTAAACTCATAGAAGTTGGTTGCCACAAAGTAAGGGAGAAAATTGAATATGGGGTAATACTTCCTTGCTACATACGTAGCTCAGATCGGCTTGCAGATATATTCACCAAGGCTGCTAGCTCTAACGTCTGTGAGTTCATTCAATCTAAACTCGGACTCATAGACCTCTCAAGACCGTGATTGTTCCTCTGACTCAGCCGGTTTTGCTCTTTTTCCCTAGACTTAAGTTTTGTCCCATGAGTTTTTTAATGAGGTAAACTGGACAAGTTTCAAGCTTGGACTATGTTGGCTCGACGTCCAAGCTTGAAGGGTAGTATTGTAGAGTGGACTATGTTATGATAAGCATCACGATGGAGAGATGCACGGATATGAATCCTCGGATTTGATCTTGGAGAGTCCGAATCCTTGGAGACTGAAGGTGATGGAATTAAGCGATAGAGAACCACAAAGGAGGGTGATGATTCCTTTGATAATCTCGTCTGTTCAGGCTTGGAATTCTCACAAGGCTGAACTCGTCTCTCCTCTTGGATCCTTAAAGAAGAGTCGCGGCTAGGGTTCTTTTCTCAAGAGAAAATGGTTCATTTTAGTTCATAAGCAAAAAGTGAGTACATAGCGCCGTCTAGGAACCTTATAAACTAAAATGAAGGGTAGTCGTTCGGCTGGGGTTTTCTAGAGCAGACTCAAAGACTCTTAACACAACAAAAGCAACCAAAAAAGGAAAGGAGTGGTATAAACAAGTCCAAATAAGGCAAGTATTTTAACCATAAGAGAAAACAATAAAAAGACATAAACCGGTCCAAATAAGGCAAGTATGTTAACCACATGGTTTGGTAACTATACTTGTTATTTAGACTACCGAATCTAGACTTAAGACCCTAGACTATGGTTGGGATGTGTCGGTTGTACCTGCAAAAATGTTAATGGAGAAACACAAACGTACCTTAGTCTTACAGACGGTCAAGAGAAAACTTCCCTCAATATGGTCTATGGTCGAGTCTTTACTTCTTGTGGTATGGTCTGCTAGCGATAAACGTCCGAAGGTTCCCGATAATTGGTCGATGGCTTTCAGTCTTGGGTGAATCTCTTCCCAGTTAGCTTGATTTTTGATCCTTAGTAGGTTGAGCAGTGATAAGTCCATCTCAGCTATGGGTTCAACCAAGTTGAATAGGTATCCGATGGCATCGACAAACTTGTCTTGGATTGCCTTCGCCTTGCCTCGTGTGTCTAGGCCTTCACATATAACCGGTACGCATGCGATGGCTTGAGTGATCAACATGTTATGGTCGATGCCCTCATCATTCCCTCCCTCTTGAGAATGATCCGCCAATGGATGGGTTTCCCTTGCCTTAAAACGTGTTAAATCGGACACATTGAAAACAAGATGTACCTTAAAGTAGATCAGTAGATCGAGGCTGTAAGCATTGTTGTTAATACGCTCTAGCACTTTAAATGGACCGGTGTCCCTCACTACTAGTTTCTTTCTCTTGTTCCATTCCTTGGGAAATCTTTCGGCCTGTAAGTTCAACCATACCCAATCACCGGGTTCAAAAATGACTTCCCTTCGTCCTTTATCAGCTTGTGTCTTGTACTTTGCCGTACGTTCCTCGACAGTCGTCTTGACATCTTCATGCAACTTGTGGATTTGTTCTGCTCTTGCGTCTCCATCTTGGCTCACGATCTCCGGTGGTGGTAATTGCTTAAGGTCGAGAGGAGACAACGACAGAAAACCATAGAAAACTTTAAAAAGGGAACGGTTAGTAGTAGCATGAACAATACAGTTATAAGTGAATTCAATATATGGCAAGGCTTCGGCCCAACTTGCCATGTTTGTGCCTATGGCCGCTCTCAGAAATGTTCTAATGGTCCGCTTGACAACCTCGTTTTGTTTGTCTTTTTGTGGATGACACGTAGTTGAATACAACAGGTTCGTCCCAAGCTTTTTCCATAAGATGCGCCAAAAAAGGCTAAGGAACTTTGGGTCACGGTCAAACACGATTGTACGGGGAATGCCATGCAAACGTACGATCTCTCGGATGAACAAGGTGGCAATCTGTAAGGTGTCGGTGGATTCATCACATGGAATGAAGTGGGCCATCTTTGAAAACTTGTCCACCACTCCGAGAATCGTGTCTCTCTTCTATTTCTTGGGAAATTCTAGCATGAAATCCATGGAAACATCCTGATGGAACCTTGAGGAATGCAAAACCGCTTTTTCTTGAAGATGAATCTGTCATGGAGATAGAAGTCTCCGTATACTCTAACACCGCAAGCTTTGAATACCTCCTTTAAATCTGCATCATCAACATATTGAGTCTTAAGTGATTCAAAACCCAATACTTTAGCCTCCATGGTGGAGATGAGGGCGTATCTCCTTGATAGTGCGTCGGCCACCACATTCTCTTTGCCTTTCTTGTACTTTATCACGTACAAGAAGATCTCAATGTATTCTAACCAGTGGGCATGCCTCTTCTTAAGGCCTGTTTGGCTCATTAAATGCTTCAACATCTCGTGGTCCGTATGCACCACAAATTTCTTGGCCAAGAGGTAGTGTTGCTAAGTCTCTAGAGACCTAACCAAGGCGTACATCTCCTTGTCATAGGTCGGGTAATTGAGCGTGGCTCCACTTAATTTATCTCTAAAGAATGCCACGGATCATCCACCTTGTGTAAACACAGCTCTGATTCCTATTCATGAGGCATCACACTCAACCTCAAATGTTAGATAGAAATTTAGTAAAGAGAGTATTGGAGCTTGAGTTAACCAATCCTCTAATTTCTTGAAGGTGGATTCTTGGGCTGGTCCCCAATGAAATGCCACATCCTTCTTGATAACTACAGTGAGTGGTGTGGCAATGGTGCTGAAATCTCGTACGAACCGATGGTAAAAACTAGCTAGACCGTGAAAGCTTAGGATATGTCTGATGGTGGCCGAGGTCGACCATTCTTGAATGGCTTTGATCTTCACTTGATCCACCCATAAACTTGTAGAACTCACAACAAACCCTAAAATCACTATTTTATTAGTGCAAAAGGTGTATTTCTTGAGATTGGCGTAAAGAGTTTCATTGTAGAGAATACTCAAAACTATATCTAGATGCTTGATATGTTCGGACAAGGATTTGCTATAGACAAGGATATCATCAAAATACACAACCACAAATTT